>JACBWV010000364.1:6703899-7097342 GCA_013435795.1 Chlamydomonas sp. ICE-L
TTAATTCCCTGTACTCCAATTGACGGAGGAACCATTGACGTCAGTATGATTCCCCTGGATCCTGATGCTGCAAGCCCCTGATTCACCTACTCTGAATGTAATTCCCCGCACTCCCATCGATGAATCATACTGGCATTGACAACAGTATGATTCCTTGAATGCATTTGTGGTTGGCTCCAGTGCAAGCAAACGGGCTGGCCCCATCAACCTCGCAGATGGTATTAAGGCATACTAATGATTTCTTTATTTATTTGTTTATTAAATTGTTCAACTATTCATGTATTTTTTTTGTTTAATTATTTATTCATTTATTTATTTGATTGATTGATCGATTGATTTATTGACTGATTGATTGATTGATTGATTGATTCCCTGATCCATGATGCTGCAGCCACCCATCCTGAGTTTCTATGCCGCGGGAAATGGAGTTATTCCCATACCTTTCCGGGCCACACTGGAACAAGTGGTCGGACGGCGAGCACTTAGCACGATGGACCTGGCCAAGGAGTATGATGAGAAGTTAAAGGAGGTCGTTATTGCAGATGCAGCAGAGAAGGAGAAAAAGGCTGCTAGCTAGCGCACGCATGATAGCACTATGGACCTGGCCATGGAGTATGACGACAAGTTAAAGAAGGTCATTATGGCCGAGACAGCAGAGAAGGAGAAAAGGGCTGGGGCTGAGAAGGAGAAGACTGCTAGCATTTGCACTCGCAACAGCTTTGGGGACATTCCAAAAGGTTGTGAATTTATCCCCATGCCGTTCGGCATGTCTATGGAACTACGTCACTTTCAGACCAGGAGCACTTAGCACTATGGATCTGGCCAAGGAGAATGACGAGAAGTTGAAGGAGGTCGTAATAGCAGAAGCAGTTGAGAATGAGAAGGAGGCTGCTAGCTGGTGCACGCATGATAGCACTATAGACCTGGCCATGGAGTATGACGACAAGTTAAAGAAGGTCGTTCTGGCAGAGGCCGCAGAGAAAGAGAAGACGGCTGGAGCTGAGAAGGGGACGGCGGCTAGCTATTGCACTCGTAGCAGCTTTAGGGTCGTTTCAGCAGGTTGTGAATTTATTCCCATGCCTTTCCGTATGTCTATGGAACACACTTTCAGACCGGGAGCACTTAGCACTATCGATCTGGCCAAGGCATATGACGAGAAAGTAAAGAAGGTTGTTATTACTGAGGCGGCAGAGAAGGAGAACAAGGCTGTTAGCTAGTGCATGCATGAAAGCACTATGGATCTGGCCAGGGAGTACGACGAGAAGTTAAAGAAAGTCGTTCTGGCAGAGGCACCAGAGAAAGAGAAGAAGTCTGGGGCTGCAAAGGGGAAGGCTGCTAGCTACTGCACTCGTAATAGCTTTGGCGCTACCCCAACCGGTTTTGAATTTATTCCCATGCCTTTCCGCATGTCTATGGAACACACTTGCAGACCGAGAGCGCTTAGCACTATCTATCTTCCCAAGGAGTATGAAAAGAAAGTAAAGATAGTTGTTATTGCTGAGGCGGCAGAGAAAGAAAAGAAGGCTGGTATTATTTCTTGGAATCTTTGGGTTTCACCCTGTGGCAGCCTCAGGGAGCTGCCTAGAAGCTAGTGCTGGTAGCCGGATAAAAAAATACTGGGCAGAGAACAAGAGGAATCTTGCATGACAGTTTCATATGATTAGAAAAAGAAGAAGAAGAAGAAGAAGAAGAATCGTTACAAGGTGATATTCGCTGGCAATTAGGCGTCTAACCGTCTGCAGAATACAATACTTCCCCCATGCGATAGCCACAGAAACCAGGGAGTGTGACAGGGTTCGAACTCAGACCGATTATAGGCATGTCCAGCTCTCTCGGACAGCTTTATATGGTTGCAAGTGGATTGCAGGAGTGGTGCCTTAGATAAACATATTTGGGAGCATCTTGTGAACGGTGTATAGTGAGCACCAGGGTACTACATTTTTGTCGGTTTAGGTTGTGCTTTTGACGCAACTGCCTCCTTTGGGGTTGCGCTTTTGACTCAACTGAAAACAGAAAACTGCGCGCTGCGCCCAGAGGGGGGTTTGAAATCGTGCCAATCGCGCAATCGGGCTCCAAAACCTTGCGCAATAGCGCGTGCCATGTAGTACCCTGGTGAGTACCTCGGGGATCATTATGCTTTGTTAGGTTCACTTGCACTGCTTAAAGCAATTCAGTGGATGATCTGGATTTGGGTTTAAGAAACACTTCGCATTTTGTACTTTGTACCTCGCATTTGAGAATTTGGCCTGAGAATTCTTACATTTGGGCCTGAGAATCGAGAATGCTGATAATGTACTGAAATTGGGCCTGAAAAAGTGGAGGAACAAACTACGAGACCCAAATCCAAATCATTCCCTGAATGGCTATAACATATTTGTCTTGCATATTCAAATGTATGGTGCAAGGATTTAATCGTGTTGCTCACAAGGGCTGTCAGCCTTCTGGCTGCTCGCCATCTGTGAGGCAGAGTAGATATGGCAGTGTTTTTTTCTGGGCTATTCGAAGCAGCTTCTAGGCAGCTCCCTGCGCCAGACACAGGGCGTAACCCCTATAATTCAGGAGCACTGGCAAGCTGATGATGTTAGCTGTCAGATGCACCAGCTTGCGCTAGCTTTGATTGATTAGCCAGGCCGGGGAGCTGCCCAGAAGCTGCTTCATGTTCACCAAAAGAAAAACACTGATATGTGGGTAGCAGGTTTGTTCAGGACGCTGCGTCTCGCAGCGCAGGCGCAACGTCGGAAGGTCCGTTGCGTAAAAGGCGCAGCTTTTGAAACCGGTTACGTCTTCAGAAGGAGTTTTTGAAGCAGACTGCGTCTCGAGAAGCAGAATTGGGGGTCCCCCGGAACAACCCAGATGGGTAGTATGAACTCAGCTGCACCACACTTCTGAGTACACAATGCAATCGCAAGGGTGTATACAGTCTGCATGTTGCTTGGCTGCGATATTGGTAGATCAGTATTTTTCTTTTGGTCTACATGTACCAGCTTCTGGGCAGCTCCCCTGCCTGACTAATCAATCAAAGCTATCGCAAGCTGGTGCATCTGAGAACTGACATCGTCAGCTTACCAGTGCTCCTGAATTATAGGGGCTACGCCCTGTGTCTGGCTTAGGGAGCTGCCTGGAAGCTGCTACGAGGAGCCAAAAGAAAAACACTGAGGTAGATGGGAGGAGAGGAGTTCGTATTTAGTGTAACATTGTCTCTGGTCTGTGGTATACGGGTCCCAATTCCCGAACTGCCCACTTGTATAATGAAGATTTTCGCATCTAAGGGTGGGTCTCCGTTCGCTAGCCCTAAACTCAAAAGGATCAGATACAATGCAGCGGAGGCACTCCTACATAATGAGGGAGGAGGTACCCGCAATTGGGCGTGAGATGTCGACCCACTACCAGTCACACCTGCACCTCTGACCAATCGCACCTGCACCACCGACCAATATCACCTGCACCACTGACCAATCAGACCTGCACAACTAGCCCACCACTGACCAGTGCCGCTCCTGGGACCTTTGTGTGCAAAGAATTTCACCCCGGGAGGTGCGTCTCCCAACTAGGATACCCACATTCAAATTGTCCCCTGAATGGCTATAACATGTTCGTCTTGCCTATTCAAATGTATAGTGTCACCCTTAAGCCAAACCTGAAGCGAGCTAGTGTGTCTGAATGATGGCATGACAGGCATACCAATGCAGCTGTAATCTTTGGGCTTGACTCAGTCGCTGGCTAATGGAGATGGGTGGAAGCTGCTATGCGTAGCCGCCAAAAGACACAGTGACAGGAAAGCAAGCAACTTAAATCGTCAGTATTGGTATCAAGCAGGGTCCCCTTGCAGTCTTTTCGTGACTGCGTGGCTGCATTAATCAAACAGATCACCCCCGGTCACTTCCATTTCACCTCCAGATGACCAGACCAGCTCGATTCTTCCATAGGAATTGTCTTTCCGGCTAAGACCAACAGACTACACTGTCCCCTTCCCATTACATTACATTACATTACATTACATTACATTACATTACATTACATCACATCACATCACATTACATCACATTACATCACATTACATCACATTACATCACATTACATTACATTACATTACATGTTAAAGTCTACTTGACACCGCGAGGGTGTATGAGACTCTGTGCTTTAAACAAAAAGAAAAAGCACCCACAAAGCAAAAAACTCCATTACATCAGGGGTGTGTCGAGGATAAACAAACCAAACTCCCAACCACCGTTTTGGTGGCGTAGGTATTAAACCCCCTAGAGCAGGACCCAGATCTCAACCACTTACAGTGAAGGAGGTAAGAAGCTAACAAATGAGAAGTCACAAGAAGAAGATAAGGAATAATAAATTACGGTGCCACTAAGCAGTCCAGGGCTTCCTGTCTTGCTCTTCTACAAGTAGAAAGATAGTCGGCTAGGTTGCTCCAAAAAGTCTTAGTGCCATTTCCATTCATAAAGGTTCTGAATGTGGAATCGCAGAATTCCACATTCCCTACGGTTAAGTCGGTATCCTCATGGACATGCCTAAAAATATCTGTAAACAGCTTCTGGTAGCGGAGGCGAATATCATTATAAAAATGGCACTCATAATTTCCATAATTTCCCACAATTTCTTCCAAATTGGACTTGCTTCCAACTATCCGTTCAGCAGCAAGTCTAGTGCATGGAGACCCATCCTTTGCTTGGGCCTTGGGGTGAAAATCCTGTCATTAAAACAAAACGCAAAACAAGGAGGCTCGTCTTTCCCAAAAGAGCCTATAACGCATGTTCTGGCCACATGGAAGTGCGAGGAAGTTGCAGAAGCTTGCTGAAGAGTCTGCATGACCTCATTGACCACACACCTTGCAGACTCTTGGATAATGGGCGGAGGAGTAAGCTGAGACACGAAAATCCTGAGATCTTTTTCATCATGTGTTTCATCAAAAAAATGTGCTCTGGCCAGAGGTGCTCTGGACGGAGCCAAGCCAATCTGTCCTCTGGCCAGAGGTTGAATTGGGGGGAAGAGGCTGACAAGGTGTTCAGCTGATCCTGGACTTTTTGGTGATCGTTTATTTGTATTAATGTGTTGTCATGTTGCTGTAATAGAAGCTGCTGGTCTTAGCCGGAAAGACAAGTCCTATGGAAGAATCGACCTGGTCTGGTCATCTGGAGGTGAAATGGAAGAGACCGGGGGTGATCTGTTTGATCGATACAGCCACGCAGTCACGAAATTACTGCAACCAGAGGGAGAAAATACTGCAACAGGCTCTAGCTTGTTAGCTGTCGTCGAGGGAATCGAGGAGGAGGTGTCCTTTGGTGAACGATGCAGCCGTGCAACCATGAAACGACTGTATCAGGCGGTATCAGGCGGTATCAGGGTCAAGCTGCTCAGCTGTCGGTGGGGAAAACGAGGGCGCGGTCAGCTGTGGTGAACGATGCAGCCATGCAATCATGACACGACAGCAACCGGCTCGAGCTGGTCAGCTGCCGTTGAGAGAATCGAGGAGAAGGGGACATGTGGTGAACGATGCAGCTATGGTGTCATGAAACGACTGCAATAGGCGCACGCTGGTCAGCTGCCGTTGACGAAATCGAGACAAAGGTGTCCTTGGGTGATCGAGGCATCCATGCGCTCATGAAATGACTGCAACAGGCTCTAGCTACTCATCTGTCGTTGAGGAAATCGAGGGCGAGGTCGGCTGTGGCGAACAACGTAAATATGGAAACCCTTGCGATTTCCTAACTTGCATGAACTCAGGTTTAAACTTGCTTTTTAATTTGTATTTTGCGTCACGAGAAGTCCAGCGAGGCCGGTCCGATTAACTCTTGTGCGCATTTCTCCTTTTCCAAACGAGACAGCCCATTCGTTTGGCAGCCCATTCACTTGAGCCAGATACACCACGTCCTCCTGCGCGCCTCGACAGAGAGACAGCTGAACGAGACATTCCTGCGTTCCGATGTTGACGATGACGATGCGCCTTGCGCCAGCTAGCGAACACACAAGGCGGTCAGACGCTCCGGTGGGACGCCACTGCCCAACAAGGTTCACCATTCCACGAGGTCTGATCAGGGCACAGGTAAGACGGCTGGGAGTGTCAGGTGTGCGAGCATTTTTGCAACGACAGGATCTTCATCCCCCAGGGTTTGGTCTCTATAACTACAAGCAACCCCTTATTAATATTTGAAAGGGAAAATGACACTGGCCTGACATCTAATGGTCGAAGTAGTGAACGTGACTATGACATAATGAATTATGCGATTTCCTTATGGCATGCTCAATGATTATATGAACACAAACATGGCTGAACTGGAAGTACCTGTGACAAGCTGATTTACCGTATGCGCCTTAAGTGTTGGCAAGATTAAGTATTGGCAAATGTCATTCCCCCCCTAAAAGTGGGTCTCAGAAAAGCATGGCAAAACTAAATTGGCAAAGGGGTCTATGGCTTTGACTGTCTCAAGCTCAGACTTGAAATCCAGTTGGCAAAGGGTCTTATGTTATTGTTACATTTCCTTGTTGCATATTCACCAAGTAGTCTGACCAAGCTTGCTGTAAAACCATGTAACAATTCAAAGCAGGAGCATCAAACTTGCTAGGGCTTAGTAGCCAGACCGGTATATGGCTCCAGCCAGCCAAATTGCTGGCTGGCTGGAGCCATGTAACCAAGTTCAAGTTCAAGTACATGTTTAGAAAGTAGTCTGCCCAAGCTTTCTGATAATAAAACCATGTAGCACATCAAATCAGTGACATTTAACTTGCTAGGGCTTAGTAGACAAAGTCCCATGGTAACCGTAACTTGGCAAAGGCCAACTACCTGGAGTGGTCTCAAGCTGTATCCCTAACCCGGTTTGGCAAAGGGTCGTTTGCCAAACCGTTTGCCAATACTTAAGGCGCATACGGTACTGAACGTACTAACTGTCAAATCCGCCAGTGTGCTCCCTGATTTCCGTGGATATCGCATGGGGGGACTTGGAATTGGCAGATGGTGAGCAGCCCAGAGTTGGCTGAAGAACAATGTAACAAATTCAAATTCATACAATTACTGCACGTACCATTAGCGCTCTTGGATCTCGATTCTATCTGGAATAATGTACTTGGAAAAGCTCTGATTTTTTTCACTAGACACATAGGCACATAAAAGTTGTTTGCCTTTTTCTTTTTTATTCGTGATGTTTATAACTCCCCCTTTACTCCGTCAATCCTCGGGCAAAGTTGGAGTCCAGTAGGGCACCAGGAAAAATGAAATCATCACCATCATCTAAAGCGGTGAATGTGATTTTCTTTTTGAGGACGGTTGGAGCTTGGAAGACCTACCCAGATGTTGTGGAGAACATTATACTGCCTTAGGCAGACCATTGTTGACCCAAGACAATCTCGCTCCACACATCCTTGGGGGTATTCCAATAGCCGTTACTACTTATCTGCAAACGCAAAAATAAATTATCACTGTAGCTCGAACTCAGGTCCCTGGTGGGTTGAACGATTGTTTGGGGTTCAGTCCACTAGTGCTAGTTTTCGTTTTAGCCCCTCCTGATATCATGGTTTGGCTATTCCCTTCAGCCTAACTGCCTACTCCTGGTCTGTAACAACATACATACATACATGCATGCATGCATACACACTTACATAAATATCTGAAAAATGGGCATGATTCCCCTGACTCTCTTCAGCCAAAGTTAACCCTGTACCGGGAGGATGACACATGCGAAATATCTGCCCCCCCCCCCCCCCCCCCCTCTCGAGAAAAGTTGGAAGAGCCAAAAAAAAGGGGGGGGCAAAATTTAGATAAAAACTAGCCCATGTTATGGCAAATCATCTCCTTCAGTACCCTGCATTTTTTAAATTCCCCTGACTCTCTTCAGCCAAAGTAAACCCTGAACTTCAATTAACAAACATGCCTTCATGCAATGCAGGCCTACCAGTATGAGAGTCAGGAACACGGAGAGCAGCCCACGAGAAAGTTGGAGAAGTTGCCTTTGCAAAATATCTCTACGGGGTATGATCCGACAAAGTTGATGATGAACATGGAAGTCAAGGGGTACAAAACCATCGACCAAGACCTCCTGTATGTGCACGACGTAAGTTCAATTCAATCTGTTTCGTATTTATTTGTGGTCTTAAAAAATGTACCCTGTGGGGAAGCGTATCCTCCTCCAGATATTGACATTACAGTGTATTGCATTGCATTGCATTCCAGTCCACTGCATTCCATTGCATTCCATTACATTACATTGGAAGGCTAATGCTGACCCCAGACAAGCCCACTCCACTCCATCCGGGGGGGTATGGGGGTGGGGGCGGGGGTGGAAGGTGGGGGTTGGGGGGTCTTCGAACCATCCTCACAAATTCAACAGAGCGTAAATAGATGAATATGAATCACAAACTTTTCTCTACGAGTTTATTGGTTATGGCATCCTTCATTTACATAAGTAAAGCTAGGCAAACCGGTAGCTGAGATCTATATCTGTTTGGGGTTCAGTTCATCAGTTTTTTTTTAAGCCCTTCCTATACGGTTGGGCAAGTCCTTTCAGTTTATTTCGCCTACCCCTGGACTGTAACATACATACATGCATACATATACAGAGCAATAATGCATTAGTCTCCCTATCAGGAAGTTCATGTCATGTTTTATAATGTATGTATGCATGTATGTTACAATCCAGGGGTAGGCCAAATAGGCTGAAGTTCCTACATTATACATGTTGAATACGTTTTATGAAACAGTTTGTTTCCCTAGCTTCTGTGTAGTGTAAGCTTTCTACGTTCCCCTGGACTGTAACACACACACACAACCAATGCCGCATGCAGCACATGATTTTGATGAAAATATAGTAACTTGCTCCTTCGTCGCCACCCGAGTGACTTGTTAACATGTTATGAGTTTACCAAGGACAGTTGAGGGAAAGGGAGGTGCGAAGAAGCTTTTGAGAGTAATTATACCTTAATTGGTAAACGATTGGCCCTGCAATGCAATGCACCTGCTGAATTAAGTCAACAAATGGTTCAAGTTATCTCAGAGATAATTTAATTTCAATTCGATTTAATTCAGCAGATGCAATGCACCTGCTGAAATAGGTCTGAATTGTCCCCCAACGTTGTTTTTAAAGTATTTATTGCCATTCCATCCATCCTTCATTGGCCAATAACATACGTTGTATTAACTTCCTTCCACCAGTTCCGTCATGCACCATGCCGCATGCAGCATATCCTTCATTGGCCAGTAACATACGTTTTATCAATTTACTTACACCAATTACGTTATGCACCATGCCTCATGCAGCATGTGCATCTGTTGAGAAATATACTGAGCCTGGAGGAAGACGCGGAGCTTCGTAGGCACCTTCCAGATCCGAGAGTTGTTGGAAGGCTAACAACCTCTCACTCATTTGGATCCAGACTCATGAATCAGCGGGCAAAAGACTTGCTCGCTTACATTATGGAAGTGGCAGTGAACAGCTTCCGAGAATCAGACGTACTAGGGCCGCTTCGGGTCAAAAGGGGCAATCCCATGAGGTGTGTTACAAGCCAGCCTTTTAAGCAATTCATTCTTTCATTCATTAAGGTACATATTAATTTAGAGACAGGCCAGGTTTGGGGGTCGACCCAATTCATTCATAACATTACCATATGAAGGCCAGTGTTGACCCAAGACAAGCCCACACCACAACTCCACGGGGGGAATCCAATAGGCAGCAACACAATCAGATGGATTAGTGCCTTTACCCAGCTTTACCTATATATTCCCCCCTAGAAGCTTTCCCTAACTTGAATTCCCTGACTTTATTTTCCCTTCTTTCAGATCCATAACACAGGGAAAGGGTAGAAGGGAAGTTTGGGGTGCTAGGGAAGGGGCTTTAGCCTTCCGTCCGTCCTTACTTAGGGAAAGGGTGTTAGGGAAATTTGGGGTGCTAGTACTGATTCGTATGGATTCATGAGACCGGTAAATAAGGGTCTGGAAACACGTAGTTGATCTACGGTAGATCGTTACCAAAAGACTGTGTGTACCATATTTATATTTCTTTGCTTTCTTGCCTGTATTGTTACCTTTGGTCCCTAATTGAAGGTGCCTTGGAAGACCCACCCCGGATTGTTTTTCCGGATGCTGTGTAGTGGAGTTTCATTTGTTTCTTTACCTTCTCCCCTCCCTCCCCTTTTTATTTTTCCTTTTCAAGGAAAATTTCCTCACCCAAAACCCTGACCTTCGTAAAGAAAGTGTGTGCGTGCTTCTGTGTGTGTGCGTACGTGTGTGACAAAGAAAACAAAGATACAATTAACCTGGTGGTTGGCCCCAGTGAAAGCAAACGGGCTGGCCCCCTCAACCTCACGCCTTGTAACAAGGCGTACTATTGATTTATTTTATTTGTACACTTCGTTCACCTCCTCCACTGCAAAAAGAAGTAAAACTTGCTCCAAAAGGAGTCAAACTTGCTCAACAAAAAGTCAAACTCGCTAAAAAAAAGCCGGGAAGCGGGAGGGGTCTTCCAACTAATCCTCAAATAAATACTGTTTCCATTCCATTCCTTTTTTTCTTCAGAGTCAGACAGCAGACTGGGAAGGCTAAAGGCACCCGTTTCCATTCAGACACGGAGGATTATGACTGCCGGTTCATCTACCGTATACCACACGCACCCAAAGGCAAACAGAGCAGCTCCCTCTTACTTCACAAGAAGACAAAGGATAAGTCAGGAGAGGAGAAGCATATGGCTCTCCAAATCCCCTTACTCGCGGTATGCAGGGCTTTTCACCGCGTTTTTTAATACTATTATTGTAAAAATAATAATTATTATTACCGGTATAATAATAATAATAATAATAATAATGATAATAATAATAATAATAATAATAATAATAATAATAATTATTATTATTATATTTTACTATATATAGTGATCTCTAGATTTGACCCCGTTTTGACAAAAATATCGCTAGATGAGATCCGATTTGAGATTCCTGCACTCAGACCCAAATCGCTATATAGGACCCTAATTCAACACAAATCGCTCCAAATCCCCCTACTCGCAGTAAGTGGATAGTTCTTCAACAGTTTTGCTTGTCATTTTTTCAGTCTCATGGTAAATATGCTCATTTGATTGTGTCCTTCAATTTTTGTGATGACTATGTTCATTTGATTGCGTGTTTCAAGTTATGTGGTGACTATGTTCATTTGATGACTAAGTTCATTTGATTGTGTGTTTTACACAATGCAGTGTCATAGGCAGGCCATAATGGAACCAAGACATGCCCGCCCCTCACACCCGGGAGAGTCTTCTACGCGTTCTGTTTTAAGTGTCTCCCAACCGTTCTAAGTGTCTTCCGACTGTTCTAACGTCTTCTAACCGTTTTAAGTGTCTTCCAACCGTTCGAAGTGTCTTCCGACTGTTCTAACGTCTTCTAACCGTTTTAAGTGTCTTCCAACTGTTCTAAGAATAAAAGCCAAGGTCAAAAAGCAAAATCAGTACAACAAAGTCCCTTCAGCCTGTTTGGCTTACCCTGGGCTACACACATATATAATCACAGAATTAAATTATCAATGTAGCACGAATTAAATGACCACTGAAGCACGAACTCTGGACCCCCATCAGTAAAACGATTGTTTGGTGTTCATTTCATCAGTCATTATTCCGTGATAGCATAGTTGGGTCCCTTATCATAGTTGGGTCCCTTTAGTTGGGTCCCTTATATCATAGTTGGGTCCCTTTAGCCTATCTGGCTACCCTTGGGCTTTAAAAACAGAAACATCTACTCAACCTAAATATACAAAATATACAAAAATAAACAAATATACAAAACCCTCCACTACACTGATACTGCACACAGGGCTACATCATGGACGACAAAATATCCAGGGGGGCGTATGCTCATGGTGTGCCCGGAGAATATTATGGTAGCTCCATCATATTCGACTTAGAAAGGTGCAGGAGAGCTTGGTTTCTGCCTTAAGTGAAGGAGAATCGAAAGGTATAGGGGAGCTTGGCTTCTGCCTTACTTGAAGTGGAATCTAAAGGTATAGGGGAGCTTGGCTTTTGCCCAACTTAAAGGGGAATCTTAAGGTATGGGGGAGCTTGGCTTCTGCCTTACTTGAAGTGGAATATAAAGGTATAGGGGAGCTTGGCTTTTGCCCAACTTAAAGGGGAATCTAAAGGTATGGGGGAGCTTGGCTTCTGCCTTACTTGAAGTGGAATCTAAAGGTATAGGGGATCTTAGCTTCTACCTTACTTTTAAGGGAATCTAAAGGTTTTTGGGAGCTTGGCTGCTGCCTTCCTTGAGGGGGAATTGACAGAAGAAGGCGAGCAGCCAAATTATTGGCTGGAACAGTTGATCCATCCACGTGACCAGTTTCAGATCAAGAATTGAAAGTCGTGACATATATCCCTTATTGACATGTATCCCTTTATAGGGTAAATAAGAAAAACAAACAAAAATGTTGGCTGGAACAGTTGAGCCATACACATAACTAGGTCCAGGTTCAAGTTCAGGTTCAGGTTCAGGTTCAAGTTCAGGTTCAGGTTCAGGTTCAAGTTCAGGTTCAAGTTCAGGTTCAGGTTCAAGTTCAGGTTCAAGTTCAGGTTTGAATCCAGGTTCAAGTTTAGGTTGAAGTTAAAGTTCAGGTTGAAGTTCAGGTTCAAGATCAAGAATATAAAGAACTGACATGTATCCCTTATAGGGTAAACAAGAAAAACAACTTTGAGTGTGCATGTGTATGTGTGCGACTGTGCGCGAGTGCGAGTGTGCATGTGTATGTGCGACTTGTTGAAAGACACATATTGTGCCGTTATACATTTTATGTGGCATTCAACACGAATGAGCGCCAGTGCTTGGTGGGCTACACCTGGCTACATCCAGGTGTGGTCAGACAGTGGCACGCACGGTAGTTGAAGCCTTCCTGAATATGTACGTGACATCAGGCGCTGCCCTTGCAAAATGTGTGTGATGTGGGTTGTCACAATTTGTGCGCATGACATCACACACTACCCTTGCAAAATGTGTGTGATTCTGTTTTTTGCTATGCAATCATGAGTCTGAAAACTGGACCCCCCCCCAAAACAATGCGTGAAAACACGCAGTGATCCTCAAAAAGATGCGTGATGTTGGCCTGTGTCACGCCATCATGTACGTTTTTGCGGCAGTACCCAAATCATGGATTCAACCGGTTTGTTCAAAACGCCTTGCTTCACACATATATTTTTGAGGGTCCGTTGCACTTCGAAGGGTCTGGGTGCGACATTGTGCAAACATAGACTTTGAAACCGAATGCATCGCATGATGCAAATTTTTGAGTCCCCCAGAACAACTCTGGTCCCGACTCCCGACATCCAGCTTTATTTGATGTACCACAGGCTGCCACAGGAATGGAATTGATATACACACAGGAATGGAATAAATGGAGATTTCAATGTAGTGCCATATACAGACATCACTCAGTGATTTTTGTTTAAAATCTGCAAGTTCTTTTTATTAGCTTAATGGTTTTAGGCCTCCTCCATGAACAGCGCTTTGGTGCTTTTTATAGCTGTTTATAGATTTGTGTAGCTTTTTATAGATTTTCAGGGCCATATAGGTTAAAACAAGAACTTTGTTTTCCTTTGTATGGCGATAATTTCGCTAAACCGGGGTCAAAACTAGCGATCGCCATATGTAGCGGAAAAAATCCCAGATATTGTTTTGTTTAAGGTCTTATCTGGCCTGCCTAGCAATGGTGATATACATTTCAGAACTATTGCCAATCAATCAGTGGACAAGTTCGATGCAGCGTCGCCTGCGACGCTAAAAAATGGCGGAGAGTGATCGCCAGGGAGCGACAGGCAGATGCCAACGGAAGCGAGTTAGTTACGAGACCGTTGGCTGACGTGTCGAGCTTCATCGCGGTCAGACGGATGGATGGTCGGACGGACAAATGGGTTACACTGAAGGGGGGCTCCGCCAAAAAATTGCAATATAATACCATTCATAGAGGTCCCTTTGCTTTAGGTCTTCTCTGGCCTGCCTAGCAATGGTGATATACCTCGCAGATCTATTGCCAATCAATCAGTGGCAAATCTGCTATACAATGCCATTCACAGAGGTCGCTTTATTTTTGGTCTTATCTGGCCTGCCTAGCAATGGTGATAGACATCTCAGATATATTGCCAATCAATCAGTGGCAAATTTGCAATATAATGCCATTCATAGGACTTGCTTTGTTTTTGGTCTTATCTGGCCTGCCAAACATTGGTGAATTGGTGATATGAATGGATGAATGAATGAAACGAGAGTTGTGAACTGACAGTGTACTGATAGTGTACTGATAGCTTACTGATCGTGTACTGATATAGTTTACTTATGTTGTACTGATAGTGTATTGATAGTGTACTGAGTGTATTGATAGTTTACTGATAGTCTATTGATAGTGTACTGATAGTGTACGGATAGTGTACTGAGTGTATTGATAGTTTACTGATAGTCTATTGATAGTGTACTGATAGTGTACGGATAGTGTACTGAGTGTATTGATAGTTTACTGATAGTGTGCAGATAGTTTACTGATAGTCTATTGATAGTGTTCTGATAGTGTTCTGATAGTGTTCTGAGTGTATTGATAGTTTACTGAGTGTATTGATAGTGTATTGATAGTTTACTGATAGTGTGCGACAACTCAGGTAGCCTCCTTTTGTAAATACTCTTCTCTTTACATGTGTGCCTAGTGTCGTTCGGGACATTTCAGTCAGCAGGGGTCCCCAGGGGGAAGGCTAGGGCACGGCACACCCCGCAACTCCCGTGATAGTAATGATAACGACTGGTGGGGTGTGGGTTTGAGGGAGCCCCCTGTCTTACGGCGGTAGAGAATGGGCTGCTCCTTTACCTGGACAGTGCTACCATAGCGGTTGACAGCGACTGCGAACACTAAGGCGCACTCGTAGCGATTCGAACCCCGCACCTTCTGCCTGACTTCAACGTACTCAACCATTGAGCAAATCGTCGAAACGGGAGATGAAACCCCCATGACCATGATGAGGTCACTTCCGCACATCCATCGCATCAACCTTCACTCGCAGATAATTGTTATATGAACCCCTTATGCATAAACTGGATGGGCGGGGATCTAGTGGGGTACAAGCTTCAACCAGTCAGGGGAGCTGCCTAGAAGCTTCTGCTTTGAGCTAAAAAGAACAACACTGCCTCAACCAGGGCATTGCGTACTGATGTTTTGGACTCATGAGAGGGTTTTAATTGGATGGGGAAATGGATTCATTGGGTGGGTAGCTAGATAGGTCATAGGTGGGCGAGTGGATGGCTTGGTGCCCGCGTAGGTGGGTGGGTGGGTGTGCTAGCAAGAGGCTCATTATGATGTGGGACTTTACATGATGTGTTCGTGATCGAGGATGCATATGGAGACCCACCCTTGGAGGCGGAATCCTTCCTTGTAAAAAAAACTGTCCATTCCGAGTGATCTCTGTACATACATTTGAAACATAGCACCTTCAAGGCCGCTTCCCATGCCTCACGATCATCGTTTCCGGCCTATGATCGTGCATGGAATTCAAATCAGAGATAGATAGAGGGGGGGCTGGGGCTGGGGGGGGGGGGGGGGGGGGGGGGGGGAGAGAACAATCATAAGGCTAGTCAAATAAAGCATGCGCCCTTACTCCCTAAGTGAGGCAAGTGCGCTAGTAGCCACCTACCAGGAGATAGGAGGCCTTTGGGTCTTCCGCATATATCATGGGGTCTAGGACAGTGGGCGAAGCCAGGCTAAGGAACTGGCTATGTGCCCTCAGAGGCTCTTAGTTGTTCCCAAAGCGCAGCTCAATGTCCCCACTAGTATAAGCTGCACCAGCAGATAGAGACGGTGTGCTGCTAGGGGACGCCACGAAAAGTTGTATTTAGGGCGAGTTTCGGGTCGTAACTTCGGGCGCGTTTCGCTAATGGAACTAGCAGTTTGGCGAACGTTATCGCGTTGCCTACTCAGTCAAGCGTCTTTTGTTGCGAGGATGAGAGATAATGCGGACAGATCAACTCTGGAAATGGAAACGTGAAGATCTAGCCTTCGTGCAGTCCTCTGCCCCCCTCGGTGGCCCCCCTCGGCCATCAAGGATGTCATCGTGCCCACGACAACTGTCGATGCTCAAGGATGTTCTTCGGAGCTGCGCATGGAATCAGTATTCTCGCCTTCGGGCGAGTTTCGCTTTTGGAACTAACAGATTAGGACCGGAGGAACATATATAATCTTCTTCCGCCCCAACCTGCTCCATGTGACCTTTTTCAGGCTTTGTTGTGGACTGGAAACTTAGTTTATATTTTACTCCTCTCCCTTGCGTTATTGCTTGTTTGCTTCTTTAATTTGCCCCATCGCTTAATTGCTTTTACTCTGTGATTTTGAGGATGGTTAGAACTTGGAACTCCAAGGGTGGTTTTCCCTACACTCGCCCTAGACTCGGAGTATATTTGATGCGGGAGAGCTTTTCCTACTAGTCAAGGGGTGTTGTGTAACGGTATGGGATCCCACTTCCTGGGGTAGTGGGGTGACAAACTGACAATCCGTCCAAAACAATAAAAGGTGCCAGATCATTATGAGGTTGCCTCCTCGCTCTCTCGGATAGGTAGTGGGTAGTTCACAATGGGGCAATGATTTGTATAAGGAAAGGAACCAGTGTCCTACGTAGCACCATGGTGTACGGTATTGTGTAACCTAGGTATTAACCCCGCAATTTGCTACAGAAAATGTTCCACCGGTCAAATCAGACATTACTAATTTAGCCTCTCTTAAAGCTATCCGCCTTGATGCTGAATTGCACACCTGTGATGCTGAATATTATGCAGAAAACGTTAGGGAAGACACAATAAACAAAAACACCCTTCATATTTCCTTTGGTAGCATACCGGAACGCAGGCACTACCATTTGGCTTCTGCATTTTGTGTTATTCACCGGGTTTTCCCGGTTCACCTAGAGTGACTTAGAGTGCACAGGTCTCCCGCCCTGTTGCACTATACTGCAGTGCCGCTGCCAGCTATGGCAAGGACTCTGATGCCGGTACCCTAAGGTGCCGCGCCATCTCAGAACTTCCTCCTAGCGCATTGATTGAATGTTTTATCTAACTGTTAAGATCTTATCCTCTACGACTTCCCTTCGTCACTGTGCTCTGCACATTACTCCGGAATCAAAAATTTGGGCCCCACGAAGCAACCCCAGAAGACTCTAACGCAGCACCCCCCTTAGGTGCACAAGCTATATATAGCACCATAAACGAAACCCAGATGGGACTGATGCTAACGAACGAAAACATTTTGGAGCCACTTGCCCTAACGTTTGGGTATATGAGGCTTGGCGCTGGGCGAAGATCACGATAGATCGCGCTAGCTGCCTAGATCATGTTTGCGGCGCGCAGTGTGGGCCGGGAAGAGCAGTACGATGCCAGCCAGGGCGAGCCAGGGGAGCCAGGGGCTAGTGTGGGCGAGTGCGGGAGGCTGGTGGCTAGCGGCGACGATTTCCCGGATCCGACCGAATTAGACGCCCCGGATAGTATGCTGGTGTATGCACCTTGATGCCGAGACTCGATTGTCTGGCAGGCGGATGTCCTACCATATTATATGTGAGCCACCGAGAGCCCGGGAGCCCGGGCTGTTTTCAGAGCTGTTTTAATTTCCGCCCAGATTCCGCCGCCCACAAAACCCCGCGGGATCTTCTGCCGAGCATCCTGCGAACAGGTTGGGCGACAGGTCTTATCCATGTCTAATGTGAATTGTGGCACGTACTGATAAACTGATGTTCGGAGTACGAGGTTCATGAGTAGGTGTGTACCGGGGTGGATCTTTGGGAGGCCTAAAGTCAGACTCCGAAAATCGTCGTCAGAACTGCATCAGTTCAGCCGCAGCCGTTTCGCCACCCCAATCTCGCGCGATGAAGCGGCGCAACAAGGGGCGCCCCTGGGGGCGCCCATGACCCAGCATGGGCGCATCCGCCTCGAAATCCAGTTCAAGTCGAGACAGGCAGCGACCATGATAATGAGGTGGCAGATGAGGTGGCGGTGTGGTGGTGTGAATCCTGGTGTGAACGTCACTGTGTCGGCGGGGTCCCAACCGTTTCTCAACAGATGATCAACTAACTATATACTAGATTCTAGCTAGATCCTAACCGAGTTCTAACCGACTTTGGTCACAGAAACCGTCACACACACATATTGCTTTTCGAAGTACTCTACCAGACTCTTGAGAGGGATACGGATACGGTGCTTTGGGGCAGGCTGAAAAGCATGAGAAGCTTTGTGAGGTTATTACACAACAAACGACAAATATCTCACAGGCCTACACCGGTCGTTCCTATAGCCATGCTTTCCCCTTTTCCTTGCCCTATTTGCTGAGCAAGATAGACACATTTTCAATTTACAGAGGCAACTGTTTCGCTCTTGACTAGAATCGCAACAATTTTCCGCGACAGTAGCTATGGCTGTTATCGTCCCCTTACAATACTCTTCGTTTAGCGCTCTGTTAAGGACCGGGGCACAAGCTCTTCAACATCTAGCAGAGACCAGGGTAGCTACCACCACGTCTTCCACCATCGGAGCCTCTCACAGTGTTGCGAATAACTCTGCCGCTCCAGGACCACGCCTTGCGAGGAGCCTACCAAGCTTGCTACCCTTTGCATCACGAGCCTTTTCGTCAGCCCCCAAGCAGCCTTGGAATTGCCAGTCCTATTCAAACTACGGCTTGGCTGCGCAACAGGAGCAGATAAACGAGTTTGAGGCTATCACAATAAACGTAGTAACGGGCAATTTGCGGGGATCTGGCTCAGAGTCCAGGGCCTCGATTCGACTCATTGGCACCGAAGGGGTCAGCCCGAAGATCCCGCTAGTTGATCCCCAAGGGGAAGGAGAAGGTTTTGAACGCAACAGCACGAAAACCTTTGCCACCTCTGTCCCACGCAGCATTGGTCAGCTGCGGCGCGTTTTTATAGAGAAGGAGAAGGGAGACTATTCTGAGCAGGGCGAGGGTTGGTACCTCCAGCACGTGAAGGTCGTGTCGGAAACTGGGGAATCCTTCGTCTTCCAGTGCAACTCATGGCTTGGCAGCAGTGACTGCGGAGATTACGCAGGTAGGGTTTTTGAAACTGTGCCAGGGCTATGTTTCGAAACTGAACCCTACCATGCAACCCCTCTTCCCTACCCACTCAAAACTCGCCAGAAAACTCACCACTTAACCACCTGCCTACCCATTGCCATGCTTTGCTGCATGCATTGCTGCCTGTGCGTGGTAACAATTTGTATTTGGTAATGGGCATGCATGCCCATGCCAAAACCTAAACCCTAAACCATAAGATCAGGTGACATGTGTTGAGTCAGGCAAGGCAGAAAAGGGTGGTGGGCTAGGTGAGGAAAAAACATTCTCCTGCAACATGTGCCTGGCAGGATACATATGCATCATGTACCGGTCGATTTTTCAGCATGTGTCACCCCCTCCCTCAGCTGAAGCCCTTACCCACCACTCTCAGGCTTGAGCAGAAATCTACTGCCAAACCCAGAGCGGAACCACCCTTTCAAACATCCCTACCTCCAACCCTGACCAAACTCAGACCCAGACCCTAACCTTAACCTTAACCTTAACCTAAACATAAACCCAAACATAAACCCTAACCTAAACTCAAACCTCTATCCCGCCTGGCCGCCCACCCTCCCCACCCTTTCCATCCTCCCCTCTCCGTCCAGCCTTCCCACCCTCCACACCCTCCCCGCTTGCCGCCTGCCCCACCCTCCACACCCTCCCCTCCCCGCCCACCCTCCCTATCCACCCCGCCCACCCTCCCCATCCTCCCCGCCCACCCTCCACACCCCTCCCCTCCCACCCGCCTGCCCGCCCTCCCCTCCCCGCCCACCCGCCCGCCCACCCTCTCCCCCCTCCCCTCCCCCGCCCACCCTCCACACCCTGCCCACCCTCCCCACCCTCCTCTCCCCTCCCCACCTTCTCCACCCTCCCCATCATCTCACCACCGCCCACCCTCCCACCTCCCCACCATCACCCTCCCCACCCTGGCCTCCCCGCCCACCCTGGCCTCCCTCCCGTCCCCGCCCACCCGCCCCTCCCCGCCCACCTGCCCCCCCCTTCCCTCCCCCGCCTACCCTTCCCTCCCTGCCCACCCCTCCTCATCCTCCCCTCCCCGCCCCCCCCCCCCCCCCCCCCCCCCTCCCTCCCCATCCTCCCCTCCCCTTCCCACCCTCCCCACCATCTCACCGCCCACCCTCCCCACCTTCCCCACCAACACCCCCCCCACCCTCCCTCCCGCCCACCCGCCCCACCTCTCCTCCCCATCCACCCTCACCCTCCCCTCCCTCCCCGCCCACCCTCCCCACCCTCCCTCCCCTCCCCTCCCCTCCCCTCCCCTCCCCTCCCCTCCCCTCCCTCCCCTCCCCTCCCCTCCCACCCTCCCCACCCTTCCCCATCCCCTCCCACCCTCCATATCTCCCCTCCCCGCCAACCCTTCCACCCTTCCACCCTCCCCACCATCTCAATAGGTCCTCTTAGCCGAAACCTGTTGCCCATAGCCAGCACCATGTTTGGACTCCACCTCGAGGACCCCCAACCTGTAGCAGTGTCGGTGTCAGCTATGGCCATCCCCCACCCTGACAAGGTGAAGAGGTCAGGGATGAAGGGAGTCAACAGGCTAGGCTACGGTTTTGGTGGAGAAGACGCATACTTCTACTGCCAGGCGTGAGTTGTGCTAACTCATGATTTGATAAGATACACAGGATAAGATACACGATACACATGATAACACACATATGGTAAGATACATATGGGAAGATACATGAATAAATGATATGCATGTTTGTACAAGATACACATGATAAGATACACATGATACCACACCCATGATTGTATAAGATGCACATGGCACGATACACATGACAACACACACAATCAGATATATAAATACATGATATACATGATATTATAAGACACACATGATAACACACACATGATCAGACACATGAATACATGATAAACATGATTGTATAAGATACACATGATAACACTCACAATCAAATACATGAATACATGGTACACATGATTGTATAAGATACACGTGATAAGATGCAAATGATAAGTTCCACATGATAACACACATGAGGTAAGTTACATAGTACGCATGATAAGATACATAATGCACATGATAAGATACATGATACACATGATAAGATACATGATACACATGATAAGATGCAAATTATAAGATACAAATGATAGCACACACGTGGTAAGATACATAATACGCATGATAAAATACATGATACACATGATAAGATACACATTATAGCACACATGTGGTAACATACATAATACGCATGATAAAATACATGATACACATGATAAGATACACATGATAGCACACATGTGGTAACATACATAATACGCATGATAAAATACATGATACACATGATAAAATACGCATTATAAGATTCACATGATAACACACACGTGATAAAATACACATGGTATGATGCATGAAACACGTGATAAAATGCACACGTTTGTAAAAGATAGCTATTGATCCATGAGTGTAACCAAGCTGTGAGGTATACGACCCATAGTAGCTATTTGTTAATGAGCGCAAACAAGCTCTATCTGTGGTTGTGCTGAATTCTAGGGCTATGCTTAGTTGTGTCTGTGCATGAGCATAGTTTTTTGGGGTAGCTCCCTCTTCAAAGGGGCAGGAGCCCCCAGGGAAACCCATTGTCCGTCTTTGTGACCGACCAACCGACCGCTTGACCGAGACGAAGCCTGACACGTCAGCCAACAGTCTCGTAACTTATCCGCTTCCGTTGCCACATGTCGCTCCGTCGCGAACACACTCCGCCAATTTGTAGCGTCGCATGCGACGCTGCATAGAACTTTTCGTTTCAGCTATGAGCAGAAGCTTGTAGGAAGCTCCCTGAACCAGCCACCGGGCGAAGCCCCAAGATTTTGACAGTTCTGGACAGCGAATTCTGTCAGCTTCCAGACACACTAGGTTGCATGAGCTTTGGCTTAACAGCCAGTCAGGGGAGCTGCCTACAAGCTGCTGCTTTTAGCTGAAAAGAAAAACACTGCACACGATTCTAGGGGTAAGACATTCTTGCTCTCTTGGTATGGGGGAGCTGGTCCACACTTAGATGGTCAGCGCTTGGTAGGGGGAAGCTGGTCCACACTTAGATGGTCAGCGCTTGGTAGGGGGAAGATGGTCCACACTTACATGGTCAGCGCTTGGTAGGGGGAAGCTGGTCCACACTTAGATGGTCAGCGCTTGGTAGGGGGAAGCTGGTCCACACTCACATGGTCAGCGCTTGGTAGGGGGAAGATGGTTCACACTTAGATGGTCAGCGCTTGGTAGGGGGAAGCTGGTCCACACTTAGATGGTCAGCGCTTGGTAGGGGGAAGCTGGTCCACACTTACATGGTCAGCGCTTGGTAGGGGGAAGCTGGTCCACACTTAGATGGTCAGCGCTTGGTAGGGGGAAGCTGGTCCACACTTAGATGGTCAGCGCTTGGTAGGGGGAAGCTGGTCCACACTTAGATGGTCAGCGCTTGGTAGGGGGAAGCTGGTCCACACTTAGATGGTCAGCGCTTGGTAGGGGGAAGCTGGTCCACACTTAGATGGTCAGCGCTTGGTAGGGGTAAGATGGTCCACACTTAGATGGTCAGCGCTTGGTAGGGGGAAGCTGGTCCACACTTACATGGTCAGCCTAAACCACCTAAATCCAAGTGCTAACCAGCTAAATGCTGACCAGATCCCCCTTACTTGCCCTCTTGGCATTGCCTACGAAACTAGTGAGAATGCAGAATGCTGCATTCTGAACACATTTGCGCATTTTGAACACATCATTGCAATCACCTGGTTGTACTTCGTTCCTACTCTCACAACAATATTTGTGTCATCAGGATGTACTTTCTTTCTACTTCGTTCCTCTCTTGACATTATTTTCTGAATGTGCATTCCTGGAGGTATGTTTGGCATGGGCGTAGCTGACATCAGGATGTACTTTGTTCCTTTTTTCTTGACATTATTTGTGTCATCGGGATGTACTTTGTTTCCACTTAGTTCCTCTCTTGACATCATTTCCTGACTGTGCAGATCTGTAGGTCCTTTTGGCATGGATGTAGCTGTCACCGGGATGTAGATCGTTTCTACTTTGTTCCTCTCTTGACATTATTTGTGTCATCGGGATGCACTTTCTTTCTACTTAATTCTTCTCTTGACATCATTTTCTGACTGTGCAGATCTGAAGGCCCATTTGGCATGGGCGTAGCTGACATCGGGGTGTACTTTGTTTCTGCTTTTCCCTCTCTTGACATTATTTCCTGAATGTGCAGGCCTGGAGGCCCATTTGGCATGGGCGTAGCTGACATCGGGATGTACTTTGTTTCTGCTTTTTCCCTCTCTTGACATTATTTTCCAACTGAGCAGGCCTGGAGGTCTGTTCTACTCTGTTCCTCTTGACATTGTTTCCTGAATGTGCAGGCCCGGTGGTCCATTTGGCATGGGTGTAGCTGACGGCGTCTTCTCATGGCGAGAGCATGGTGTCGACCCTGGTCAGTTCTCTAAGGCCCTGATGGACATGTGTCGGAAGATGGTAGAGGCTGGCATGGACGACGCCTTTCGAGGTGAGCTTCGGGTTAGGACTTGAGTATATGTCCATAAAAATGATTTTTGTTTTTGTGACGTGAGCTTGGTGTTGATCCTGGTCAGTTCTGTAAGGTCCTGATGGACATGTGGCGGAAAATGGTAGAGGCTAGCATTGAGGATGCCTTTTGAGCTGAGCTTCGGGATAGGACTTGGGTATGAGTTCATTTGTCTGGATTTCTAGAGGCCTGGTTTCTCATTCTTTTTCTTGGCATATTGTTGTTTTTGAGCGGGCTTGCTGTGTAAGGTCCATGCCTGCTGTTTGTTTATTGTAAATATCATGGGCTGTGGCGGCCTTCTTCTCCCATGTTTGTAGGCTGAAGGATTGTATCACAACTCCTAACACATATCCACATCCTTGCTTCACCCACACCCACACCCACATTGTTGCCTCACCCATACCCACATCATTGGCTCACCCACACCCGCACCCACATGTTTGCCTCACCCACACCCACATGTTTGCCTCACCCACACCCACACCCACACCCACATTGTTGCCTCGCCCACACCCACATCCTTGCCTCACCCACACCCATACCCACACCGACACCCACACCCACATTGTTGCCTCAACCACACCCATTCCCACACCCTTGCCTCAACCACACCCACATCCTTGCCTCAACCAGTCGACATCCACACCGTTCCACCCTCGTTGCAGTGTTGCAAGGTGCGGCTCGCTGCGTGGTGGACGAGGGCTACATGGGCTTTGCCACACCCATACTCACACTCTCACCCACACCCATTCCCACATCCTTGCCTCAACCAGTCAACATCCCACACTGTTTCACTATCCCTGCAGTGCTGCAAGGTGCCACTCACCACGTTGTGGACGAGGGCTACATGGGCTCTGCCCCCGTGTGCCTGCTCACTATCAACCCCTCCAATGGCCTCTTGCATGCTGCCAACATAGGCGACTCTGGATTCCTCATATTTGGCGACACTGGAAACGTGAGTGGGATTGCTAGTGGGAAGAATGTGTGTGTGAGGGGGTGGGGGGGTTACGTGAGGAGGAGGAGGATTGCCAGTGGGAGGAATACGGGGGGTGTGTGTGTGTGGGGGGGGGGAGGGTATCTGGCTTCCTCATATTTGGCGACACTGGAAACGTGAGTGGGATTGCTAGTGGTAGGAATGTGAAGGGGGTGGGGGTGGGGAGGTGGGGTGGGGTACATGAGGAGGAGTAGGATTGCTAGTGGGAGGAATTCGGGGGGGGGGGGGGGGGGGTACCTGATGAGGAGTAGGATTGCTAGTGGGAGAAATGCAAGGAGTGTGTGTGGGGGGGTCTGGCTTCCTCATAATCGGCAACACTGGAAACGTGAGTAGGATTGCTAGTGGGAGGAATGTGAGGAGGAAGGGGGGGTATGTGAGGAGGAGGAGGATTAGGCTCTGCCCTGGTGTGCCTGCCCTCAACCCTTATTCTCATCCTTATCCTCAAACCCTCACTGGTTTGCCCCTTGTCCCCCCCCCCATCCCACCCCAACTTTCCCACATTACCCCCCCCCCCCCCCCCCCCCCCCCCCCCCCTTCCCTCCCCTCCTCCACTACCCAGCCCGAGAGGACATGGTTGCAGGGTCATGGCAGCCATGCCCCCCCCCCCCCCACACACACACACACACCCCACACACACATACCACCCCCCGGTGTGCCTGCCCTCAACCCTCATTCTCATCCTCAATTAAATGGTGGAATCTTATGATATTAGACAGTATCGAATGGGACTTGACCTTCCCCACCTACACCCAACACACACCCACACCCATCCTCCCCCCTTGTCCAGCCTTACAAGATGGAGCTTAAGTATCGCACCAACGTGCTCGAACATAAGTTCGGCTGCCCCTAAGAGCTCGGGCACCATGAAAATGGTGGACTCTTATGATATTATACAGTATCATATGGGAGTTCACCCCCCCCCCCCCCCCCACACACACACAACACCCATCCCCCCCCTTGTCCAGCCTTACAAGATGGAGCTGAAGTATCGCACCAACGTGCTCGAGCATGAGTTCGGCTACCCTTATCAGCTCGGGCACCATGAAACTTCAAGCAAGGTGGAAGACGCCGAATTGGTTTGTCTGCATACTGTGCCCGGCGACATCATTGTCATGGGCTCCGATGGCCTGCTTGACAATGTGTCAGAAATGGTACGGAAGAGTACTTCAAAGAGTTTGGATGAGTTGGATGGGGGGTGGGTTTGGGTGTGAGAGATGGGATGGGGGGTGAGTTGGTTGGAATTGGTTAGTCTGCATATTGTGCCTGGCGACATCATTGTCATGGGCTCTGATGGCCTGCTTGACAATGTGTCAGAAATGGTACGCATGAGTACTTGAAAGAGTTTGGATGGGTTGGGGGGGGGGGAGAGGTGGGGTTGGGTGTGAGAGATGGGGGGGGGATTGAGTTGGTTGGAATTGGTTTGTCTGCATATTGTGCCTGGTGACCTCATTGCCATGGGCTCCGATGGCCTGCTTGACAATGTGTCAGAAATGGTACGCAAGAGTACTTGAAAGAGTTTGGATGGGTTGGGGGGGGGAAAGAGGTGGGGTTGGGTGTGAGAGATGGGGTGGGGATTGAGTTGGTTGGAATTGGTTTGTCTGCATATTGTGCCTGGTGACCTCATTGCCATGGGCTCCGATGGCCTGCTTGACAATGTGTCAGAAATGGTATGCAAGAGTACTTCAAAGAGTTTGGATGGGTTGGATGGGGGGTGGAGTTGGGTGTGAGAGATGGGATGGGGGTTGGGTTGGTTGGAATTGGTTTGTCTGCATACTGTGCCCGGTGACATCATTGTCATGGGCTCCGATGGCCTGCTTGACAATGTGTCAGAAATGGTACGCATGAGTACTTGAAAGAGTTTGGATGGGTTGGGGGGGGGGGGGGGGGGGGTGGGGTTGGGTGTGAGAGATGGGGTGGGGATTGAGTTGGTTGGAATTGGTTTGTCTGCATATTGTGCCTGGTGACCTCATTGCCATGGGCTCCGATGGCCTGCTTGACTATGTTTCAGAAATGGTACGCAAGAGTACTTGAAAGAGTTTGGATGGGTTGGATGGGGGCTGGAGTAGGGTGGGTTTGGGTGTGAGAGATGGGATGGGGGTTGGGTTGGTTGGAATTGGTTTGTCTGCAGACTGTGCCTGGGAGGTGGGGTGGGAGTGAGATGGGTTGCAGGCAGGAGGGAGGCGGGGTTGGGTGCGAGAGATGGTGGGGGAAGTGTGGGGGAGGGGGGTTGTTGGGGGACCTGGGCTGGGGAGGGAGAGACGTGAGGAGAGAGTCCCAACCATGTACCTTAGCAATTCCCATTCAAATCCACTGTTTCTCTTGGGGGCTACGCATAGCAGCTTCTATGCAGCTCCCTTGACCTGTTCTTTGGCCCGACCAGAAGCTAGCTAGTGCACCTGAAAGCTGATAAAACAGTCCCTCCAATGCAGCTGAAAACTGTGGGCTTGACCCAGTGGCTGGCTGTTGGGGCTGACTGGAAGCTGCGTGAGTTGCCCACAAAATAAATAGTGTTAAGCTCACTGTTCTGCCCCTCCACTGCGTAGGAGATGGAGAAAGAGCTCACCAGCCTACGGGCACAGAAGGCCAGCCCTAGCCAAATGGTCCAGTCCCTAACTAAAATGGCGTTCGAAGCGTCTATTGACACGAAGCGAACCACGCCCTACTCGTTGGGCGCGTCAGACTTCTTCCAGATGGTTTACAATGGGGGCAAGAAGGACGACATAGCGGTGCTGGTTGCGGTGGTTGGTGCAGGAGAGGCTGCAGAAGACGACAACCAAGTGAACCATTAAGGGGAGGCACTACACGTTCACAGACCCACACGACATCTAGGTGCTGGTTGTGGTGATTGGTGCAGGAGAGGCTGCAGAAGATGACAACCAAGTTAACCAAAAGGGGAGGCACTACACGTTCACATACCCACACGACATGACGGTGCTGGTTGTGGTGGTTGGTGCAGGAGAGGGTGCTGAAGATGACAACCAAGTTAACCATAAGGGGAGGCACTACACGTTAACAGCCCCTCCTTCCAGGCAGGAAGCGTGGAAGGGGTCAGTGTCGCACACACATAAAAAGTGAACGGTAATTTGATATCATGTCATCGTATGATGCTGGCAGTCTGCCTGGGCCAAAGTTACCATTTATATACAATATCATATGATGCACTTTGTATCATATCATATGATATCATACTTGCCTTTGATCTATATCATATGATATGCCGGTCCCTACACATAAATGTATTTGCATTGACACGACCCATTCTGTGCCAGTAGCCTCGGTAAGACAGAAGGGGCAAGCATTTTGGACCATTCGGCGCAGAGTGTGGTTTCGCATTTTAGAGTATTATAAATTGCTGAGGTATTCTCAAGGATAAGTCAAATGATTGGATACAGGTCCTATGCAGCGTCGCAAGCGACGCGCAAACTTGGCAGAGTGTGTTGGCAACGGAATCAGATGTTGCAACGATGGAGCTGAACAAAGCCAGTGAGTTATGAGACAGTTGGCTGACGTGTCAGGCTTCAATTTTTCGGTCAGATAAACGGACAAATGGGTAACCCTGGGGGCTCCCGCCTCCCAGAAGGGGGGGCTCCGCCAATCAGGATGAACGCCTAAGGTGGAGACTGGCAGGCCATGTTAACAAGCACTGAAGAGCCCAAGAGCTTTCTCGGTGCTTGGCCTTGTGGCTGGCTTCGGGAGTTTTGGCTATCAGAGCGACAGGCGGCACCGGAATCAAGTGCAGAGGACCAAAGCCAGGGTTTACGACAGGGCCAGTAAGGGCCAGGGTCACGTGTCAACAACACGACTAGCAAACGGACAACAGAATGACTCTGAGGGCTCTCCCCCCCCCCCCCCTTTGGGGGAAAAATAGTGCAGAACGGCCACCTCCTGTCTTGCCGTGGTCAGAGCTTTTGGAATTGGAGATTCTGACTCAGGCTCAGGTTCTGTTTTGGATGTGAATTAAGACGTAGATTCCGGTGCGGATTCGGATTCGAAATGAAGCGACTTGGAGATATGTATGGTCACCTTGGTTGTTTTTCTTTTCAGCTACAAGCAGCAGCTTCTAGGCAGCTCCCTGAGCCAGCCACCGGGCGAAGCCCCAAGATTTTGACAGTTCTGGACAGCGGATACTGCCAGCTTCCAGACGCGCTAGGTTGCACTAGCTTTGGCTGAATAGCCAGTCAGGGGAGCTGCCTAGAAGCCGCTGCTTTTAGCTGAGAAGAAAAACACTGGGGTTGACTCACCTTGGGTCAGAATGCGTTCACTATGTCGTCAACTTATGTTGACGAAGTCTACAGACACTGTTACTTTTAATTAGAAATATAGCTGGGCAAGGACTGGAAACAAGGCTCTACCTGTAGCCAATTGTTGCGGCGTGCGCTTTGGGCTTTGTATTTTACGAGCATGTGAATCAAACATGCGACGAGCACATTTGCGTACCGTAGCTATTGTACCCATAAGGTGCATAGCCCTGGCCATAAATGTTATTTTCAGCTATGAGCAGCAGCTTCTAGGCAGCTCCCCTGGCTTGCTACCCAGCCAAACCTTAAGCTAGGTGGTGCACCCAGAAGCTGACAAGGTCATATTTCCAGTAGTTTTGAAATCTTGGGGCATATCCCAGTGCCTGGCTAAGGGAGCTGCCTAGTAGCTGCTGCTCGTAGCTGAAAAGAAAATGTATGGACTAGGCTCCAGTGCCTGGCTAAGGGAGCTGCCTAGAAGCTGCTGCTCGTAGCTGAAAAGAAAATGTATGGACTAGGCTCCAGTGCCTGGCTAAGGGAGCTGCCTAGAAGCTGCTGCACGTATCTGAAAAGAAAATGTATGGACTAGGCTCCAGTGCCTGGCTAAGGGAGCTGCCTAGAAGCTGCTGCTCGTAGCTGAAAAGAAAATGTATGGACTAGGCTTCAGTGCAACGTAACTGTGCGGATCAGGGTTTTTCTTTTCGGCTTTTAATAGCAGATTCTTGGCAGCTCCCCGGGCCGGGCACTGGGCTACACCAAACGCCTGGTAGGGCGTGGTATTAAGGCAGCCCCGTCTCATGGCGGTAGAGAACGGGCTGCTACTTCACTTGGACAAAGCTACCATGGCGGTTGACAGCGACCGCGAACACTAAAGCGCACCCGTAGGGATTTTTACCCCGCACCTTCTTGTTTCGATGTGCTCAACCACTGAACCAGTCGTCGAAACAAGATGAGTATCGAATATTAAGTTGTGCTTGAGCTGTGCTACTACCTTGCGCACTTCGTTCCTTTCCCTTTCCACATCCCCCCCCACACAGAGTTGTTGCATCGCTTCTCGGACTCGGAGGGGAGTCCTCCAAGGTACTACATTTTGTCAAATTGGTCAGCGCTTAAAGCGCACAAATGTCAAATTGGTCGGCGCTTTGTAGTGCAAAAAGCGCAATAACTGCTCGCTGCGCCGACAGGGGATATAAACACTGTGCGAAACGCGCAGTGATGCTCAAAAAGTGTGCGTCAAATCGTGCGGCCGCTCGCGCTTTGTAGTACCCTGGAGTCCTCGATTCCTCTGGTTAGTGAATACATCTTGAATGTGATGATACAAAGTACATCCTGGCTATTGGAAGTACAGCCGGGCCCTAGGATTTTTTTTTCCGGAAACCGTATAAAAACCGGTTAAGTTTTCACCTTAAATGGGTGTAGCCACAGTACCACTAATTCCATAGGAACAAAGCTCAAGGTCATCGGACCACCCTAGCCAAGCTGATGATTGAAGTATATCCTACGGAAAGTACCCAGAAACTACACTGTACGGAGTATACAGCAACTTAGTCGAATATCCTGCACTAAGTTCCCAGAAACTACACTGTACGGAGTATACAGCAACTACTTTGTATATACTAAACACAGCAACTTAGTCGTGTATACTATACGGAGTACACAGCAACTTAGTCGTTTATACTATACGAAGTATAGTGTAGATGGTGGTGGTGAGCTTTGTGTTGGGTGTGTGTTTTGCCATGCCTCCTAGCTTCTCTCTTGCTTCCAAGTGGTTGCAGTGTACGCTTAGGAAATCACAGCCTTCAATGCTGCGCCACAGCTGACCTGAACCAGGATCCAGGGTCTAGGTGATCCAGGGTCCAGGTGAACCAGGATCCAGGGTCTAGGTGGTCCAAGTGAACTAGGGTCCAGGTGAACCAGGGTCTAGGTGATACATGGTCCAGGTGAACCAGGATCCAGGGTCTAGGTGACCCAGGGTCCAGGGTCCGAGTGAACTAGGATCCGGGGTCTAGGTGATCCAGGGTCAAGGTGATCCATGGTCCAAGTGAACCAGGATCTAGGGTCTAGGTGAACCAGGTTCCAGGGTCCAAGTGAACTAGGTACCAGGGTCTAAGTGATCCAGGGTCAAGGTGAACCATGATCCAGGGTCTAGGTGATCTAGGGTTCAGGTTCCAGGGTCCAAGTGAACTAGGATCCAGGGTCTAGGTGATCCAGGGTCCAGGTGAACCAGGGTCCAGGGTATAGGTGAACCATGATCTAGAGTATAGGTGAACAATGATCCAGGGTCTGGGTGAAATAGGATCCAGGGTCTAGGTGACACAGGGTCCAGGGTGTAGGTGAAACAGGATTGAGGGTCTAGGTGAATCAAGATCTAGGTTCTAGGTGAACTAGGATCCAAGGTCTAGGTGGACAAGGATCCAAGGTCTAGATGAACTAGGATCCAGGGTCTAGGTAAACCAGGATCTAAGTTCTAGGTGAATCGGGGTATAGGGTCTAGGTGAACTAGGATCCAGGGTCCAGCTGAAGTAGGATCCAAGGTCCAGGTGAACCAGGATACAGGGTCCTAGTGAACCAGGATATAGGGTATAAGTTCTAGGTGAACCTGGACCCTCTTGCGTTCAGTAAACGTTGATTGTGGCGGTGCCCCCGAAACCTGTATCTGCTGACTATAAAATAGAGAATACAAATGTAGACACCCCCTTGCTTCATCCCTAAAGCTATGAACAAGTTGATCATGGACTTGTGCTCAGCTCATCATTAATGAGCTCACACACATGCCACCTAGCAGCATATTCCCTTCCCATCACACATCCCATCCCATGCTACATTCCCATCCCAAATCCCATCCCATGCCACATTCCCATCCCACATCCCATCCCATGCCACATACCCATCCCATGCCACCTCGTAGCATATTCGTGGGGGCTTGTACCATAAATAAATAATTCTTTATACAAGGCGTGAGGTAGAGGGTGCCAGCCCGTTAGCTTGCACTGGGGCCAACCACCTAAGAGCTTGTACTATGTTTTTTGCTGCTGGATCCTGAGCCACCCAGCTCCTCGCTGCATTGCCTCCGTGGTTGGTGTGGTAGTCATTGGTGCATGGTTAGTGCGATAGTCATTGCGATAGTCATGGTTAGTGCAACAGTCAATGCAGCATTGTTAGTCATGGCAGGTAGGGGAACTGCCCAGAAGCTGCTGCTGTTAGCTGAAAAGAAAAGCTATGTGCCTGCCTGCTTGAACTTGAAGCAATGTGCCTGTCTGCACTCATGTCAGATCTCAATGAGCGCTGATTAGGCGCGTCAAAGTGTTGGTTATTGTTTTCTATTCAACTATTGCCTATTTAGTATGCTTAAGAAGATTGTTCTTCGTAGTTTGCATCTAATGATGGATCAGGCAAGTTGTGTTTCTGCCCCTGTTCTGAACTATGTATGTTTATTTCAAGAGGAGTGTTAGTACCTTCAGAGTGGTATCTAACGAGCTGAAAGGGTGTGCAGCACACCTTGTTCTTCTTCTGTACTACCAAGAACCTAGTTAGATAGGTATCGAATTATTAGCGGTGAGTTATTAGCTCTACCTTGTTATGTTATTCAGTCATTGCTTCGTCATAGGTAATGAATTAATAATAAGACTGTGCGTTCTGAACTAGGTATGTTTGTTTCAAGAGGAGTTGTAGTATCTAAAGAGTGGTGTCTAACGAGCTGAAGGGGTGTGCAGTTATCAATTGTGAACCACACCCTGTTCTTCCTCGTTACTACCAGAGTACGAGCAACATAGTTAAATATGTATCGGATTTTGGAGCGAGTTATTAGCTCCACCTTGGTATGTTATTCAGTCAGTGCTACGACCTAGGTAATGAACTAATAATAGAACTACCGTATGCAATATTTGTATCCGGTGATTGCCCTGCACCTACTGCTAGAACTGCTGTAAGACTGGGTTTGATTTGTTTGCGTCTTGTTCCAGCTTGTTTTGATTACCGTACATGGTCTATCAGCCTCCAGGCTGCTCACCGTCTGCTGGCAGAGTAAAACATGGGTAGCTTGGGGGGCAATCGTTGAACTGGTAAGGCAACTGGTAGAAGCTGTCGCACCTTCACCGACGTGGGCTGGGAACTTCCGCCGGCGTAAGGCTACCTACTCGTTCGTTCCGAGTACGAGCAACTCCTCCAATCTCAATTAATCTTTTGAGTTTAGATCTAGAATTGGGAGGCACACTCTTTGAGGCGACAAACCTCCTAGAAATAGATAACAAATCAGTCAATTCGGAAGTTAGGCACATTTTCATCTAGGTGTGTGATCTGAGAAAACAATTATCAAGGATTTTGAAGGGTCTCGAGTCTGGTCTATCGAACTTCGCAGCTAGGCTGATTGCCACCTTCGGACCTTCGGCAATGTTTTGTGTAGGGCCGTAGGGACTAGGGACTAGGAGGCTGGCGTTTGGGATCTGTAGTTCTCGCAGAGAGTTGGACCTGTAGAGGGTAGACTGGCCGCGAAACCTGCTCTTCGGCAGTCTGTTGAACTATGAGGTCTGGTGGATTCTGCTCCTTTAACATTTCAATTATCATAGGTTTTTATCCTGATTTCAACAATCAAAAGTTGTCAAAAGTTTCAACGCCCTCACCTGTCACACTACAGAATAAACCAGAAAGTATTTTGGACGCAGCCCCCCCTCCCGGACGACAACAAAATGCCTCGGACTTTCAAAACGCAGCCCCCCTCCCGGAGACCCTCCGATCCAGGCCCCTGCTCCGATCGAATCGAATCGAGACCGAATCGAACATTAAAGCTGGCCGAATCATCGCCAATCCAATCGCTAAGAGCATCGCATGCCATTCCATCTGCCTTCAAATGCGCTCCTCAGCCTCTCCCACGGCGTCTTCGCCGCGGTCGCTGTCTCCGGTGTCGAACATGGTCAGCCCGGGAATGGAAATATTATCCCATGAGCTTGAAAGCCTGGACGGGGTAAGATCGCAATTCCGAATTTGAAGCCATGCTTCCTGGTGCTTTCTACCCATCTTTCACTTCCCGCAAGCATTCATTGCCGTCATGGATATCAACACCATCGTAGTACCAATAGCGAGAGGATTCCCGCCAAGCGCAACTTGCGAAGAGTTGATTGCCAAGTCGATATATTTCCTCTTGCTCGAGCATTTTCATTCTTTGGCAATAACAAATGCGCCAGAGCTGATGGAAGCCCTGTAGTCAGAATCCCTTCCTACAATTTGATCATTTCCCTGCCCTCGGTTGTCCAAGGTCAACATATTTGCTCATCTCTCAGTCTCCCTGCCTCAAGAATTTTTGTATGCCAAGCTTCCCAATGCACCTCATGTCTGCACTCCAATGCCCACCTGATCTGGATAGGGGGATTGTGCATGCACATTTCTGGTCCATTTATCTGTTTTGTTTCACTAGACCCCCTGAACTGAAAAGTTTTCAGCAAAGTCCACTGTGATCAAGCTGCATTGGGGAGTGTCCCTACAAGAGCTGAAATGCCATTCCAACGCTTACCAGCCTAACCGTGTGTTCTGCCTCCCAGTCTGAATCCGGAGACCAAGCATCGTACCAAGAGGATATTTTGCCGCAAGGTAAGAAATGAAAATAATACTGCTGCAATGTGTTCATCAAATATGAAATGCACCACCCCCAGAAAGAATGACTGAGTTTAAAGTTTGACATCATACAGGTGCAGGGGGTGGGGAAGGCTGTTTAATACCCTACCAATATCTACATATAACACCAGATATTGAGAAACGCATTACATCGGGGAGCAATCAAGAGAAGAAAAGAATTCACAATTCATCTTGAAGCTTTGAAGAAGTGCAGAATAAATTAAATGGCCTTGACAAGAGTGGGAAGAGACGTGAACATTGGTCTTGGGCTGTGTTGACAGTAGCCTTGCACATTTTATACATGTACAGGTACTTGGAGGACACAGCTAATGAGTAGTTATCACATCAATATGCCTGTTTTGTCAACATTTTGTTTGGCCTGATGTATGGAGGTGGCCAATTTCTGTCACCATCGAAGGAAAAATGTAGTACCAGATCTATGCAGGCTGGTATCTACATTGCAGCACTCAAACACATGAGCAGTCATAACAGAGCCGCATTGCAACCTTCCCCACCAAATTGCAGATCTCAAACAAGGCCCTAATACACCAAGAGCCGCCGCTGCCGCCTACATCAGCGCCCTTGACACCCAGACCACCCCAAGCATGGACCTATCTGCTAGTCCGCCCAGCTCCTGCCTATTTCCGTACACCTCAAGCCCGGGGTTCGGAAGGGGCCGCATTGATGATGCAGGTCGCTCGGTGGAGGTGGACGATCGCAGCAGTCCGGCGAGACGAAGGGGATCTCTGCCCCTGCCTCAGTTGACACCAGTCAAGCTGGTCCTGGAGCAAGAGGCAGGGGTGGATGTAATGGATGTAGACAGCCCTGCCCCTGTCCTCGCCCCTCTCCCAGCCCCTCTCTCCGCCCCCACCCCTGCTCCTGTCCCTGCCCCCGCCCCTTCCCTTGCCCCCGCCCCCGCCCCTTCCCCTGCCCCCGCCCCCGCCCCTCTCCCTGCCCCTGCTCCTACCGCAGCCCTTGCTTCTACCGTAGCCCTTGCTTTAGACCTTACCCCTCTCTATCAGCCTCCTCCGCAACCAGAGTCCGCACCTGATACTGAAACATACTATGATTTTTGTACACCAACCTACATATATGGAGCAGTTGTTGGTGCAGATACGGTAGCCTATCCCCAGTCTGCACAGGCCAGCTCGACCAATGGAAGTTTTTTTGACGCCATGAGTGTGGACAGCGAGGAGGAGAGGGAAATCAAGCAGGCCAACGGCGAGGAGGAGAGGGAGAACAAGCAGGCGAAGGGCAAGGAGGAGAGGGAACACAAGCAGGCAGAGGGCGAGGAGCCCCTAGCATCCCAAATCCCTGGTGACCTCTCCCCTGGACCAGAGAGTGACGCTGATACCCAGGCAGCCACCATCCCTGTAGAGGCCGCCACCACTCAGCTAAAGTCACGTAATTTTGAGTTCCCTGGTGACCTGTCACCCACACCAGTGAGCGGCGCTGATGCCCAGGCAGCCACCATCCCTGCAGAGGCCGCCACCACTCAGCTAAAGTCACGTAATTTTGAGTTCCCTGGTGACCTGTCCCCCACACCAGTGAGCGGCTCTGGTTCCCAGGCAGCCACCATCCCTGCAGAGGCCGCCACCACTAAGCTAAAGTCACGTAATTTTGAGTTCCCTGGTGACCTGTCCCCCACACCAGTGAGCGGCGCTGATGCCCAGGCAGCCACCATCCCTGCAGAGGCCGCCACCACTCAGCTAAAGTCACGTAATTTTGAGTTCCCTGGTGACCTGTCCCCCACACCAGTGAGCGGCTCTGGTTCCCAGGCAGCCACCATCCCTGCAGAGGCCGCCACCACTAAGCTAAAGTCTCGTAATGTGGAGTACCCTGTGAACCCCTACCCTGCATCTCCAGGATTGGATCCAACCCCATCGGCTCCGGAACAGTCCCATGTGGGTGCGGTCATGGGTGAGGCCCTTCAGCCAGAGGGTGAGTCCCCTGTGGAGCCCACACCCTCCCCACTGCCCAGCACGATATATACAGCCCCTCCTACAGCCTCTACTGAGGGTGCAGCCACGGGCAAGGCCCTTCAGCCAGAGTGTGAGTCCCCTGTGGAGCCCACACCCTCCCCACTGCCCAGCTCAATAGATACAGCCCCGTCCACTGCCTCTGCTGTGGGTGCAGCCACGGGCAAGGCCCTTCAGCCAGAGAGTGTATCCCCTGTAGAGGTCACCCCCTCCCCACTTCCCAGCACGATATATACAGCCTCGTCCACTGCCTCTGCTGTGGGTGCAGCCACGGGCAAGGCCCTTCAGCCAGAGGGTGTATCCCCTGTGGATCCCACACCCTCCCCACTACCCAGCTCAATAGATACAGCCCCGTCCACTGCCTCTGCTGTGGGTGCAGCCATGGCCGAGGCCCTTCAGCCAGAGAGTGTATCCCCTATGGAGTCCACACCCTCCCCACTACCCAGCACAATAAATGCAGCCCCTTCCACTGCCTCTGCTGTGGACCCTTCACCCACACCTGTAGCTGACGCCGCTGCTACTGCTACTTCTGCTGCTACAGCCAGCACATCAGGAAAGAAAGACCCCACTACCTTTGCTGTTGATGCAGTCATGGGTGAGGCCCTTCAGCCAGAGGCTAGTTCCCCTGTGGACCCCTCACCCACACCCATAAATGAGGCGTCTGATTCTCCTGCTACTACTGCTGCTGCAGCCAGCATATCAGGGAAGGAAGATTTCTCTTCCTTTGCTGTTGATGCAGTCATGGGTGAGGCCCTTCAGCCAGAGGCTAGTTCCCCTGTGGACCCCTCACCCACACCCTTAACTGAGGCGTCTGCTTCGCCTGCAGCCATCCCAGAAGTGGAGGTCAGCAGTCAAGAGCCTAATTCTGTCGGAGAGTCTCCGCATGACCTCGCCTTCCCTACTTCTGCCGCTGCAGCCGCTGCTACTGCTACTTCTGCTGCTACAGCCAGCACATCAGGGAAGGAGGACCCCACCACCTGTGCTGTTGATGCAGTCATGGCTGAGGCCCTTCAGCCAGAGGCTAGTTCCCCTGTGGACCCCTCACCCTCCCCCATAAATGAGGCGTCTGATTCTCCTGCTACTCCTGCTGCTACAGCCAGCATATCAGGGAAAGAAGACCCCGTTACCTTTGCTGTTGATGCAGTCATGGCTGAGGCCCTTCAACCATGTGGCGAATCCCCTGTGGTCCCCTCACCCACACCTGTAAATGAGGCATCAGCTTCTCCTGCCACTACTGCTGCTGTAGCCAGCATATCACGGAAGGAAGACCCCACTACCTTTGCTGTTGATGCAGTCATGGCTGAGGCCCTTCAGCCAGAGGTTAGTCACCCTGTGGACCCCTCACCCACCCCCATAAATGAGGTGTCTGATTCTCCAGCTACTACTGCTGCTACAGCCAGCACATCAGGGAAGGAGCATCCTACCACCTCTGTCGACATTATGTCCGCCCCAAGCACGGGCACCAGTGTATATGCAGCCACAATGACAGCAGAGGAAATGGCTGCAGTCCCCATGAACGAGGAGGTAGGAGGGTGTGTGTGTGTGTGTCTGAGAGAGTGTGAATGAGTGTGTGTGTGGAATGAGGGGGAGAGTGTTTGTGTGTGTTTTATACGGGGGGCCGTATGAGTGTGTGTGTGTGTCTTTCCTGGGGCAGGCGGGGGGAGTGGCGGGCAGGGGGAATATGTACTTGCATTGGATGCATGTCACGCAGCGCGTCTTTTGGTTGGCTTGGCTTGCTTGTGACCAACAGCTTGAGTGTGTCTTTCTGGTGCTGTACTGGTTAATTGAATATAGTCATTGTTGTGTGATGCGTTGCAGTATGTGTGGTAGTATGAGTGGGTGGGGTGTATGTGTGTGTGCATTAGATGCATGTCGCGCTCAGCAAATTTCTTTTGGGGGTGGGCATTTGTGGTAGTGTGGGTGGGCAAGGTGGTGTGTGTGTGTGTGGGGGGGGGGGGGGGGGGGGGGGGGGGGGGGGGGGGGGGGGGTACTCTGTACTTGCATCAGATGCATGTCCTGCCTCAGCAATGTTTTTTTGGGGTGGGTCCGGGGTGGGTGGGCATTTGTGGTAGTGTGGGTGGGCGGACGGGGTGTGGGTGGGGTGGGGTGCGTGTGTGCATCAGGTGCAAGTTGCAGCTCAACAATTTTCTTGGGTGGGTCCGGGTGGGTGGGCATTTGTGGTAGTGTGGGTGGGGGGGGGGGGGGGGGGGGGGGGGGGGGGGGGGTTATTGCATCAGATGCATGTTGTCCTCAGTATTTTTCTTTTGAGTTGCAAGGAGCAGCTTCTAGGCAGCTCCCCTTACTGGCTGTTCATCCAAGGCTGACACAACCTAGTGCACCTTGAAGCTGGCACCATCAGCTACCCAGAACTGCTGAAATCACACAATCACACGATCCGCTACCCAGATCTGCTGAAATCACACAATCACACAATCAGCTACGCAGAACTGCTGAAATCACACAATCACACGATCCGCTACCCAGATCTGCTAACATCACACAATCACACAATCAGCTACGCAGAACTGCTGAAATTACACAATCACACAATCAGCTACGCAGAACTGCTGAAATTACACAATCACACAATCAGCTACGCAGAACTGCTGAAATTACACAATCACACAATCAGCTACGCAGAACTGCTGAAATCACACATTCACACAATCAGCTACCCAGAACTGCTGAGATCAGACAATCACACAATCAGCTACCCAGAACTGCTGAAATCACACAATTAGCTACCCACAGCTACTGAAATCACACTATCACACAATCAGCTTCGCAGAACTGCTGAACTAGTTTGGTTTAGCCAAGTGGCTGGCTCAGGAAACTGCCTAGAAGCTGCTGCCTGTAGACGAAATGAAAAGCTCTGGTCGCGCTGTGTGTCCAAGCTTAAGTGTGTTGTCCTGGTGATGTACTGCTTATTTGGATATAGTCTTTGCTGTGTATTATATATCAGTTTTTGTGTTTGTTTGGTTAATGTTGGTGGTGTGGGTGGGTGTGTGTGTGTGGGGGGGGGGGGGGGGGGTCCCTTCATGTCATGCTTGGGCAAGTCCCTTTAACCTATTTTGCATACCCCTGGACTGTAACATACATATACATACATACATACATACATACATACATACATACATACATACATACATACATACATACATACATATATATAAAGACATACACGGGTTTCTGAGAAAAGTTCGCGAACTTTTCATGCGAACTTTTCATGCCGACGCTAGCTGGCTTTGGCTTAATTACCGAGATACTCATAGCGAATCACCCACCCTGGCTATCGGCTGAATTCGCGGGTTAGTAATAGCTTATCATGACTGAGTCGACTCCGAGTGCGTAAAATTCAAATCCCCAGTTCAGCTTTCAGGATGCAACTTCCACTACTCCGCATCAAGATTACACCTGCGCGCCATCGCCCTCTCCGCCTTTTTGACTGAGCCGAATACCCATCCAAATCCCTACCCAGATTTCGAAAAATGACAGAGCAGACGAATGCGAAGCTAACCATTCCGCATTCGATCTGAGCGTTAAAGCCAGTAATGGCGCTCAGACTAATTGTCTATAATCTTTTGCTCCTCGATGCGACCATGAATGCGCACAATCAACAAGATGTATGCAGACGGGCGACGAATACAGCCAGCCAGCGAGCTCTTCACAGCGAAAGGCGAGCTCTACATGCCGAAGAGCATGGGAGCGATGCAAATCAGAGACGGCGTTTGGCAAATGCTGTAGGTCAGCCTGGACCTAATGCTGACAGGCAAGCCGAGCGCCAGGCAGCTAACCAGACACGGCGCTAGGCCAGTGCACCCAGGCATGTTAAAGGTAATCCTGCGAGGCAGGCTGCAGAGGCTGTGCACCAGGCGACTAACCAGACAAGGCTCGAAGCAAATGCTGCCAGACTGGCAGCAGCTAATGCTGCAACGCAGACTAATGTAGCCACCATTCATTTCACGCATGCGCACTTTCACCATGCCTGTGCATCAATTGTGTCACGGTTGGCATCCAGTGGATGCGATCAGCCATTTCCTTCCCATTTCTCGCACTTAGACCGCTCATCCTATCTACGCAATCACTTTTCATTGTATCGATGCTCGTTAAGCACGGCGCTGCGATTTTTGATTCAGCAGGTGTTGACCGGATGGAAGTCGAAAATTTCGACCATAGAATCAGGAAACATGTCCCACGCAGTGTGCTGTTCCGAGGGCAGAGTTGGCTGAATGAGGTATTTTGAGGTCAAACAGACATATCCCCAGCCCAATTGCATGTAAAGAAGATGCTGCAGGCAAGTCGTAATGCGGCGCGAGCCCAGTTTTCTCCGCGGGATTCAATCGTTCGCAAGTTTTTGGTGGATTGGATCCGCTTGGTTAAATCACCCACAAGTCTGCCTTATGTCCCCCCTTAGTCTTCTTCCCGATCAAACCTCGCAGCTAAAGTGGCAGGGTAGGGAGCGGTAGGGAGAAGAAGGGAAGACTGATGAGTGTGTTTGTTTTTGTGGGTTTTGGGCCTTGGGGGTGGGCAGGGGGAGGAGAGAGAAATGGGGAGTAGGGGACGTGTGTGGGTGGGTGGGTGTGGGTGTGGGTGGGGGGGGGGGGGGGGATAGAGGGAGAGGGGGGGGGGGGGATGGAAAGTAAGGGGGGGGGGGGGGAGACAGAAAATAGGAAGTAGGCATGAAGGAGGCGAGAGGGAGGGGCAAAGAAAGAGGGGAGGAGGGACTGAGGGAGGAGTGTGTGTGCAAGGGGGCGTAGAGGGGTGACATGAGGCATTTTCCTATACATGCCTCCAGTTTTTGTGTGGAAAATGTCAAAGATATTCATGCTCACACCGGAAATTTCATGTATATACAAATGTTCATCAGGTTTTGTGAAGAAAGAATGATCCTAAATTGCCCTTATGCAGGTTTGTATGGGTGGGAGTGGTGGCGGGTGGCCTCGGCCACACGGGCAATGTACTAGTACATACATACATACATACATACATACATACATACGAGCGGGTGATTGTGGGTGGGGTGGTGGTAAGGTGATGGCAATGGTGATGGTGGTAGATGCTCTTGGATCCCTGGGGTTCTACATACTCAAGTTGGTAGGTGGGGTGATGGTGGGTGGGGTGATGGTATGGTGATGGTGGTAGATGCACTTAGACCCCTAGCGTTCTACATGCTCAAAAACGATTGTGTCCTACGGGGGAAACGTGGCGTCCGGTTAGGAAAGTCTCCGTGTTGCTTAGGCTCCCCCTGACCATCTGTTACTTTGAAGTCGGTGGGTGGACGCCAGCTTGCTACCCCTAACCCAACCCAACCCCAATCCCAACCACCCCACCCCGTTGATGACGGCCATCATGTTCGAAACTCCCAGAAGGAAATGTGAAAAAAACAGGCTGTAAAAGCTTATTGCTAAGTCGCAACACTCCCCCCCCCCCCCCCCCCCCCAGAACACACAAACACACACAAACACCACAACATCCACCACCCCACCTCGTTGATAACGGCCATCATGTTCGAACTCCACTCAGGAAATCAAACAGGCTCTACAACAGCTTACTGCTCAAGTGCACCCCCCCCACCCCCCACACACCACACAAACAACACACACACACAACACACGCCACCCCACCTCATTTTAACGGCCGTCATGTTCCCACTGTCCCCAGGAAATGCACCAGGTCCTGCACCACACAAACACGACACCCCCCCGCTGTTAATGGGCGTCATGGTTCCCCCACCACAGTAATGACATCTTCTCTCAATAACTAGGCGCTCCCCACGGTTCATGCACCAGGTTATACGCACAACTGTCCCCCATCTATAGCTTCCTCACCCCAACAACAAACTCTGGAAAAAATCTCTACAGACCCAAGGAAAAATTGCACCAGGTCCCCTGCCCCCCCCCACCCCCCCCCCCACCCACCCCCCCCCCCCCCCCCCCCCCCCCCCCCCCCCCCCCCCCCACGGCTGTTGTTAACGGACCGTTCATGTACCACCTGTCCCCAGGAAATGCACCAGGGGTCCTGCCCCCCCCCCCCACCCCCCACCCCCACCCCCACCCCCACGCTGTGTTAACGGGCCGTCATGTTCCCACTGTCCCCAGGAAATGCACCAGGTCCTGCCACCACCACCACACACACACACACGCTTGTTAACGGCCGTCATGTTCCCACTGTCCCCAGGAAAATGCACAAGGTCCTGCCCCCCCCCCCCCCCCCCCCCCACGCTGTTAACGGGCCGTCATTGTTCCCACTGTCCCCAGGAACATGAACCAGGTCCTGCACCACACACACACACACACACACACACGCTGTTAACGGCCGTCATGTTCCCACTGTCCCCAGGAAATGCACCAGGTCCTGCACCACACACACACACCACCACCCCCCCACGCTGTTAACGGCCGTCATGTTCCCACTGTCCCCAGGAAATGCACCAGGCTCTGCACCACACACACACACCACTACACACACACACACACCACCACACACACACACACGCTGTTAACGGCCGTCATGTTCCCACTGTCCCCAGGAAATGCACCAGGTCCTGCACCAGCTTGCTGCTGAAGTGCAACTCTCCCCCCTCCTCCCCCCCCACCCCACCCCACCCCACCCCCACACACACCCCCACACACACCACACCACCTCAATTGTTAACGGCCGTCATGCTCCCACTCCCCTCAGGAAATGCACCAGGTCCTGCACCAGCTTGCAGCTATGACATTTTTGGTACCCAAGTCCGAACGGATTTTCATGGAGTCATGTCAAGAAAGTCATCAAGTGCAACACTCCCCCCAACCCAACCCAACCCACACACACACCCCACACACACACCATCACCCCAACCCCCCACACACACCACCACCACCACCTCCACCACTGCCCACCACCACCACCACCACCAAACACACCACCACACCTCGTTGTTAACGGCCGTCATGTCGACACTACCCTTATAAAATGCAACAGGCTCTGCACCAGCTTGCTGCTAAAGTGCAATGCCCCCCCTCCCCCCCCCCCCACACACACACACCACCACCACACCACTCCACCTCGTTGCTAACGGCCGTCATGTTCCCATTGCCCTCAGGAAATGCACCAGGTCCTGCACCAGCTTGCCGCTAAAGTGCAACGCTCTCTTGCGCACTCCACCTCGTTGCAAGAAAGCAGCTCCAGCCACCTTCACTCACTCCTCCAGCAAACCAACGCGCACGCCCAGGCTTCTTCCTTTGCAACCCATCCTTCGACACAGAGCACGCGAGCTGTGTTTGCCGCAGGGGATCTTAGCGCAGCGGCTTTCCAGGCCAGATGCTCGTCACACTTGGAAGCACAGCACTCGCACAATGCAATGCATGCATCACTGTTACACAACCGGGTTCAGACGCATTTAACACTGCGGCGGTAGCATGGCCATGTCGCATTTGCTCTCGTGCATATTCTGGCTCGTGTCGGTTGAGCTGTGTTTGCCGCAGGGGTTCATAGTGCAGCCGTTATCTAGGCCAGATGCTCGTCTCACTTGGAAGCACAGCACTCGCACAATGCAATGCATGCATCACTGTTACACAACCGGGTTCAGACGCATCTAGCGCTGCGGCGGTTGCGTGGCCATGCCGCATTTTCTGTCGTAGTTTTTTTGGCTCATGTCGGTCTTTTTCCATTCGAAAATTGTGGCGAGAGGAAGTGTTGGTCTCAGAAAGTTTGACCTGCCATATTTTTTATTTTATTGTTACTAGTACTGATTTTACAAAATTGATTTCGCCTCAAATATTATGATGATGATTTAATTTTTTTTGGTACCCTAGTGGACTCCATATCAGGGGTTTTCAGGATGCTGCATCCTCCGTCGACATGGGGGGAGTTGCGGGAATCGAACGCGCGACCTCTGGCAAGCCCGTCCCGTAGCACGACTCCTGAGCCAGCACCATTGGTCGCACCCAGGGTTATTCAGGACGCTGCGTCCTCCGTCGCAGGCACAACATCGAAGGGTCCGTTGCGTCTCAGGACGCAGGCTATACAATTGATCATGTTTCAGGCAGCAGAGCTGGGGGCCCTCCTGATAATGATAACGCCTGGTGGGGCGTGGTATTAAGGGAACCCGTCGTACGCGGGTAGAGAGCGGTCTTCTACCTCAACTGGACAAGCTACCATCGCGGTTGACAACGACCTGCAACGCTCAGGGCGACCGTCAGGGGAATCAAACCCCCGACCCTGCATCCTCAAAGCGATTTGGTGTACCACTAGACCGATTGACTCGCTGAAAGGAGCTGGGGGCCCTCCTGAAGTACCCTGCTCCATATGTGCCCACGGCTGAGTGGGTCTCCGTACGCTAGCCCTAGCTACCGTATATTGCTTTCCAGCCAACTCTGGGCTGCCCACACTTCCAATTCCAAGTCTTATATTTCCTATTCCTCTCGTGGGTAAGCCAGAGAGCATACTAAGGGATTTTTTTGTGTGTGAAAGGTATTTCCCCCAGGAGGTTTTTCTCCGGACACAAACCAGCGACACCGAGGATTCAGTCTGAATGGCGTTTCCACTCCTACAACAGAGGAGGTGTACTACCCCGTTAAAAATGCCTTTTTACGAGGCGAGAGGTTCAGGTGGCCAGCCCGTTTGCTTGCACTGGGGCCAACCACCGACTGGACTGTTTAAAGAGTTGTCCAGGTCATTGAGCTTGGTTGGTTGATCTGCCACAGACAATGAGTTACCATAGAGAGTAGTATGCTCCCTGGGCTTCAATGATAATCTCGTATCGCACTGGAGGACTTGGACCTGGAAGACGACGAGCAGCCTTGCTTTAGGCCGGAGCCGTATAACCAAGGTCGAGATTGCATTTGATTGGATTGTTACATGGTTTTTCAGCCAACTCTCGGCTGCTCACCGTCTTCCAGGTCCAAGTCCCCCAGTGCGACACGATATTATCACAGAAACCCAGGGAGCATAGTTTAAAGAGTTGTCCAGGTCATTTAAGCTGTCATAGGCATTGAGGTCCCAAGGAGAGACAGCGAGCAGCCGTGCTTCAGGCTAGAGCCATAAAACCACGGTCGAGATTGCATTTGGTTGGATTGTTACATAGTTTTTCAGCCAACTCTCGGCTGCTCACTGTCTTCCAGGTCCAAGTCCCCAAGTGCGATACCTACAGAAATCAGGGGGCATACTAAGCGGACAAGACCATTTAAAGATTTGTCCAGGTTATTTGATCTACCATAGACAATGAGCTACCAAAGCGAGACAGCGAGCCGTGAGCACCCTTGCTTCAGGCCGGAGCTATATAACCACGGTCGAGATTGCATTTGGTTGGATTGTTACATAGTTTTAAAGCCAAATCTCGGCTGCTCACTGTCTTCCAGGTCCAAGTCCCCAAGTGCGATACCTATGGAAATCAGGGGGCGTACTAAGCGGACTAGACCATTTAAAGAGTTGTCCAGGTTATTTGATCTACCATAGACAATGAGCTACCAAAGCGAGACGGCGAGCCGCGAGCACCCCTTGCTTCAGGTCGGAGCTATATGACCACGGTCGATATTGCATTTGATTGGATTGTTACATAGTTTTAAAGCCAAATCTTGGCTTCTTGCCGTCCTCCAGGTCCAAGTCCCCCCAGTTCGATACGAGATGATCTCGTAAACCTAGTGAGGATACTACTGGTGAGCAGATCAGTCAGTTTACCGAGGTGTCCAGTTCATTTGAGCAGTCATAGACAATGAGCTACCAAAGCGAGAAGGCCAGCAGCCTTGCTTCAGGCCAGTGCCATTTGACCGAGTTCGAGTTCTCATTGGATTGTTTCATGGTTTCTCAGCCAACTCTGGGCTGCTTAGCATCTTCCACTTTCAAGTCCCCCCGTGCAATACCCACAGAAAACAGGGCGCAAACTAACCACGGTATTTAGCGGATCAACCGAGTTAAAGCTACACATTCTCCGCCTATCTTTCTGAACCCTCAGTGGCGCTGGTTCGTGCAAGGGGTCCTTCCTGGAGTGGAATTCCTTTCAATAAAAAAGCTTCCACAGGACTGTAGGGGTTTTGAATGTGTTGCATTTCAATAATGCCTATGGCAGCTACCTTGAGTTCCCACGTTACCGTGTACCCTCCAACAGAGGGCAATGCAAGGAATGAAGGAAGATTGCTTCAATTGGGGTCGTATTGACCCGGGTGTAAATCACGAGGGTGGGTGAAGACGTCGAAGTATTCAGGAGTTTAGGACTGAGACACATGTAACATGTCGTAGATCAAAGGTGCATTTGTTACTGCCGAAGACGGCGAGCAGCCAAATTTCTGGCTGGAGCTATGTAACCAAGTTCAAGTATGAAAAACATATAGTATCATCTCGGAATCATCTTCAACAATTATTTTTCCATTCCAACCTACGCAAGTGCGCATCACAGCACCTCGAAATTATGTTAAACCAAGAGGAACCTCGGCCACATCCGTCAGGTTTAATTTTGTGCATACAAATGTAGTCTTGCAATCAGGGTACTTCAGGAGGCCCCCAGCTCTACTGCCTGAGACGCAACACATTTTATAGCCTGCGCCCTGCTATACAACGGCCCCTCCCCACATTGCGTCCTGCAAAAACGAACTCTTCGACAACGTCTGCGACGGAGGGCACAGTGTCCTGAGAAACCCTGCTCGCAATGCGTTGATTGCCACCCTTGTCAGCCAGGGAGTTTAGATAATTAAACACAATTTATATTTTATTGTAACCAAGTTCAAGTTCAAGTACAATCGATATATTAGCCATTGCTTCTACGCGATTCATGTTTAAACTGTCTAATCCACTAGGTATGCTCCCTGTTCTTCGTGGGTATTGGGTGGACTTGGAACTGGAACAGGGTGAGCAGCCAAGAGTTAAAGAGTCCTACGCAGCGTCGCTTGCGACACGGAAAATTGATGGAGAGTGTTGGCACCAGAATCAAGCGGACCGAAGGCAGTTAGTTACGAAACAGTTGGCTGACTTATAAAGCTTCGTTTCGGGGGGGGGGGGGGGGGGGGGGGGGGGGGGGGGATGGACGCACAGACGGACAACGGGGTGAATCTGTGAATCCCCCAGGAGGGGGAGGGGCTCCTCCAATAACCATGTAACAATCTTATCCTACAGGATTCATCCAAGCTGCAGAGGTGGTAGATGCAATACTATCTCCTGATGATCATGAAACATTCCAGGGGTAGCATCCCTGTCCACTTCTTCTTCATATCCCCCTAAAAGAGATATTTGGACAGATAACTGCAGTGGTGATCAGAAATCCAAGTGCATCAGTCGGAGTGGTCAGATTCCAGCCAGCTTCTTGGCTCAGTCCTTGTCAGCTTCTACAAATTCTTCAAGCCACCAAACACACAGATAACTGCAGCGATGACTGCAAATGTGAGGTGATCAGAAATCCAAGTGCATCACTCGGAGTGGTCAGCTTCCAGGCAGCTTCCTGGCTCACTCCTTGTCAGCTTCTACAAATTCTTCAGGCCACCAAAAACACAGATGCCTGCAGCGATGACTGTAACAGCAGTGGTGATCAGGAATCCAGGGGCCCTGGCAAGGAGGACACATTAATAAGGGGGCGTCAGTGGAGACGGTATGGTGATGGCAATGTTGATGGTGGTAGATGCTCTTGGATCAGTGGTGATGATCCAACAGCCACACGGACTACCCTTCTAGTACATACATACATACAAGCCGGTGATTGTGGGTGGGGTGGTGGTAAGGTGATGGCAATGTTGATGATGGTAGATGCTCTTGGATCAGTGGTGATGATCCAACGGCCACACGGACTACCCTACTAGTACATACATACATACAAGCCGATGATTGTGGGTGGGTTGGTGGTAAGGTGATGGCAATGTTGATGGAGGTAGATGCTCTTGGACCCCTGGGGTTCTACATTCTCAAGTCGGTGTGTGGGTGGGGTGATGGTATGGTGATGGCAATGGTGATGGTGGTAGATGCTACTGGATACCTGGGGTTCTACATTCTTAAGACGGTGAGTGGGTGGGGTGATGGTATGGTGATGGTGGTAGATACCCTCGGATACCTGGGCTCTACATGCTCAAGTTGGTGGGTTGACACCAGCTTGCTAACGGCCGTCATGTTCCAACCGTTATCAGGATATGCAACAGGTTATGCATCAACCTTTTCAAGAACAAGAGCCTTCAAAAGAGAGGACAAATTAAGAAGGGCGTGCCAGTGACTTCTTACACTCAACACAAACGCTGACGGGAAAAAGGTAATGATAACGCCTGGTGAGGCGTGGTGTTAAGGGAACCCGTCGTACGCGGGTAGGGAGCGGTCTTCTACCTCAACTGGACAAGCTACCATCGTGGTTGACAACGACCTGCAACGCCAAGAGCGACCGAAGGGGGAATCGAACCCCCGACTCTTCATCCTCAGAGTAATTTGGTCTACCAGTAGACCAATGTATATCACTGAAAGAGGCTACGCTAACGGGAACTCACCTAAGAGGGCTGTGTTTCTTAACATCCAACTGCAACAGCAAGAAGAGCAGGGGGGCAGCTTAGTGAATAACTATAAAATGGTGCGTGTGTGTGTGTGTGTGTGGGGGGGGGGGGGGGGGGGTGAATATAGTGTGGGGGGGAAGGATTTAGTGGCTACAAAATGGTGTGTGTGTGTGGGGGGGGGGGGGGGGGGGGGGGAAGAAGAGCAGGGGGGCGGCTTAGTAAATAACTATAAAATGGTGTGTGTGTGTGCGTGTGTGTGTGTGTGGGGGGGGGGGGGGGGGGGGGGGGGGGGGAAGTGGGGGGGGGGGGGGGGGGGTGAATATTAGTGTGTGCGTGGGGGGTGAGATTTTAGTGGCTACAAAATTGTGTGTGTGTGGGGGGGAGGGGGGGGAGAGAGAAGAAGAAGAGCAGGGGGGGCGGCTTAGTGAATAACTACACAAACAGAAAGTAGTGATGTTTTTTAAGTTTAAGGGATAGTAGTCTGGTATTTTACCTATACAAAAGTTGAAAAATATTACGTGAAAAAACACTTTTTTACATGAAGCATTGTGAAACATTTTGGAAATATTGGAAGAAAAAAAGTATCGTGAAATATCGATAAAAAGTTTCGGCCCGTAAAATCGGTTGAGGCAGAGATTTATTTTTCGTTTTAGGAAGGGGGTCTTCTGGTATCGATCAGATATTTGCTGTCTTTCAAGGTTGGGGTCCTGGTAGCGATTTGGGTAAGCGGCCCGTAGGTCCGGCCCGGGGGGGTTGGCTGGCTGGGCGGGGGAGTCTCAGGGTAGCGGAAAGTTTGGCCAAAACGGAGTCCCAGGTAGCAATCCCTACTGGGAGCGGATTAAAAAAGCCCTAGGTAGTGGCAGGGTACTAAATGAGTAAATGACGCGCCCTGTTGACCGCTAGTACGCAAGGTCTTGGGGCCCGACTGCCGTTGAAGCAATTTTTTTAACCCCCCCCCCACCCCCCCCCCCCACCCCCCCCCACCACCACCCCCCCCCCCCCCCCCCGGTGCGCAGCGCTAAGATTTTTGTTTTCAGCTGAGTCAAAAGCGCAGCTCCAAAGGAGCAGTTGAGCTTTTGAAGCAACCCAACATGACCAAATGTAGCATTCTGGGTAGTGGCTGAATCTGAGTGCTACATTAGACTAACAGGCGACTTCCAGTGTAAATCTTTTCAGCTATGAGCAGCAGCTTCTAGGCAGCTCCCCTAACTGGCTGTTGGGCCAAACCAGGCCAAACCACGAACACCTTAATGCTGTCATAATCATCTGTCCAGAAGTGCTGAAATAGTTCATTGCAGCCCAGTGGCCGGCTCAGGGAGCTGCCTGGAAGCTGCGATAAAAAGCTGAAGAGAAAAACCCTGGCGACTTCGGAATCGAAAATGCGGAATGAAACATTCTGTCGGGTTTTGTCTGGTCAGGTTGTCGTGTCTATTCGGGTTCTGGGTAGCGATTTGGGTCTGAGAGCTGGGATCTCAAATCCGGTCTTGTAGTACGATAATTTGGGCCAAAAGGGGTCTCATATTACAATCGTAATATATTACGGGGGGGGGGGAAATCTCTGAAATGTAGTACTGTAGGTAGTGGCTGAATCTGAGAGCTACATTATTGAGCTTGTGATAGTATTTGTGACATTCACATGAAAATAAACCATTTGTCAAAAAGACCTCTTAAGCCATTATTTATTTGATATGACAAAGAATGAATGCATTTTTTGTTTCCGATGTGATGTGCAAACCTGAATGGTTTGGTCCCAGTTACTTGAACTTGGTTTCATGGCTCTAGGAACTTGGTTGCGTATTACTAATCTAACAAGACATACTTGAGTATGTCTTTTCGATACGTCCTATCGGTCTAGTTCCCTCACAGCTATCAATTGAACTTGGTTTCATGGCTCTAGGAACTTGGTTGCGTATTACTAGTCTAACAAGACATACTTGAGTATGTCTTTTCGATACGTCCTATCGGTCTAGTTCCCTCACAGCTATCAATTGAACTTGGTTTCATGGCTCTAGGAACTTTGTTACGTGCTACTAGTCTAACTTGACATCTCGAGTATGTCTTTTCGATATGTCCTATTTATCTAGTTCCGTCACAGCTATCAATTGAACTTGGTTACATGGCTCTAGGAACTTTGTTACGTGCTACTAGTCTAACTTGACATATCGAATATGTCTTTTCGATATGTCATATCGGTCTAGTTCCGTCACAGGTTACGTGACTGTCACTTGAACTTAACCAAGTTTCATTTAATTAAACTTGGTGACATGGCTCTAGGAACTTGGTTTCGTGTTACTAGGCTAATTAGACATCTCGAGATGCCAAGTTTGACTAGTAGCAGGCTATCCTGCTACACTACCCCCTCCTTTGAAAGGGAAGCGTCGTCTCCCATTCTCTGAATTCTTTCCGAGCCTTCCCGACCCCCGCAACTCCTTTACTGCAGCTTCGAGTTTCTCATTTTCCATGACCACCTTCCCTTTCAAAGGAGGGGGGAGTGTAGCAGGATAGCCTGCAACTAGACTAACTTGACATCTCGAGTATGTCTTTTCAATATGTCCTATCGTACTAGTTCCATCACAGCTATCAATTAAACTTGGTTACATGGCTCTAGGAACTTGGTTACGTAGCTGTAACTTGAACTTAACCAAGTGGCAGGCAATTGAACTTGGTAGCATGGCTATTGGAACTTAGATACATGGCTCCAGGAACTTGGTTAAGTCACAGCTATCAATGGAACTTGGTTACGTGGCTGCCACTTTAACTTGGTTACATGGCTCTAGGAACTTGGTTCATAGCTGTCCCTTGAACTTGGTTGCATGGCTGTAACTTGAAGTTGGTTACGTGGCTGTCCTTTGAACTTGGTTACATAGCTGTCACTTGAACTTGGTTACGTGGCTGTCTCTTGAAGTGGTAGCATGGCTCTTGCCGTTGCGGTCTACTTCTCATTGTCCCAGAAACATCCATAGTTTTCCTTGTCAGCTACGAGCAGCAGCTTCTAAGCAGCTCCCTGGGCTCTCTGTTCATCCAAACCTTAAGCAACCTAGGCACCTGGAAGCTGACAATGTCAAGCTTTCCATTGCTCCTGGAATCTTTGGGTTTGGCCTAGTGGCAGTCTCAGGGAGCTGCCTAGAAGCTGGTGCTGGTAGCCGAAAAGAAAAACAGTGGTAACATCATTATTCTAACCAATCAATCAATAGAATAGAATATAATAATAAGTTGCTGTCTTGTACAGCTGAAAATAACACTAATTTGTGATCATGTACAGCTGGAAACAATACCAGTTTGTGATGTTATACAGCTGAAAATAATACTAATTTGTGATCTTGTACGGCCGGAAACGATAATAATGTGTGATTTTATGCATCTGTAAATAATACTGATTTGTGATCTTGTGCAGCCGGAAACGATAATAATTTGTGTTGTTATGCATCTGGAAATAATAATAGTTTGTGATCTTGTACACCTGGAAACTATAATAATTCGTTATGTTATGCAGCTGAATACAATAATTATTTGTGTTTATATACAGCTGAGATTAACCATCGTTGGTTATATCTAATACAGTTGAAATTAATCATCGTTTGTCATCTTTTAAGCTGAAATTAACAATCGTGTGTTATCTAATATAGCTGAAATTAATAATCGTTTGTGATCTTTTACAGCTGAATTAAAAATTATGTGTGATCGTTTACAGCTAACATTGATTTTCAATTGTGATTGTATACAGCTGAACATACCGCAGATTGGAAGGCAGCCCCGTGTAGGATCCTGGCAACCAGGAGAGATCCACCAAGGAAGTGCATCACGGAAGGGGGGGCGAAGCTGTTCCCCTCTGCTGTCGCCATCAGCACCAGGGCCAAAGGGACTGCATGGGGTGGTGGTGGTGTGTGGTGTGTGTGGGAGGGTGGGTGGGGGTGGGGGTGGGGGGGTAGTGTGTGTGTGTGTGTGTGTGTGTGTGTGTGTGTGTGTGCGTGTGTGTGTGTGTGTGTGCGCGGTGGTGTAGAATAATAATTCTAATTGTGGCATGGTTGCATGGGCAGTAGAGATATTTACAAAGATTTACTACGTTAGAGCAAGGAAACAAAAAATACACCAGGTGGAGTGGCTTGAAGAACTGGTAAATCCTGGTCATGTCTGATTATCCTGGTTCGTGTACGATTAGTTGGGGGGCAGGTCATGAAGAAAAGCTTCATACAGCACCTTCTGATAGTCAAGATTTATCTTGATCATTTGAGGCTGGGCAAGATCCTTTGGCTGAGGGGGCTCCCCCCGGACTGTAATATCTGTGCACATACACACTATGTAACTGTACTGCAAGTATTTCCAAGGACTCTGAACAACACTTACCACTCTCGCAAAAATTAGCATGGCCTCGGATCTGGAGCTTCAATAGCTCATCCCCACCATCGCCGTGAAGGGCTTTGGCCCTGAGTCTCGATCTGTAACGAGGAAAAGCTCAGACGTTGAGACGAAATATCGAAACCTCGGATTCATACCTCACCATCGAGAGTGGGCATGCAAAAAGGGGGGGGAAGAAGGGAGGAAGAAAGGCACTAGTAGGAGGCGTGTCTCGGGGGGACACGAGCCATTATCGGATAACCTACCGCACTACTTGAAGAGTAAGACCAGCCCAAATGAACCCTAACGCTCCACCATAAATGGCAGTGCATGGAGTGCCGGTTTGAAGCAAGAGAGGCATGGAGACGATGGAATCAGTCAAAGTAGGGACACAGCTGTAGCGATTACGTCTCTCTGTCGGAGCAGCTACTGGAAAGCTTGTCTTGGGTCAACTATCGCCTGTCTATGACAACGTAATATAATGGATCTGGGTGACTAGTCTAAAAAGGAGCAAAGCACGAATGGGGGGGCAGGCACGAATGGGTCAACCAGAGAGGGCCAATTGTCAATTATCAACCCACGCACACTTCCTCTCAACTCGATCCCAGTGTCAACAGTTTATCTTAGTACATCTTAGTACACTTCACATCTTAGTACACTTACCCTGGCCCGCCCTGGCCTCGTAGAGTCATAGCAGTGGTCCCGAGTTCCGCCAGATCCAGTCATACTACGCAAGCAAACAACATACAACTGGATTTTTCATTTTCACCCCCACCTTGCTGCTCAGGTGGTAACCCTTCCACCAGTTCCAATCCCTCTCCCTCTGCTACTTTGTCTCTTTTCGCTTCGCAAATTTGTCCACAATGGTCGTTCACGTGACCGAGGATGGCGCTTTCAGCTGCTGTGCGTCAAAAGCTTTCGCCCTGAAGCTTGCCCAGTGCGGTCCCTACCCTGACTTCGCGGCCATGATCGACGTCGCCAAGCGTATCTGGTGGCAAGATATTGGAATTGTGGAATGGATGTCCGCTTTCGCAGCCCACCCTAAGATCGGTGACTCCAAGGGAATGGAGGCAAAGCCTAAAGGTTTTCGCGAATTTAGTCGCAGTGAGCAAGCTGCTGCTGTGGCCTCCACCTCCGAGGACGTTCAGCACGAGCTGCGGGAGCTGAACCAGCTGTACTACGACAAGTTCGGAATCATTTTCATCATTTTCGCCAAGGTAGCGTCCCCGACATTCCCCCTCCTTTGTGTTAGCTTGCATACGGTTTCAGTATCGATACGGAGGACGACACATCTCCTGAAACTGGCCTGTCTACACCCCGTAGATCATGCTCATGGCGAATGCCCGTGCATAGTTTACGTGAGCAACGTGCTTCAGATCCCGCCCCCCCCCCCCCCCCCACCACCACCACCACCACCACCACACACACACACACACACACACACACACACACACACACACACACACACCACACACACACCACACACGCACACCATCACACACACACACCCTGAAACTATTATCTCGAATGGTCCCTATTTATGTGGGGGATCTCTGAACTTTCTGTGATCCTTTTCAGGGCAAGAGCTCCCCGGAAATCTTGGATCACTTGAGGACTCGCTACCACCGCACGCCTTATGAAGAGCTACAACAGGCAGCAGCTGAGCAGATGCGCATCACAGAGCTCAGGCTAGGGGCCATGCTTGGTATCTCTGCTGATTTGGAGTCCGCAAAGGTGTCCCAGATGCGTGTAGATAAAGTAGGGCCTTGGAATAGGGAGTGCTGAGTGTGTTGGCAATGTGTGTGTGTGTGTGTGTGGTGGTGGTGGTGGTGTGTGGGGGGGGGGGATATTGTGCTTTGCGTGTGTATGTGGGTGGGTGTTGCTGCAGGTGCCTGCGCTTGTGGGTGGGTGTATGTTGTGCTGTGGATGTACGTGGGTTGGGGTGGGTGTTGGTGCAGGTTCCCTTTATGTGCGAGCGTGGGGGTAAGTGGGATATTGTGCTGTAGGGGCCGTGCTGTGAATCTCTGGTGATGTGAGACCTGCAACACAGATTGGTTCAGACATTGCATGGTCTTGTACTAGGGGGGGTGCCCTTGTCCTAAGGGTTGCTGTTGTTGTGCATGCTCTTGTACTAGGGGGTGCTGTTGTACTGCATGCTCTTGTACTAGGGGGGTGCTCTTGTACTAAAGGGTGCTGTTGTTTCTCATGATCTTGTACTAGGGCGTGCTGTTGCACTTTTGGGGTGGGAAGCCAGCTGATTTATTTTGACCGTGCATTAACCTCCCCCCCCACCCCCCACCTTCCCCTCCCCTTCTTCCCTCCCTGTTGATGCCTGGCAGGTGCTTCAACAAATCACGGCTGCTCAAACAGGTGGGGCCGCTCCAGACAGATCATTTAAGTTGTAGGCTTGTAGAGCCAATATGGCTTAAGTCGATTTTCTGAGATTGTGATTGTATGTTTTGTTGACTGATGCAGTCTGATAGCGTTTGAATCCCCACAGGTGCGATTTAGTGTTTGCGGTCGCTGTCAACTGCCGTGGTAGCTTTGTCCAGGTAAAGTAGCAGCCCGTTCCCTACCGCCGTAAGACAGGGCTCCCGTAATACCACGCCCCACCAGGCGTTATCATTACTCTGATAACGTGATTACATTTTTTTCTAATCCAACAAGAGTTATTGTCTGGTAGAAGGTGTGTTTCATGTACAGCACATAGAGTTAAATGTCTGACAGTCTGATGGCGGTTTTGTCTGACTTCTGTATGCCTGCATGCAGCATCTTTTTAGTTCAGACTCAGTCAGAGGCTTGGACCTTTCTCACTTGTTTGATTCCCAGCTTTCTTCAACATTTTTTTTTAATTAGAGTGTGATGGCATATTGTTTTCTAGTCAGCAGGGTTTAATTGTCTAACAGAATGTGTGTATCGTAAGCAGCGCATGGAGATAAATGTCTGGCAGTTGTCCTTTTTTGTCTGAGTGTGATTACACGTGTTTAGTCTAGCCAGTATAGGGTAATCATCTGACAGAGTATATGTATTGTGTGCACTGTACGGGAGTTTAATATCTTACTGCCTGGTTGAGGGTTGTTGCCCAACCAACTCAAGGAGTGCCCAACCAACTCAGGGATGTCTTCAGTTGACAGGATGACTGTGCACATGTTGGTGATAAAATGAAGATGGCAGTATGTTGAAGGCATTTGTTTTACGGAGCCCCCCTTTCTGGAGGGCGGGAGCCCCTAGAGTCACCCCTTTTTCCGGTTGATTGTTTGTTTGTTGTGTTTTCCTGCAGTCGGCACGTAATCCTGGCCGTAACTATGTCGGTAACCCTGGCTTTGGTCAGCCGCACTCGATTTCAATGCCACTCTCCCGTTATGTAATGCCATATTTTCGCGTCAATTGCGACGCGCCTTGATCTTGTCATGAATGAACATAGGCTTGAATATGCTATGGCTCAAACGTATGATGGCTTGTACATATAATGGCTTGAAATCCTACCCCTGATCCCAAACCCTATCCCCAAACTCAACCCCCAATCCCGATCCCTAAATCCATTCCCCAAATCCAAGCCCAAGCATTAACTAGAACCAATCCCACTACCCTTTGCAGGTGCTCCCCTGGATCACCACCCACTTACTAGGCCAGGCTACAGGATGCCCTGCTCATGCCAAACTCCAAACCCAAACCCCTCACCCAAAGACAAAGACCAAAACCTAGGCCTTAACCCAAACCTAGACCCAAACCTAGACCCACCCCCCAAGCCCACTACCGTGTGCAGGTGCTCCCCTGCGCTCCCCCATCACTACCCACGTACTAGACCAGGCAATGGGCTGCCCTGCCAGTGGCCTGCCCATCAAGCTCACGCGCAAGGACCCTCACAGTATGCTGTATGAGTCAGTGGGAGGGGGCGTGACTAATGGCGATGGACGAATTGGAAACCTTATGGCTCCAAGCGCATATGTTGCTCCTGGAAAGTAGGTTCCCTTCCCCCGTCTACTGTAACTCTCTCCTTTTACACTAACTCTCCCCGTCAACACTTAACTCTCTCCTTCTACACTCACCTTTCCTTCTACACTTCACTCCCCTTCTACATCATCTCTCCCCTTCAAAACTAAACTCTCTCCTTCTACACTACACTCCCCTTCTACATTATCTCTCCCCTTCAAAGCTAAACTCTCTCCTTCTACTCTACACTCCCTTCTATACTACATACTCGAACATTCGCCCCTCTCCTTACGCCCCTCACCCCTCACCCATCACTTTCCCCCCCCTCTCCACTCCCCACTCCAGTCCCCATCTCCACTCTCCCCAATCCCCAATCCCCTCCCCCCAATACCCTCTTCTCTCCCCCTCTCCCTTCTCCCCTCTTCCCTCCCCCTCTTCCCCCTCCCCCCTCTTCCCTCCCCCCTCTCCCCTCCTTCAAATCATTCAGCGTATATCTCCACATCTCCACATCACAACCAAACCACTCCCTCATCCATTTGCTCAGGTATCGCATGTGGTTCGACACATCTGCATACTTGAAAGCTTGCAAGGTCAGCCACCCTGGTTTCTTCACCGACATTCCATTCTACCCAGAGGTATGTAGGGAACGGAAAATCATATGATACTGACCAAAGGCGAGTATGATATCATATGATATCATACAAATCGCATCATATGATACAGTATATAGATGGCAACTTTAGCCTTGTCAGACTGCCAGCATCACATGATATCGTATGATGACATGATATCATATGATATCATATTGCCGATCCCTAGAGGTAAGTAGGGAATGGCAACTAATATAAGTGTTTGAAAACTAATATTAACCATTCTTATTATTGTGTCACAATAATATTAGTTTTCAAATAGATTCAAAATTCTGGTGAGACGGCTCGTCAGTCTAATATTAACTAACATTCACTAATATTAACTAACTTAGCCTTTCCCTAGTGGTATGAGGGTAGTGATGCTATTTTTTGTATTGAAAGAATTTTCTCCCCAAGAGGTTAACCACCCCACACAAACCAGCACCGCCGATACTGTCGAAGATTTGAATATGTTACGCCTTACCAGGGGGTCTGAAGGTGAAGGAACCCTCTCGTTCGCTTGCACTGGGGAAGGTTACTGTGGGTTTGGCTTTTGCAGACCGCTACTGCACCTGAGCTCGGACCACTGCGCGACAGCACTCGCCACCTCTTCTGATGTTCCCTACCTTGTTCACCTACGTATGCCTCCCTGCCTGTTTGCCTGCCTGCCTTGATCATTGTTTTTTTGCTTGCCTCTTGTTGTTGTTGCTGCTGCTGCTGCTGCTGCTGTTATTCATCTTCTTTGCTTACTTTCTGGCTGGCTGGGCGGGTTCCAGACTTGTGGTTGCTCTAAACTCAAAACCCTGTGCGATTGGGGGCAGAACAGGAAACAGTAGACTGTCTGGGCTCAACTCCTGCTGATGCATGAATCCATGGGTATCGCAAGGAGAGACTAGGAATTGGAAGACGGTTAGCAGTCCAGAGTTGGCTGGAAATCTATGTAGCGATTCAAATTCAAATTTTACCCCCAGGGCTGTATGTATGTTACAGTCCAGGGGTAAGCCACATAGGCTAAAGGAACCTGCCCAACCGTGATAGGAAGGGCTTGAAAAGAAAAGGCATCGACGAACTGAACCCGAAAAAATCGTTTTACCGACGGGGGCCCTGAGTTCGTGCTACAGTGATCACTTAATTCTGGATTGTAATATACATACGTACATTGCCTTATCCTGCTTGCAACCTGTGCATTCAAACTTATGTGACAGTCCAGGAGTAGTCAAAGAGGGTCCCAAACTGATGATGTTCATGTCCTTCTCGTGCTCACTAGACCTGGACAATTCTTTAAACTGTCATGGTTGGTCTGGTGTTATGTTGTTGAATTAAATTATCACTGTAGCACAAACTCAGACCCCAGTCGGTAAAACGATTGTTTGGGGATCAGTTCATCATTGCCTTTTCTGTTTAGCCCTTCCTGTTACAGTTGGACAAGTCCCTATTTGGCCTACCCCTGGACTTTAACCTATGTACCTACAAACTGTATGTTCTGCTTTGTATGCTCCCTGCTTTCCGTGGGTATCGCACCGGGGGGCTTGGAATTCGAAGACGGTGAGCAGCCCAAAGTTGGCTGAATAACCATGTAACAATCCAATCCAATCCTCGTGCACGCAGGTTTCAGTTGATTTTGAGATCACGGAGGCGGGTGCCACCGAGCACTACCATGTCCCTCTGCTGTTGAGCCCTTATGGCTACAGCACCTACAGGGGCAGCTAAGTGGGAGTAACGATACCGCCAGTTAGGGCGTGGTATTAAAGGAGCCCCATCTTACAGCGGTAGAGAACGGGCTGCTACTTTACCTGGACAAAGCTACCATAGACGGTTGACATCGACCGCGAGCACTGAAGCACACCCGTAGGGATTCTAACTCCGCACCTGCATGTTTCTTCGAGCTCTACCATTGAGCCATTCGTCGAAACGGGAATAGTTAAGTGGGAGTCTCTTATACATTTATATCCTGTGGCAGACTGGTACTGTTAGGGAACGGCAAATCATATGATGTTGACCAAAGACGAGTATGATGTCATATGACATCGTACAAAAATCATATGATTTAATATCATATGATATGATGCTCCAGGCCAAAGTTACCTAGTCAGACCGCCGGCATCATATGATATCATATGATGGCATGATATCATATGAAATCATATATTCATATTGCCGATCCCTAGGTACTGTAGCAGCAAACCCTGGTAGACTGTTAGATTTCATAAGCCTGCAAACATCCGTCTGACGGTGGGCTGGTAGATTTGCATTCGATTGGATTGTTACATGTGATGGGGTTTCGGCCAAAGCTGGGCTGCTCACCTTCTTCTTTGTGCAATACTCGGGGAAACCATGGAGCATGCTAAGCTTGGTAGCTTTGAGTGCAGTTCATGCTTTACCCATTTTTCTCGTGCGAGCAGGTTCCAGGGTGTTCTGATGTAATTCGTCCATTATATTAAACAGCCTGTTTTTCGAGTCCTTATCAGGGTTGTTCAGAAGGACCTACACCTCTGCGCCCCGAGACGCAACCGATTTTACAGCCTGCGTCCTGAGAATCAACCGACCCATAGTGACGCAACGGACCCTCCTCATGTTGCGTCTAAGGACGCAACAGACCCTCAAACTTTGCGCCTGCGACGCACGACGCAGCGTCCTAAACAGTCATGGTCCTCATTATAACTCAGTATTTTCACACTTTGTACTGTATCTCCGCGTGTAAGATTGCAACATCGGGAGCTTGATGCTTCTCCCTTTTGTGTGCCTCTGCCAATATATGATGTGGCATACCTGTAGAAGGTCTTCAAAGGATACAGCATTCTGCCTTAGAGCCATCCACACCATCAGGGAAAAGGCGAGACAATATACCGGTACCATATCCAAGATTAAGCATTATAGTGCAGTTTTTCATCCTCGCTTTCATTCTCATGCGACCGGCTGGCCACAGCTCGCAGCCACAGAGGAGTATAATATATATGGGTGGGACCTGTCCACATGACTGCGACTCTCAAAACTAGTACATCTCTGCCTACCAACCATGGACCATGTCAAACAAACGAGACGTCGATTTCCCCTAGTGGCCTAGCAAAATGCACTTCATATATTTTCTGCTGGTATGTACCAGGGGCAGGGAGCTTGTCTGCCGTGGTCAATAGGGGTAGTGGTGAATAATCGTTTGGTCGAGGGTTGGTATCTCCTAGTGACCCCTTAGAAACTCTTTTTTTCGAGTGACAACGCCATTCGAACTGAATCCTCGGTGTCGCTGGTTTGTGTTGAGAGACCCACCTCCTCGGGTGAAAGTTCTTGCACAACTAAAAAAACTACACTACTGGTATTTGACAGGGGTGGGCTCGGGGCACCCACACTCTTGGCTGGCAATTCTCCCATTAAAAAGGGGGGAATTCCTAGTCGACCATCTTGCTGCCCCCAGGATGGAAGGTAGGTACATCCTTTCATGACCCCTGCTTCCGAAATCCAATTATACGCTCACGGCCTCTCACCTCCTGATGATACCAATTTACTAACCTCTAAATTGTGCTTGCATCGGCGGTGAACCTTTTCAATATGGTGGTCCTACGGTGACTATAGCTAGCTCCGGCTTGCGCTATGGTGTCCTTAACTTCACGTCCTGTGAGTAACTGTATTACACGGATGTAACAATTTCAATTTCAATACTAACCTCTAGGTTCAACATTTTCACTGACTGTGTTCATCGCCACCCACGGCCCACCCCTTCCTGGTGATACCAATTTAGTAAGTTACCAACCTCTTGGTCCAACATCATAACTTACGGTGTTCATCACCACCCGTGACCTACCATCTCCTGGTGATACCAAGTTAGTAAGATACCAACCTCTTGGTTCAACATCATAACAAACTGTGGTCATCACCACCCGTGGCCCACCCCCTCCTGGTGATACCAAGCTCGTAAGTTACCAACCTCTTGGTTCAACATAACAAACTGTGTTCATCACCACCCGTGGCCTACCCCCCCCCTGGTGATACCAAGTTAGTAAGTTACCAACCTCTTGTTTGAACATCATCACTTACTATCTTCATCGCCACTCGCGGCCCATCCCCTCCTGGTGGTAAACACGTATCGTTTATAATGTATCATTTGAAATGAGTCATTTCATTTGCAGTCGACAACCCATAGTCCACCCCCTCCTGGTGATGCCAACCTCGATTCTACACCGTTTTATGTGTTCTTCGCCACATACCGCCAAGACATGCCTTCCTAGCATATAGTGTACAATCAAGGCCGCCTCCTTATATAGTAATATTTTAGAAGGTCACCCTGTGCTTTTAATTGATTATGTTATTGCCAAAGGCGGCGAGCAGGAGCCATGTAACTAAGTTCAAGTTCAAGTCTGGGCAACAGGAGTTTGACGCGCTTGAGGAAGGCACCCTGAAACTCTCCATGGTTATGTAGCTTGAAGTGCGCAGAACCTAATTGCTCCAATCTGCACAAGCTGTCACAGCATTTATGTGCCCCCCCTAAACATGCAGGCCACGACCAAGGCTAACTCAGCTGTAATTTATTCGTATCACAAGGTGTGGGTACAAACTCCAACAGTGAGAAGCTTAATGCCATCCTCCAAATTCTGTGTCTTATGAAATGAAGTGTCTTATTTGTATGCATAATGACATCATCCAAATACTGTCACATGAAAAAGGGTCTTGTTTATATGCATGGCCGTTTGATTATGTGTCTGAGACAAATGGCTAAGTTATAATGAGCAGGCAAGCAATACATTTCAGAACTTTCTGCCTCATCCTGATTCCCACAGTTTTAGGAGAATTTCACATCTGCCCTTGTAGCCAAAGAGCACAAAATAAACAATTTCTGCGTAGTTGACGCAAGCTACCATTAAATCGTTTTTTGGTTGGCAACTCAAGAGCTACACAAGCCCTTTTTTGTGTGCACGACGTGCCGCAAATTGGGCGACCCCAGTGCAACGTGCTGCCTCCCGAACCCAGCAGAGCCCGGGGCGTTTGGGGGGGCATTTCTGACTAGTTTAGCCAGACCCATGCGTCGCCATGAAGCGACGGAATGGCGAGGCCTCGTCGAGTAAAAACAGTGCACTCAAGTGTCATGATTTAGTAGATCCATATGTACAGCATTGATACAGATTTAACTTCAAGGTCGGAAATATTTAAATATGTCCCAGTCCCGGTTGATCCTGATGAATATGTCCCAGTCCTGGTTACAGTCTACTAAACAATTCAAATTGCCAAGTGTAAATGACCTAGTCCTTACCTAGCAGAGGATGGATGAAATATTTTACCCACATTGTTTTGGTTGGCAACTCAACAGCCACTCAAAAGGAAACTTTTTGTATGTGCAACGCGTCGCAAATTGAGGGACCCCAGTGCGATGTGCTGCTCCCCGAACACCGAGATTGATGGAATATGTCACCCAAACTCTTGTATCTTTCTAGCTTTACAAATAAACCAAACATTTGTTTTGATGACAAGTACCATGTAGCATGTCATAGCTATTCTTCCCAGCTACCGGAAGCAGCTTCTAGGCAGCTCCCCTGCCCGGGTATTCAGCCAAATGGCAAGCCAACATGTGCACCTGGAAGCTAGAAAAGGCAGCTTTCCAGCACTCACTGTGCAAATCTTTATGTGTGGCATGGTGGCCGGCTCAGGGAGCTACCTGGAAGCTACTAAAAAAGCCGAAAAGAAAGGCCCTGCAGCATGTCCTAGCGCAAACGGAAGCGCAAGTCCCTTTACCCGTTCTTTTCAACAAAGCGCCTGGGTGATTTAGTAATTGTGTCATGAACACATGTCACATCAAGCGTTCATAAATGATGAATTGACGTATATGTTCGCAGCGTTTCGGCTAAGGACAACATATCGGCATTCCCCGATAATTAATGTTTCTAGGCAATTTGGGCATCAGCATCTCATGTCTGGGCAATGTATACGGATTATGAAACGTTGGCTGTAGCATCACGCCCGATTATTAATGTTTCCGATCGACCGGTGCCTTGGCTGAAGCATCGGCATGCTCGATACCTAATGTTTTGGAGGAGGCAGACTGTTGGCTCAGACATTGGTTGGGAACAGCATATCACATGTTGCTGGCCGAAGGTGGGTATGATATCATACACATTGTATCTTATGATATTGTGTATAAATGGCAACTTTAGCCTAGTCAGACTGCCGGCATCATATGAAATCATATGATGACATGATATCATATTGCAGTTCCCTAGACATCGATCACCTCGTGCCTGGGGGCATAGCTGGGCCAGGTCACCAGGATGACAGTTGTCAGGTTGTCAGGTTCAGACCACGGTTCAGGCTAGGACAAAGTGGACATTCAAAAATTGAAACCAAGCCAAGAAATATTAACAGCAGGGTGGAGACGAGGGCCGGGTTGCTGTTTTTGGTTGGCTACCCTTGTGAGGAAGCTTTCAAGTTCTGGACTGATAAGTGCATGTTCCAAAGAGTTATAGCCTAGGTTGAGAGGGAGTTGCCTAGTGCTTAGGTATTGGTAGGCCAGTGCCTCAGACACTTCAGGTATAATGTAAATTCAGGTTAGGGAGTTCCTTAGTGCCTTTTACCATGAAAACCCTAAACCCTAGATAGGTCCGATACACGAGTTTACTTGTTAAGCAAGAAGGAAAGCTATATTGTGCAGTCTGATGTTTTATGTTTTTATCTCCCCAAACCACAGATAGGGGCATCGGGCACCGTCGATAATAAATGTTTAGGTCAAAAAACTTAGCCGAAACGCTGTATGTTGTGAATTGTCTTCCCATTGAAGGGGCAAGGGGTGGGTCACAGACGCACAAGAACAGCTGGGTGGGGTGGGTGGAGTGGGTCACAGATGTACTAGAACAGCTGCGTTGAAGCTGGAGCGTACAATCTGCAAATGGACAAAGATGCTCCATAGGTTTTAAGTTTATTCTGCCCAACACTGGAACAGCACAGGGACGTCTGATCTGATAAGATTACTCCAGTATGATATCAGTAGGACTATTTCAGCGGATTATTTCAGTCCAGGGGAAGCCAGACAGGCCAAATCAGAGATATCTCAAAATGAAACAGCAACAAGTTGTCAAGGGTACACTGATCAGAGCACCAATATTCGCCATGATGCAATAATACCTGCACTTGCTGTACTTCCCATGTATCATGAAGCTGCCCGTCCCATACCTCCACAATTCGACAGAATCAATAAAAATCCAGAACCAAGGAACTGGGGATCTAGACTGATCTGAGCACCAAAACCCCCCAGAATGAACAAGCAAACGCACTTGCAATTATCCCAGTATATCAGTGGCATGATAATATTTACCCTCCTGCCCCTTGCCCACACCCCACCTACTGATTACTCACCCGCCAGCCACTCGATCTGGCCATTTATATCCCTCAGAATGCACAAACAAGCAATCTTGCAATTAATTTTGCATATCAGTGGAATAATACTAGCAGTAACCTTCTGCCCCCTGTCCCCACCCCACCTGCTGAGTACTCACCTGCAGGCCACTTGATCTGACCACCAATATCCCCTAGAATGCACAAGTATACGCACATGCAATTATTCCTGCAGATCAATGGCATTACAAATGCTGCACCCTCATACCCCCCCCCCCCCCCCCCCCCTGAGTTCTTACCTGAAGGCCTAACATGCTCAGCTCAGCCACTAAGTAGCCCAGTCCTCTACCAGTAGAATGGTAGCGCAAATGCTGACACCTCGTCGATCAAATTCGATCACGATATTGAATAAGGATGGCTAAAAAGTAGTCGGAGGCAGGAACAAATTGCATGCAAAGCCGTCAGATCGTTCAAACCACATCAGAAAAAAAACCGCGGACGCAATCGGAAAAGGCATAGCCGTTGGTGATAAGTAGCTTGCACGATTTAGAGGCATAAGATTAGGCGCTCGAAAGGCATACGCAGGCAGGTTGGACGCCGGCATGAGTGCATGCATGCATTCAGGGAGTTTAACTCAGATCTAGGGTAGCACGAACTCATTCATTATTTTAGTAGGTCAGTAGATCAGTGGGGGTTCATCGCACCACGAGTTTCTCATTTGTTAATGAAACGCTGTCGCTTGAAGGGCAATTCGTCTCTCAAGCGCGGGGAAATGAAGTTTGAACGCGGGCACGAGTGCCTACATGCATCCAGATGCTTCCACTTGGATCTGAGTGCGCGGCGCCATGGAGTCACAATTCCGCGCCCCTCGGACCAGTCCAGTAGCTGAGAACCTAACCGAAACTTCCAACCGACTTTCTTGAAACTTCCACAGCTCTATATAAGAGGAACTTCTTCGCTCGAGCTCACTTTGACAGTGTAGACATATTGTCCACTAAGTGCTAGGATCTTCCTTGACACCTTCTGTCGCCTGCTGAGCAAACAGATATGACCGCAACCGAAGCAAAGTGAGTGACCTTGCCAGCAGCCGTTTTCAGATCTGATACTTCTTTCCACCTTGAACCAAGCAAGCATGCAGCTTTGCCATCCATCGTGTGGATCGTAGCGCGCACCACTCTCCTCAGTAGATTCTGACGTTCTGCTCCCCCTGCCCCCGCAGGACCGAGGACGCCGTAGCTGCCCCTGTGGCCGCTGCTGTCCCCGAGGGCGAGGTTTTCGCCTTCCAGGTACGCAGCGCTCGCTTTCTTGTTTGCTCTATCTGCGAGTGTTCGTTGCTATCTCTAGCAATTGCAATCTGGGGTTTTTCACGAGTCGAAGCGAGACAATTTAATGTCCTGACGTCTGCCTCAGATTCTACCCGCCCCAGCCCCTCACCTCACAGCTCCCACTAACACTCACTGGCGCCCCTGTTACTGAATAAATTAGGAATCTGGAAGGGTTGCACAATCAAATGACACCAGCGTTCGACACTAGGTTCCTTGGGCGAACCTTCTTCTGTTCGTCCCAGACCCCCAGCACTCTTCAAGTCTTGCCCTCCAACCTGTTATATGCAACTTAAGCAGCTACCCAGTTATATGTATCCTTGGGCATTTTCAACTTACCCGCTAAAGACGCCTTGCAGCTATTGGGTTTAATTCCCACATCATGGGTCCGTGGCCGATGTTTCAAAGTTTGTTTCAATCTAACCCCTTCTCGTTGCCTCTCCCTCCCTTTGCAGGCCGAGATCAACCAGCTGCTTTCTCTGATCATTAACACTTTCTACAGCAACAAGGAGATCTTCTTGCGCGAGCTTATCTCCAACGCTAGCGATGCTATCGACAAGATCAGGTGAGCAGCCGATACATTGCCCTTTCATCTGGTCCCATCCTGAGCCTTATCTCTTCTTCCATACTATGATACTGTTCTGTTTGTATGAGTACTTCTGCTGGATCTGGTCCGAAATGTGGAATTGGTTACCTTGGAAATGTGACTGTATTCACCTTGTCCTTTGATGATTGCCCTAGCATTGTGAGCTATTCTTAGAGCAGTCTTGCCACGGCCTAGGAAGTACAGCTATGCTTTCTATTGCCCAGCGCTATATCTTCAATGTTTACCTGCCTGTAACACTTGGTCTTGAGAATAGCAATGAGGATTACATATCTGTCTGACACACACTCCGTGATGTTCCAACCTCTAAGAAGTATTGAGCCACCCTCACTGACTCATGTGATCATCAGATCTGCTGTGTCTTGCTTTCCATTGCCCAGGTATGTAACTTCAATGTTTACCTGCCTGTTCGACTTGGTCTTGAGAATGGCAATGAGGATTACATATCTGACTGACACACACTCCGTGATGTTCCAACCTCTAAGAAGTACTGAGCCATCCTCACTGACTTGTTTGTGTTGTACTCCCTCATATGACTCTTCTGCATGCCGAACCTGCATGTCTATCGTGCTGCATTTGACTGCCTTACATACGTAGGTGACAAGGACTGCAAGGTTCCCTGTACTGATCTGATGGTGTTAACCTTCTCCTCGACTCATGTTGTGCATCTTATCCTGGTTTGCACATGAATGTTGGCATATGAATGTTCAGTATGTCCATGAGCATCCTGGCATCTGGACATGCTAAGGCCGGTGATGATACCATCCCAACAGGTTCTGATCCAAGTGAAGTACAAACTTTTGACATGCATCACCAACTGAGGCCACAATTGGTATTGGTTGACTCTCTTCTTGCCTTATGCATTCATTCCTGCCTGGGCTAACTGAACCTGCCTGTTCCTACTTTTACCACCCTGGCTGTGAGGATAGATTTTACAGACTACATCATACTGGATGACGAGGTTTAACCTCCTACTCATTCTGAGCCAAGGGTCATGTTGCATTTGTTCCTGTCATCCAACTTAGTACAGCCATCTAAGTGCACCAACTACTAGTCTACCCCAGCCAACCAACTGCAAGGCAAGCCTGAACTGACACTAGGAATAATCATCCATTCAAGTAACCACCAGTAATAAGTATCAAGCATGGAACTGATCAGCCATTAAACCATCCAACTACGCCTGACTTGTAAAAGCAGAGGTCATGTGTGCGGTTCTCCGCAATGACTTTACCTCCCGTCTTGTCAAGGCATATCACACGCTAGGGGCTTGCTCTGGGTAGGCTCTCTGATCATTGATATGAATTGAAGCTCAATCCGCGGCCCCACACTGCCCCCCCCACCCCCCACCCTTAACTCATCTTCACCCTTTCACATACCTAGCAGTACACCCACACACGCATACAATACACACATGCACTCTCTGGCTGCCATGCCTGTCTCGGACACTCTGTTTCCCTTGTTTGTACCGACACAGTGCAAGTGTGACTAGTGTGTGCATCCGCACAGCTCATTTATATGTACTCAATATTGCACCGCATGGTTCCATTCATGCACTTGCCAATTCATGCTGCATTTGTATTGTGCGGATGATGATGGACTGATTTCACCACAGACCTGTTCTGAGGTACGCCGATGGTGATAGTGATCATGCACCACTCACATGCAAGCATCTTGCCACTATACATACATATATCTGGTTATTTCCTTGTTTGATATGGTACGCCAAGTAGAAGCCACTTGGCATATCATATCAGACGAGGAAACGACCGTGTGTATGTGTCTATACCACACCTCCCCCCACCCCTGCCTGCTAGCCTAAACCTCCCTGCACCCCTTCTCGCTGCGCGTTTGCTCCTCCTTACCTCCCTCCGTCTGCCTCCACAACCCGCAGGTTCCAGAGCTTGACCGACAAGGAGGTTATGGCTGCCCAGCCCGAGCTCTTCATCCACGTCAGCCCTGACAAGACCAACAACACCCTGACCCTCATTGACTCTGGATGTGGCATGACCAAGGCTGATCTGATCAACAACTTGGGTACCATCGCTCGCTCCGGAACCAAGGCATTCATGGAGGCTGTCACTGCCGGTGCTGACATTGCCATGATTGGTCAGTTTGGTGTCGGATTCTACTCCGCCTACCTTGTCGCTGATCGTGTGACTGTTGTCACTAAGCACAACGACGACGAGCAGTACATCTGGGAGTCTCAGGCTGGTGGATCCTTCACTGTCCGCAGGGACACTGAGGGTGAGCCCCTTGGCCGTGGAACCAAGATTGTCCTGCACTTGAAGGAGGACCAGATGGAGTACATTGAGGAGCGCCGCATTAAGGACCTTGTGAAGAAGCACTCTGAGTTCATCTCCTACCCCATCAGCCTGTGGACTGAGAAGACTGTTGAGAAGGACGTCTCTGACGATGAGGAGGAGGAGGAGAAGATTGAGGAGGAGAATAAGGAGGGTGATGAGGAGGAGGAGGGGAAGGTTGAGGAGATTAAGGAGGAGAAGGAGAAGAAGACCAAGAAGGTTAAGGAGATCCAACACGAGTGGGACCTGCTCAACAAGCAGAAGCCTATCTGGATGCGCAACCCTGACGACGTCACCAACGAGGAGTATGGAGCCTTCTACAAGTCCGTCACCAACGACTGGGAGGACCACATGTCTGTGAAGCACTTCTCCGTGGAGGGCCAGCTGGAGTTCAAGTCTATCCTGTACATCCCCAAGCGTGCTCCCATGGACATGTTTGACTCCGCCAAGAAGGCGAACAACATCAAGCTGTATGTCCGCCGTGTCTTCATCATGGACAGCTGTGAGGACCTCATCCCCGAGTACCTCAACTTCGTGAAGGGTATTGTGGACTCCGAGGATCTGCCCCTGAACATCTCCCGTGAGATGCTCCAGCAGAACAAAATCCTGAAGGTGATCAAGAAGAACATTGTGAAGAAGTGCTTGGAGATGATCACTGAGCTGTCTGAGAACAAGGACGAGTACAACAAGTTCTACGAGTCCTTCGGAAAGAACCTCAAGCTTGGTGTCCACTCCGACACCCAGAACAGGGCCAAGCTCGCTGAGCTGCTGCGCTTCCACTCCACCAAGTCTGGTGAGGACACCACCAGCCTGAAGGACTACGTCACCCGCATGAAGGAGGGCCAGAAGGACATCTACTACATCACCGGCGAGAGCCGCAAGGCTGTGGAGAACTCACCCTTCCTGGAGAAGCTTCGCCGCAAGGGATATGAGGTGCTCTTCATGGTTGACCCCATTGATGAGTACGCTGTCCAGCAGCTGAAGGAGTATGACGGCAAGAAGCTGTGCTCCTGCACCAAGGAGGGCCTCACCTTTGACGAGACTGATGAGGAGAAGAAGGCCAAGGAGGAGCGTGCCTCAGCCTTTGAGCCCCTGTGCCGTCTGATGAAGGATATCCTTGGAGACAAGGTGGAGAAGGTGATGGTGTCTGATCGTATTGTCGATGCCCCTTGCGTGCTTGTGACTGGCGAGTACGGCTGGTCTGCCAACATGGAGCGCATCATGAAGGCCCAGGCCCTGCGTGACAACTCCATGTCTGCCTACATGACTAGCAAGAAGACTCTAGAGGTCAACCCTGAGAACCCCATCATGGATGAGCTGAAGAAGCGCTCTGATGCTGACAAGAGTGACAAGACTGTTAAGGATCTGGTCATGCTGCTCTTCGAGACTGCCCTCCTCAGCTCAGGCTTCTCCCTGGATGAGCCCAACACCTTCGCTGGCCGCATCCACCGCATGATCAAGCTTGGTCTGTCCATTGATGAGGATGCTGAGGCTGATGTTGATGACTTGCCCCCCTTGGAAGAGGACATCCCCGGCCAGGACGAGGGTTCCCGCATGGAGGATGTCGACTAAACTAGACACCCCCAAATGAAGTGTTTAGACTAGCTAGAAGTGGCAATTGCCTTAGAATGGGGGGCATTATTCCAGGGTTGATTATGGGTACTTCAATGATTCATGAGCCCAAATCTACGTTTCATGAGACAAATCACCTCTGCAATTAAAGAGGACCTCCAAACTCGAGACGTGAACTGTAACGTTTTCAACCAATCTGGTGCATTCCCCTGCTGGGCACATGCCTGCAGTAGTTTGGGGTAGTTGGTTATTAGCAATCGCCTACTGGTGAGGGCTGGGATTTTTTCACGAATTCTTTTATTTGGTATAAAGTCATGGTTGTTCAAAATTGTGTGATGTTCATATTATGAGGAGGACATTCAAACTCCATACCGAATCGGATCCTATGAATCAGTGCACGATTTCGTTGTAATTTGTATCCAACCATCGCCAGTCCTATGTCTTCTTTGTTTCCCTTCTTGAATTTTGTTACAGCCAGCAACTAAGCTGCTCGTATTCGGCAGTAGGAACAATATATTCAACGTGTAGTATTCGAAGGTACCTGATCGTATCTTGCTGTGCATGCATTCGAACTGTATTATGAGAAGCGCCCATAGAAGCTGGGGGTATGAAAGAGAAACCAATGCACAGCGTGCTGTATATTCCTAAGAACTTATCACCACACACCCATTAACACAGCCCATGCACTCAGATGTGGGGAAGGGGGGCGGGGCATATGATACTTTTTAATGCAGCCCGTTCTATCCAAGTTGAAGTCTAAGAGCATTCTATCAGGTCTGTGCATCTCACCCGTGGTGATGGATATCCTCCTAAAAACAGACGCAAACGTTTGGTAATCCTGGATTCCTCGATTTTGTAAATATTTCGTTCTGGTTGCGAGCAAATTATATTTTTATATATGTATTGCTGTGAGGCGAAATTTACCACGCTCTAATTTTAGGTTTGAATGATTGATGGTGCCAGCCAGCTAGGCTGGAGTTCTCGTGCCTGGCGATGCTCGTGGTTATATATTGTGGTTATACGCGTACCCACTCCAGCATGCTCGCTCTGCTGGGCCCTTCAGCCTGTGTCGGCCATAGCTGGGTCTGCTGCGCCCTTCATCGTCTGTGTCGGCCATAGCTGTCGGTGGCATGAAGTCGAAGTGGCGTCGAACAAAAACATACGCTGCCCTTCGTCTTCAAGCTGTCACCATAACTGTCATATCTACCCAGATCTACCCGTGAAGTATTAGCCATTTCGCGTTTGTCGACCCCACTCCCTCGCATCCTCTCCGTAGGTCCCCTGACCCCATTCGTGATCCCTTGTCATGAGCAAGCTCTTCGCCTTCATTCTCCTCGTGGGCTTCGTCTGGACTAGCACGGAGACCTTCTCACGGTCATCATGGGTGAAATTCTGGAGAATTCTGGAGAACTTTGCGATACAACTTCCAATCCGCCGCTTCTACCTATAAAATGGCTATGCCAGGGGGGGTGATGAGGCCTAAATTGCTCAAGAACGCAGCGCCTTCAGCATGTCCAGCAGTCGCCTCAGTCTTCAGCCTGTCACCGTCGAGACCGAGGCAAGAAGTGGGTGACTCTTGCAACTTACATCCCTGCTCCGGACATGTTTGATGATTCGCCGGTGCTCTTGGTTGCATCCTCCGATGGTTGATCGCCATCTCGATGCGGTCAATTCCTGTTCCGATTCTTGAAATCCAGCCCCAACTCGATCATCCGTGGCACTGCAGGTGTGGCGCTGTCCATGACACCAGGGGGCAGGACTTGGATTTGTGGAGTGACGATTCGCCGCCAATCCCAGCGAACCACCGCGCAGGAGAAGTACCCGGCACAAGGAATGTGGCCACTCCGATCTTGACTGAGGTACCAGGATACTTCACCCTGTGCCAGTTGTTGAAATTGCGTGGATTCCTTTGGAATTGTTTGGAATTGGGACATACCTAATGTTTGGTTGATGGGATGAGCATATAGGGTTTTTATTTGGTTCAAGGATCAATTTGTCAAGATGGTATGCACATGGGGGTGTTATTTGTATGCATATGACCAGCAGCTTTCCCTCATCTGCATGGGCAAACAGGGGCCAAGGCAGGGGTATGAGCGAGTCCCAATTCAGTGCAATCTGGAGAGTCATCACACACTCAGAGCATGTACAGCCTGAACAACTTGTACTCATGCATGATTCATCATTTTAGTCATGACCTCTTTTATTAATTATCAGATAACACTCCGGAGAGTGGACTTTGTGTGTGCAGCACGCCAATCTATAAATGCGGAGACGAGAATAAGTTACAAGCACAGGAGACCCATTAAGGGGCACCAGTGGAGGAAAGGGGGCGGTAGCCTGGAACCTGATCAGGGTACAGGCTAGACAGCGCGTGTCAGAAGAACCGATGACGCAGTCAACAGGACGTCGTCACAGTGTCATGAAGAATGACACAGTCTACGGGAAGCTGACATAGTACTGTCAGGACCGATAGTTCTAAGGGAGTACACAAGGAGTCACCAAGACATAAAGCAAGCGAGAGCACCGCTATTCATGCTGATACTCCACCTATGACGCAGGTGACATACAATACTAGTACTCCACCTATGGCACTGGGGACATAGAACCATAAACTGGTAGCAAACAAAAATTATTAAGGAACGGCGGAAAAACAGGAAACCAGAAGAAGAAAGCCTTGTCTAAAATAAAAGGATGAGAAAGGATGAACCAAAAACCACTGTAGTACTCCGAAAATGTAGCAGCAAAAAACTTGGGTCATACCGAGCTGAGCTGAGACCAAAATGGAAATGTAACCATCCATGGTAAGCGCAAAAATACTATTCATCCAGAATAGTAGGCACCAAACCAGAAAATCACAGGGAGGCCAAACAGAAATCAATCCTAATACCAAAGGAAGGGGAACAACGGTGACTGAAAGAACCGAGAACTTATCCTAAAGAGAAGACTGAAAAAATCGTATATCAAAGTTGGGGAACAACGGTATAGAAAACCCGATCCGGGAATAGGAACCTAACGCCAATCAATGATAACCAAAGAGACGGATTGAAATATCGTGTGAGCGCAGCACACGAGAGAATCAAAGCCTAAAGGACGCAGACAAGAGGACACTAAAGACTACGATGGAAAGAAAAAAAGTCGATGGAAAAATCCACTACCTTAAAAACTATTCTTAGCATAGAATTCATGACTAGGTTGGGATGAAAAAACCATGATGAACTGGTTTCTCACTCAAAGATGGAAGTAAGAAGATGTATGAAAGTTAATTATCATAAATCCCCAGCTACGGCACTAACGAAAAACAGTCTAAGAGGTGGGTATCGCACCGCAAAGAACTCATGCACTCAAGACAAACCAAGCGCCTAACTAAAGCAAACCAAACTTGCAGCAACTGAAAAAATCCAAAGGATGCGAAGTTAAAATTTTCAAGAAACTTGCAACCAACAAAGGAAACACAGTTCAATGAACAATAGAAGGGTAGATGTACAACCATAGTACATAAAACCTATTGTCCACCTGAAAAAAATAGTAAACGCATAAAAAGGACTTCAAAGAATTTACTGCAAACGATGGACTGAAAGGGCGCTTGAAATACACTCGGAAAACAAGAAAGAGGTGAGCGGCGGTACATCTGCAAGTACAACTGCAAGATTACCCAGCCCACCAATTCACAGTAAAATCCGAAAGGAAACAACTACTACACTCCACAAAAAGTTCCAATCACATGAGGGGCTGGTGATCTAAAAACAGTGTGGAGTAAAAAGAAATAGCTAATCTATGATGAGCTCCACCGAACGAACCATCTGCCTATGGAACTAAGAGTCAGAAACCATCAAGACGCTATAACGGTGGTCTGAATTAAGTACCACCTTCCACCAAAACCAAGAAAGACAGCTGAAAGGAAGCTGCCTAAACAAAGCGTCGTAACGCTCCACCAATCTAGACTACCCTATAAGTCAGTCTAGGAGGTGCTGAGGAATAGGCACTCACACATAGGGCCATGTTAACCTACGTATGAGAACCAGCAGCACCTAAAACAATGAATCCTGGGTTGACTGTAACACCCCAGCCATACGCAGTATCAAGCTAGACCAGTGTTCAAGATCATCACTTACCCATTCGGCAACGGCTACATCATCACATGGGCTTGACCCGAGTAATCCACCAGGGACGACAGGAGGCGTCGGAATTATCGACACCCGCGAGCCATCCGAGGTGGTCGGAGGTTGGCGACTATTAGTCAATGGACCTGATCCAGGTACCACTATGATCGAAGGCTGTCTAAATTCTAAAGCTTCACCGCTAAAACGTGGCACAGAGGAGGGCCTGGCGACCCCCTGAGATTCGGCTAAGATTATAGTTGGATATCCAACTCCCCCCCGCCCTAAAACTTCACACACAATACAGCAAGATCAGGCCCTGGTCTAGAATGCAACAATGATACATCCCAGCCAGGCCAGCCAACAACAATTGGGGTTGTTAAAGGGCGTAGGGAATTACCGGTAACACATAACATATCACCGTTTGATGACAGGAGGGATGCAAGCGGGCACGGGGACCCATACTAATGGGAGAACCCAGAAAGACAGTTTAGAACTGAACTGGAGATAGAGAGTACATCACTACTCACTACTAACTGGCGCAACATTGGAAACCCAAATATAATAACCCTTACTCACCAGGGAATACCCAACCAGTCTACCAAATAATGCCTTTCTAACTAGCTTGTTGCGTGACTGCCCAATACTAAGATTACATAGCAAGGGCAACCAAACAAACGCAACAACGACACATCAGGTGCAACCCCAAAGAAAAGCTCCGAAGGAGTCTTGTCTCCCTAGATGAACACGCGATTGCAAAGATAACACACTAGCACCATGCTGAGCAGTGTCATCATCAACAACTCATGCATGCCCCAACTAATCGAGATCAACCATGCCTCTATACCACTTAACTAAAAATTCCTAAGCCCTATCAGAACTCAAACACTTGAACCCAAACTCACGTAGCTAAGGCATACACCTAAGGGGGGAACCAGGGGCACGGGAAGACAAAGTAGTAACCTCTGACGAACCACGGAACGCACCCAGGGGTCACAAGGAGCCTAAGAGAGAAAAATATCCACCAAGATATCATGCCAAAGATCCTCCACGGCCGCTGGACTAGGGCCAGGACGGCGTCCACTGCGGCCTGTAGCATGGGCGAAGTCCGGCGCTGCGAGACCTGGGATCACAGAAGGTGGGGAAGCGTTAGGTCGAAGTCGAGATTTGAGGTATGGGAAAAAGGAGACGAGAATGACAGTGCAGCAAGTCACACCTGGTGCAGAAAATCGCACCAATGGCAGAAAATCGCAAATCGCAAGGGCAGAATTCGAACATTTATCGCTAGGATGCGAAGAGCAGAGCCGAGGCATGTAAAGGTCCTAATATCCCGCCGTCGATGATCAGTCAATCCCAAGTCCCCCCCTCTATCGCTCGACTCACCCGGTTGGGGGGTAGAGGGAGCAGCACCCGTAGTGGTGCTGACCATACCCCCCTGCTTCCTACCACCTCCAGAATCTCCAGGTCCAGACGCGTAGGTCGTCCTCCTCTGGCGAATCCTACGGCAGTGCCGGCGATCCGCCAGTTTGATCGAAAAATTTCTCCAGAAGGTAGCACAGAGCCACTAGAGCGCAAGCTCATGCCAGGAGCCGACCGTCGGCTGGGCAGAGCAAAGGGGGCACAGACGACGTAGACATCAGCAGGGAGCTTGGTCGGCTTGGCAACCTCCGGTATGCAGGCAGAGCCTCAAACACCGGAGAAAGGTTAGCGACGTCAAGGACGCGAGCAGACGAAGACGGGGTATCTCCACCGATGTCCAGGCTAGTCGCCGACTTGAGTCTGCACGTCACAGTCATCTACGACAGACGGGAGGAGGCGACAGACGGCAGGGGAGGAAAAAGAAGAGAAGATTGAGGAATGACCGGGGGGGGTTACTTCCACGATGGCGGAAGGACTCTCATGACCGCTAGCAGAGGCAGCTGGTGCACAAACGTCTAGCCAATCATCAAGAGGAGCCGTTCCTCCGTTGGAAGGATTGGTCGCAGCCATCGCTGAGAATGATACTGCGCATCCCGCGCGTCCAGGAAAGACCATCCATGTCATGGAGTTTCTCAAAATGGCGGGAGGTCCTCGCGGAAGTTGCATCGCAAAGCAGTGGTAGTAAATAAAGGGCCGTATAACCTATCAGCTTGGATAACACTCCGGAGAGTGGACTTTGTGTGTGCAGCACGCCAATCTATAAATGCGGAGACGAGAATAAGTTACAAGCACAGGAGACCCATTAAGGGGCACCAGTGGAGGAAAGGGGGCGGTAGCCTGGAACCTGATCAGGGTACAGGCTAGACAGCGCGTGTCAGAAGAACCGATGACGCAGTCAACAGGACGTCGTCACAGTGTCATGAAGAATGACACAGTCTACGGGAAGCTGACATAGTACTGTCAGGACCGATAGTTCTAAGGGAGTACACAAGGAGTCACCAAGACATAAAGCAAGCGAGAGCACCGCTATTCATGCTGATATTAATGCCTGAGACCAGCCTTCGTTGTTGCGATACATTATTGGATTTGAAATACTGACTATCAGGGCTGGTGGCGAAAATTTCTCGGAATGTCAATCAGGTTGTACAAATTGTAATTTATTTACATGTATCCAACCTCTTCATTCATGTAGGTCCTGCAGTGAAGAAATTTTGCGCACGATCATGTACAGCGACGATGACAAGACTTATGCCTACAAGTCATCTCACAAGGCTTTCATGAACACTGCACGCTACTTCCACGATGCTGATGCACTGCAATATGACGACGACGACAACATTCAACGCTACCAAGACCTGGAGCGAGACGACTCAGAGGGTAATGACAACACTGCCGGTGCCAACATCCTGGATATCGACTCTGAGGGCACCCTCAACCAGGAGGCAGTTGACGAGAATCCTGTCACGCCTGGTCTAGGTGTGCACGCAACTGAATTCCGTGCTGAACGCTTCGCAAGGCTCAAACATGCACTCCAACCATCAAAAATGATATATGATGACCCAGACATGCCACTACCAACTCCACCTTCTGTCACAGCATCTAGAGAGAAAGCATTGGATGAACTCAGGTTAGACATGAATAGTGATGCTTCTCGTGGCCGCGTTACTACCCACCCATGTAGAACCTCCAACATGCATTCAGAATGTATCAAGCCTGTGTCATTGCAAATCATATGCACTACCACTTGTACCTGATGCATTACGTGCTGAATGCCTTACAGACTAACTTGGATGTCCAATTGCTTGAGCTTGGATGTCTACGACCTCCAATTGCCTAACTGAGATTGTGCACAATTTACTGTCGTGCAATGCACAACATGAGACACATGTACTGTAGTACATACTTCTAACTCAGGTTACTTGTGCGATACCCACAAAAACCAATAATTACGTCAACGTATTCAGTTGTTCCTTTATGACCATACATTATATTACTAAATTGATTACTGTACTGTAGGCAGGTGACTGATTATTAGGATCAAGACTTAAAAAACTGTTTCACCATTCCAGAGGTACTCTGCATTCCTTTGCGATACCCACGGGAATTCAATCGTAACCTGAGTAAACATAGTAATCCTGCTGTGTATGAGGACTCGAGCAGATTACTGATTGTACGTAAAAACTAGATTAATCCATTCAATGTTGGAAAACTGAATCAGCTTATTGGTACACCGGATATCCGTGCGATACACACGAAAATCCAAGTATTTAAATCAATGTGACAGACCAAACGTTCTCAGATGAATAATGCAACTTGGAAATTGTGGTCAGCATTTCAACTTCAGATTTTTGTGCGATACCCACGAAAAACAACATTGAATTGATACTGTAACCGCGACTTCCATAAGTTTCATCAGCCAATTCCGTCATCTTTACACCTTGATTTTTAGATATCCAAATTCCATTTCCAGATATACTTGCGATACCCACGGAAAAACAATAGTTGGCTGAATTTTCATAGTAACCGAACATATGTAGTACCATTGATTCATATAAACGTTTTTTTTTTTTTTGAAAAATGGGGTGGATCGAGCCATTATTTTTTGTAGGATAAGGAAGAGAGGGATTCGAGCAATCGAGGATCTCTATATCCTACTAATATATATCGGGTTTGATTAGTTTCAGATTCACATCTAAGGTTTCAATTTAACTAGGTGTAAAAGAAGTGAAGACTTCGAAGTAAAAAAAAAAATGAAAACGTCTGATTCGAGGATTCGAGCAATCGAGGATCTCCATATCCTACTAATATATATCGGATATATATCCTACTAAAAAAAGACGCAAACTTTTTTTTATCCTTGATTCCTCAATTTTTTATTTTTTTGTTCAGGTAGCGAGGAAATGATGTTTTTATTTTTTGGCATTGGATTCAAATATTGAAATATTGATGGGGCCAGGCTGAAGGTCAATCCATTTTTTTATGTACCTACTAAAAAACACGCGAACGTTTTTATTCCTCGATTTTTCGTTTTGGGAGGATAAATCCTGAAGGCCGCGAGCAAACCGATATGTAGTTTGAAAGGTTGAAGTCCTGACTGATAAATAATTCATCCTACCTCACGCGTACCGTACCCACTCCAGCATGCTGGGTCTGCTGCGCCCTTCAGCCTTGTCGGGCACTCTGTGTCGGGCCATGGGTGTCGGGCCCAATGTCGGCCATAGCTGTCGGTGGCATGAAGTCGAAGCGGGTTCGATCGGGTGGGGGGGCGATGAAAAGCAGACCCTGCCCTATTTTTCAAGCTGTCATCGTAACTGTCAGACCTACCCAGATCTACCCATGGCATGAACATGAAGTATCTGCCTCGCGTTTGTCGACCCCACCCCCTAGCATCTTCTCCTTAGGTCCCCTGACCCTATTCGTGATCCCTAGTCATGAGCAAGCTCTTCGCCTTCATTCTCCTCGTGGGCTCCGTCTCGGCTAGCACTGAGACCTTCGACGTGGTCACCATGTGTGGAATTCTGGATAATTCTGGAGAAATTAGCGAGACAACTTCCGATCCGCCGCTTCTACCTACAGAATGGCTATGCCGGGGGGAGTGATGAGGTCCAAATTGCTCAACGATGCAGCGCCTTCAACATGTCCAGCAATCGCCTCTTTCTTCAGCCTATCACCGCCGAGACCGCGGCAGGAGGTGGGTGACTCTTGCAACTTACATCCCTGTTCCGGACATGTTTGATGATTCGCCGGTGCTCTTGATTGTGTCCTCCAATGGTTGATCGCATCGATGCACCATCTCGATGCGATCAATTCTTGTTCCGATTCTTGAAATCCCAATTCGATCATCCGTGGCACTGCAGGTGTGGTTTTCCATGACGCCAGGGGGCAGGACTTCAATTTGTGGAGTGGAGATTCGCCGCCAATCCCAGCGAACTAGATTCACAGCCAATCCCAGCGCAGGAGTAGTACCCGGCACAAGGACTGTGGCCACTCGAATCTTGACTGAGGTACCAATATAGTACACCCTGTGCCAGTTGTTGAAATTGCGTGGATTCCTGGGGAATTGTTTGGAATTGGGACAGACCTAATGTTTGGTTAATGGGATGAGCCTCTAGGGTTTTATTTGGTTCAAGGATCAATTTGTCAAGATGGTATGCACATGGGGGTGTTATTGGTATGCATATGACCAGTAGCTTCCCCTCATCTGCATGGGCAAACAGGGGCCAAGGCAGGGGTGCAAGGGAGTCCCAATTCAGTGCAATCTGGAGATTCATCACACACTCTACACATTATGCATCCATGTATTACTGTCCTTAATTGTAATTCGTTGTATTGTTTTGTATGTAGTCAAAACCCTTCATTCCTTTCTTTTCTCATCTTCACTCGCCATGTCACATTTCCTTCTGTTACCGTACCTCACGCCGCCTGTCGCCTCTGTATACCTTTGAGACAGAACATTCTAATCAGAAATGCATTTCATCTTCGGCCACTCTTCGACCGTCAACCACCATTTCGCACCACCTGCAAATTCTGCCAGAATGAGACGTACGCCTTCTTGATTCAACATTTCAGTTGTGACCTCTTCTATTAATCCCTGAGACCAGCATTGTTTGCTGCTATCTCTGGTTGCCATTAAAACATTGTCTACCAAGGCTGTTTTTGCCAGTGGGGGAGATCTGTCTGAGTTGCAATCTGAGCGTAGCAATCTGAAACGTTGTTAACATGTATTCAACCCCTCCATGCGTGCAGTTTCTGCACTGAAGATATTGTGCACACCATCATGTACAGACACGATGACAAGACTTATGCCTACAGGTCTTGCAAGGCATATATTGTAGGCAGGACTAATGCCTACAAGTCTTGCCTGAGCTTGGATGTTGAGGACCTCCAATTGCCTGAGCTTGCCTCCAATTCCTACATTGTGCGCAATTTACTGGTGCCTCACGCACATGTTGAGACACATGTACTGTAGTACAAAGTTATGATTCGGGTTATCTGTGCGATACCCACAAAAAACGAACAAGTACATCAACGTATTCAGTTGTTCCTTCATGACCATACATTCATATTACCACATTGATTGTTTTACTTGTCCTGGGGTCCTAATGCAGATTTCTGATTATTAGATTTAGGACTTAATTTCCCCCCCCCCCCCCACCATTTTCAGGGGTACTCAGCATTTCTGTGCGATACCCACGGAAATCTAACAGTAATTTGAATAAACATACTAATCCTGCTGTGCTCTAGGCCTCAAGCAGATTTCTGATTGTACGTTAAAAACTAGATTATTCCATTCAATGTTGAGAAACTGAACCAGCGTTTCCATACACTGGATTTCCGTGCGATACCCACAGATATCCAACTATTACGATGTGACAAACTCAGCGTGTTTAGATGACTGATGCAGTTTGAAAATCGTGGTCAGCATTTCAACTTGAATATTTGTGCGATACCCACGAAAAAACAACAGTTAACTGAAATCTGTAACCACGATTTCCAAGTTTGACTGAAATTTCAAGATAATGTGAAGTTTAAAATCGATAATTCAGATTTTCAAGTTTGTCTGGATTTTTCTGCTATTGTACCTACATCCGAAATAAGTACAGAAGTAGGGAATTACATTCAAAATTTGACATTTTCGTAAGCGGATAGAGAGGGATTCGAGCAATCGAGCATCGCCATATCCTACTAATATATAACGGGTTTGATAAGTTATCGCTATTCAAATAAGGTTTCAACTTTTAAAAGTAACTAACTGTAAAACTAATTAAGACTAAGAAAATAGTAAATAATTAGAAATTTAGAAAACGTTGAATTCGAGGATTCGGGCAATTGAGCATCGCCATATCCTACTAATATATAACAGGTTTGATAAGAATTATAATATACTGTCTATTAATCTTTGCCAATTGCGAAAATCTGGAAATCGAGTGTGCAAATTATAATATACTTACATATATTCAACCTCTTCATTCATGCAGGTCCTGCAGTGAAGATATTGTGCGCACCATCATGTACAGCGACGATGACAAGACTTATGTGTACAAGTCTTCTCACAAGGCTTTCATGAAAACTGGACGCTACTTCCATGATGCTGATGCACTACAAGATGACGACAATGACAACCATGAACTGGAGTGCGAAGCCATTGTGGAGGATCTTCATATGCACAACAACCTTGGGGGCAATGGCAACCCTGCTGGTGCCAACAACCTAGAGGATGACATTCTGGGAACCGTCAACCTGGAGGCGGTCACCAAGAATCCTGTCACGCCTGTTCGTGGACTAGGTATGCAAGCATCTGAATTTCGTGCTGATCGCTTCGCAAGGCTCAAGCAAGCACTCCAACCCGCGAAATTGATATATGATGACCCAGGCATTCCACTACCACTTCCACCTTCTGTCATTGCATCTAGGGAGAAAGCACTAGTTGAACTCAGGGCAGATATGTCTAGTGATGCTTCTCGTGGCCGCGTCACTAACCATCCTATGTAGGACCTGTTAAACACACAAAATGTGTGCTAACCCTCTGAATGTTTTAAAAATCTAGCATTCAGAATGTAGCATGCCTGAATTGCTGCAAATCCTATGCCTTGCCATTTATACCTGATGCGCTAATTGCTGAATTGTATGCTTTGCAGCCTAACCTTGGAAACCTGGGTCAACCTGAGGTTGGATGTCTATGACCTCCAATTGACTGGGCTTGCTTCTAGTCCTACATTGTCAGCAATGTATTGATGCCACAGCACATATTGAGTCGAATGTACAAACTTCTAACTCAGGTTACCTGTGCGATTCCCACAAGAAACAAAAAATACGTCAACGTATTCATTTGTTCCTAGAGTTTACCGAGATTTCGATTATTAGCATCAGGATTTCTGACTATTAGCATCATATTCAGATTATTTTTCACTATTGAAAAGGTATTCTGCATTTCTGTGCGATACCCACGGAAACCCAACAGTAATTTGAATTAATCTATTAAGCCTGCTGTCTTTGAGACCTCACTCAGATTTATGATTATGCGTAAAATCTAGATTATACCGTTCCCAGTTGAGAATCTTGACCACATTTGCCATACTCTGGATTTTTGTGCGATACCCACGAATATCCAAGTATCTTCCAGTAATGCCATTTGAAAATCGTGGTCAGCATTTCAACTTGAATATTTGTGCAATACCCACACAAAAAAACTGTATTGAAATGTGTAACCACGATTTCCAAGTTTGACTGAAATTTCAAGAAAATGTGAACTTTGAAATCGATAATGAAATTTTTCAAGTTTGTCTGGATTTTTCTACTTTTGTACCTACATCCGAAGTAAGTACAGAAGTAAGGAATTACTTACAAAATTTGATATTTTTGTAAGCGAAGTCAATTTCATTACAATTTGGATTTTTTGATCTCCAATTTCGATCTCTGGATTTCTTTGCGATACCCACGGAAAACCATTGGTTGACTGAACAGTCATAGTTACCACACATAATATCAATTGGGCACATGTTTCGCTAGTTTACATGATTTTTTTTTTTTTTTTGGAAAATGGGGTGGCCCGCGTCATTATTTTTTGTAGGATAAGGATAGAGACGGATTCGAGCAATGGAGCATCGCCATATCCTACTAATATATATCGGGGTTGAAAAGTTATTGATATCCAGCTAAGGTTTGAGCTATTAATAGTTAATAACTTAAAAACTAATTAAGACTTAGAAAATAGTAGAAATTTAGAAAACGTTGAATTCGAGGATTCGAGCAATGGAGCATCGCCATATCCTACTAATATATCCTACTAATATATATCGGGTTTGATAAGTTATTGATATCCAGCTAAGGTTTGAACTATTAATAGTTAATAACTTAAAAACTAATTAAGACTTCGAAAATAGTAGAAATTTAGAAAACGTTGAAATCGAGGATTCGAGCAATGGAGCATCGCCATATCTTACTAATATATATCGGGTTTGATAAGTTATTGATATCCAGCTAAGGTTTGAACTATTAATAGTTAATAACTTAAAAACTAATTAAGACTTAGAAAGTAGTAGAAATTTAGAAAACGTTGAAATCGAGGATTCGAGCAATTGAGCATTGCCATATCCTACTAATATATATCGGGTTTGATAAGTTATTGATATTCAGCTAAGGTTTGAACTATTAATAGTTAATAACTTAAAAACTAATTAAGACTTAGAGAATAGTAGAAATTTAGAAAACGTTGAATTCGAGGATTCGAGCAATCCTAATATATCCTACTAATATATATCGGTACAACAAGACGAGACGATACAATTCACTGGTGTTTTATGGTACAACAATTTATTATGGTATTTTGATCATGACTTCATTGATATCTGAACGTACTGAGTAATATCGCACGTTCTTCAGTATGCTTGTTCACACAGTATGCTTGTTAACGTTCTTGCACCACGCAGTATGCTTGTTCACGTTCTTGCACCACACAGTATGCTTGTTCACGTTCTTCAGTATGCTTGTTCACGCAGTATGCTTGTTCACACTAGGCACAGGCGAGGGAAGAAGAAGAACGTGAAGCAGGGTACTTCCAAGCCCGCTGCCTTATTGAGCCCTACTGCACATTTAGCGCAGTTTTTTGCACCCCCCTGTGGGTGACCCTGGGCCATCGCCTGCAAATTGCCATCGCGGCTGGACCTGCTACTTGCGCGCAACGTGCAAATCGCGCAAATGCTAACTTCGATCTACGCAATTGAATTGAACTGGTGCTCTTCCAACCTCTAAATCTGCCAATCTTGCTATTAATAGCATGCCTCAGTACTGATCATTCGTTCTGCAGACCTGCGAAGCTTCAAAATTAATTACTTAATCTACCCAAGTGGGTAACATATATATAAGTAGGATATGGCGATGCTCCATTGCTCGAATCCTCGAATTCAACGTTTTCTAAATTTCTAATTTTCTACTATTTAATAATTCTTAATTAGTTTAAAAGTTATTAACTATTAATAGTTCAGACCTTAGCTGGATATCAATAACTTATCAAACCCGGTATATATTAGTAGGATATGGCTGACACACGGACGGACGAACGAACAAACGGACATTTTAATGGGGCTAATCCCTCTTCAAACAATCTGGAGATTTTTTTCATTCGGGTATTCCAACACTGGCTGGGTTCATGACTTACGTTGTGCTCTCCACAAGCCAGGATCCAGTAAAAAACTCAACATTTTGGAGGCTGTCGATGTCGAAGGTATTATGTCTGAAGTTTTTGAGTCATGGAGGTTTAAGTACCCAAGTGACACCAATGCAGTCAGAGACTCCCCTGATGAGAGAAGGGTTGGCTTTAAACGCCTCCGATACCAGAAATGGTCAGCAGCCAACAGCAATGATGAGAATGGCTTGATTCCCTTTCTAAATTGGAGAAAAACGTATAAGTATATAGTATAATCATTGATGAATACCACATAAGTATATATAAGTAATGGAGTACACATAAGTATATAGTATTTTGGTATTTTATTATATCAATAAAAATACCGTTAATTCGCAATGGACCATCGATACAACAAGACGAGACGATCGGAAGAGTCAGGACACAATGCGAGGGAGGACGACGAACGAAATCGACGCAGGGGGGTAGGACTACCCCAGTGCTGCTATAGCTTTGACACGGGAGTGGGAAATTGCTATCGGGAGTCTGCCCAGAGTAAGAGATGAAGCGTCAAAATCGCGCTGCAGCGGCACAGTTTGCATTTCTCGCAAGACGGCGGGGGCGGGGGGGCCAGTCACGGTCACAGCCACGTCATTTTACCAGTGAAGCAGTGAGGCAGTGACCTCCACTAGGAAGACAAATTATGCAGGGTTTTAGGTCCTAATGGTTGAACTTAGACTTGGTTACGTAGCTTCAGCCAGCAATTTGGCTGCTCGCCGAGTCGCCGTCTTCGAATCACCGTCTTTGGCAGTAAAAAAACAAAATGCCAGGAAAATGGAAGCGCGAACAAATGATTTCTTCTCCTTCTTTAATTTTTTCATTTGTCTTCTTCTTCTTCTTTTGAACCAGGACGGAAAAAAAAGATCTCTCCCCCCGCCTAAAAACTCGAGGAGGGTGACTCCACCCACCCCCACCCCCCTTAAATGTAAATAAGAGGAATGACTTGAATTATGTATGGAATATGGGTATGCACACTATGGGGTCTATGGCGCATACAATGGCATCCTCAGATTTCCTAAACAGGGATAGTGTGATAGTCAAAAAATCGTAATGCCCCCCCCCCCCCCCCCCCCTTTGGGGTTGCCCAAGTACTTTAGTCACCCCTCGCCTTCGCAGGGGGCGGCCAGAAACTGGAGTTCTCATTACCGGTATTTCAAACAAAACTTGAGCGGGACAGTTTCTCAGCATGGTCCAGCTGCACTTCCCCTTGGGGCTAGTCCCACCCAACTCGGCCCCAATGTTGAATGTCCCGTTAACCACCCCCTAACCACCAGTCCACCACACGAACCGAACAAACGCCAACCCTACCCCATGCATGTTGTCTAGGCGACAGGTGGGTGGCATTTTTTGTGTCATACAAGAAATACCATGTGCTAGACTGCTAGTGCTTACCCCACCCACCTACCCACACAGGCCCCCTAAATCCCCCCCCCCCCCCCCCCCCCCCCCCAGACCCCCCAACCCCCCAGCTCAGCCTATCCCAGCCCAGCCCAGCCGTCCTGCCATTATAGACCCAGTCTCAGAAACAATCAATCGGCCTTACGGTACTCAAAATTTGGAAGCCTGGGCTAGTGGGCTCCTCCTGTCTGAAAGAGAAAAAACAGTACACAAAAACTAACGTACCAATACAAAACTTGATTCGATATCTTCATACATCCATGGATGAAAGGAGGAAGCTTCGCTCGACCTTCAACTTCTGGATTGCACATCAGGTAATGTAGAGAAATCATTTTACTCACTGATTGTGAAACCAGGTTCTGATACTTTCTTCTCGAATTCATTAAGGCTTCGACAGTACATTCAAAGACCACATGGTGTTCATCTTGAACGGTTCCAGAATCACATGGGTGACACGCTCGACCCTTCCAAGGAACAATTGGACGTTTCCATCTATCAGTTTCTACATTCAGGTAGTGGGAGGAAGTTCTAAATATTACGCACCACCTTGTGAGGTAGGTCTCGGATGAGATGATTAGGCATATCAGGTTTCCCGCTCTCATCCCATGAGGAGGACGTCCAAATCTGGTACACAGCATCGTCCTTCCTTGTGATCCTGAGCTTTCATGTCTGGGGCGCGTACCTGATGACTTGGTGCTGAAGTAAAGAAAATATGGAGAATAGGACCTTCTCCACTTTGTTCCAGTTAACTGGTTTAAGTTTCAAAGGGCCCACAACTCCATGTAAATTGGTGCCCAGAGATCCATCCTAGGAATCTTCCAATGAGTAAGACGTCGCTGGGGCATCAGACACATCCTTGCCCCAATAGTCTTTGCGTTCTCTAGCCATATTGATATCAACAAGGACAACGTCCCTCATGTCCCTCATGTCGCTGGTTGGTGTCGGGAGACCAACCTCCTAGAGTCGTGGCCTCCTGGGGTGCAAGTCCTTTAAAAACTTAAAAAACAGTCGTACTACAGTTACTACTACAGTATTTCACAATGGAGTTCCAGAATTTAATCACTGAATCCAACCAGTTTTAGTGAATTGGGGATTTGTTTTTTTTTAAGTTGTGAAAGGGCTTGCCTGTTCCTTTCAAAGCCATGTGTTGGGGGACAGATCGCTGGTTGGTTGTGGGGGTTGAATCTCACAAACATCTGTTTGTTTCTCCGTTAGTTTAATTTAAGACATTCGGCAGCATCTATTTGTTTCTCCGTTAGTTTAATTTAAGACATTCGGCAGCATTTGGCAAGTGGTGCGTGACGTTGCTCTATCTCCCTTGATTGCCATACTTCTTGTGTTACGCTGTTGAATCTCAAGAACATCCGTGTCTCTCAGTTAATTTAATTTAATTTAATTAACTCGGCAGCATTTGATAAGCGTTCAGTGGCGTTGCTCTGTCTCCTTTGATTACTACCCTTCTTATTTTACACTGTCGAATCTCAAAAACATCTGTTTGCCTCTTTTAATTTACGGCCATTAATTCGGCAGAATTTGATAAGGGGTGAGTGGTGCTGCTCTGTCTCCCTTGACTGCTTTATTTCTTGTGTTACACTGTTACACTTCAATAGCCAGATAGGCCAAAGGAAAGATGAGCATGAAGCTGGAATCACTGGTGTAAACTGAACACACACGGTATATGTACGCTGCTCAAAACAATTGCAGTACATAGATTTAGTGAAAAGAAAACGAACTGAAAACCCTAAGGTAAGAATTTTTGACAGTTTAGTGATGTGTATGAAGAGATCAGCAGCTGGCAGCAGAGAACAGCGAGCAGAGCGCAGCAGCTCTCAGCTCTCAGCTCTCAGAGAACAGATCCTGGTCAGATGTAACTAAATAACAAACGGTACACTTGTACCGTACACACGCCAGGTGCAAAATCTGATGAGACTGGAATGGTGCAGGCTCCACCAAATACCATAACATCCTCACTCCTCACTCAAGGCCAGAAGCCTCACTGACACACTGTAAAAAATATAGGACTAAACCAAAACCAAAACCAAAGCAGATCTATAGCAGATGTATGTGTGTATGTATGTATGTATGCATTGGCTACCCCTAGACTGGTGAACACCGGACCTGCCCCTCATGCATTCGCCCCAGGGCCTGATGTAGGTAGGGACCGGCATCATATGATGCTGACCAAAGGCGAGTATGGTATCATTTGAAATTGTATATAAATGCGGTGACTTAAGCCTAGTCAGACTGGCGGCATCATATGATGACATGATATCATATGGTATCATATTGCCGTTCCCTAGATATAAGTAGTTGTAGAAAAATCCACAAGTTGTTCTAGCAGAACTCCATGCCTCAATGCCCTAGCAATCCATGCCCTAATGCCCTAGCAGCCCTAATGCTCTAGCAGAACTCCATGCGATAATCCTGATGACAACCTTTATCTCTATCATCAGCCGCCACCAACACCACCGCAGCAGAAGGGCTAGTAGCGGCAGATACTCTCCACGTCGCTCTAGCAGAACCGTCAAGTGCTCAAGTTGCTGATGGAGTTGATCATCATCCCCATGAGCAGGGACAGCAGCAGCAGCAGATAATCTCCAAGTTGCTCTAGCAGAAACGCTATGTGCTAAGGTTGCTGATGAAGGTGATCATCATCGGCAACCGGGACAGCAAAAGCACACACTCTCCAAGTTGATCTAGCAGAACTCCCAAGAGCTAAGGTTGCTGAAGAAGTATATCTCTATCATCATCAACATCAACCGCAGCATCAGATACCGTACTTCCAAAGTTATTCTAGCTAGCTAGGCATCGCCCCGAGCTCGATCCTCCCATGCAATCGAACAGACAAGGTCTTGTCCGCAACCTTCTCCTTGCCGATGATGCAAACCAGCACCAGCAGGGCCAGTAGCAGCAGCAGTAGGGCCAACAGCACCAGCACCATCAGCCTCAGCAGGACCAGTAGCTTCAGCAGGAGCAGCAGCAGGGCCAACAACAGCAGCAGCAGCATATACCTCCCAAGTTGTTCTAGCTAGCCTACTTCTCGGCTAACGCCCCTTTTCGTCTATTGTGGGAATGCCCCCTTCTCGGCTATTGCCCTCTGTACCTTAGCCATCAACTTCTCCTTAGGCATCGCTCCGAGCTCGATGCTACCATGCAGTCGAACGGACAAGGTCTTGTCCTCGACCTCCTGCTTGCCGACGATGCAGACCACGGGAATCTTAGCCTTCTGGGCATTTCTGACCAGCTTGGGGAGGGAGGCTCCACCAAGGATCTCTGCACGGATACCAGCAGCTCGCAGCGTGGCCAGCACCTCTTGGCAGTAGGGCATCACCTCATCATTGATAGGGAGCATGCGCACCTGCAGGGTTAGAAACAGTAGTATTTATTTTCGTTTTTTCTTCGGTTTTCTTTTTACATTTTTTGTGTGCCAGGACCTCTTGGCAGTAGGGCATCACCTCATCATTGATAGGGAGCATGCACACCTGCAGGGGCAGAAACAGTAGTATATATTTTCGTTATTTTTTGTTTATTTCTCCATTTTTCTTTTTACATTTTTTGTTTGCCAGGACCTCTTGGCAGTAGGGCATCACCTCATCATTGATAGGGAGCATGCACACCTGCAGAAGCAGAAACAGTAGTTACTTTCAAGCAGCAATTTATTTTTTTATTTTTGTGGTTGCCAGGAGCTCTTGGCAGTAAAGCACCACCTCATCATTGATAGGGAGTATGCGCACCTGCAGGGGCAGAAACAGTGGTTACTTTCAAGTTATGTTTTTTATGTATGATGTTGCCAGGAGCTCATGGCAGTAGGTCATCATCTCATCATTGATAGGGAGCATGCGCACCTGCAAGGTAAAAGGCTGTTTTTTGCCTCAAATAGCGCAGCGAATCTTATCAATGGTTGTTTTCATGTTTGTATTTGTCGTAATGGGCACTTATGTTTGTGTCAGTATCTGCTCTGGCTCTGTGGCCAAAGATTTGTATAACGTTGCTTTTGGGCCCCTGAGAGGGCCTTTTTCTTGTTCTGTCATTACTGAAAAGGAATGAGAGTGCGCCTGCTGTTTCTATCAATTGGTAAGGGGAACCCTCGTCTCGCATCCCGTCGTAGTCAGGCAGGTTAGTCAGGTCAGTCAGTCTGGCAGTTTGGTTGGTCTCTTATCTTGACGAATAATAACAGTGTACGTGTTCAGGTTTGTGCTTGTCATGGTTTCGATTTTGGTTCTGGAGCTTGTTTTTGTCATTGTCTTGGCTTTAGCTTTGGTGTTGGTAGTGATGTTGGTAGCGGTGCTCGTGTTGGTGGAGGTGGAGGTGGAGGTGTCGGTAAAGGTGTCGGCGATGACGTTTGAGTTGGTGATGGTGGTATCGGTGCTCCTGTTGGTGGAGGTGTCAGTGTTTTGGTATCAGTGTAGCTAGCGAGGACATCCACCGCCATAGACCCACACTGACCTGAATTGGAGCCAACCACACGGGGAAGGTGCCGGCATAGTTCTACGTCAGAATGCAGAAGAACCTCTAGCACCTTTTCATTTAGGTGCTGGTTTTGGTTTTGGTGTTGGTGATGATGCTGGTAGCGGTGCTCGTGTTGGTGTTGGTGTCGGTGTCGGTTTTGGTGTTGGCGATGATGTTGGGGTTGGTGATGATGAGGAGGTTGGTTATGATGTTGGGGTTGGTGATGCTGGTATCGGTGCTCTTGTTGGTGTTAGTGTTGGTGTAGGTTTTGGTGTTCATGTTGCTAGCGAAGACGTACACTGACATAGACCAACACTGACCTGAATAGGAGCCAACCACACGGGAAAGGCTCCGGCATAGTTCTCCGTCAGAAAGCCTAAGATCCTCTCAATGGGGCCGAAGATAGAGCGGTGAATCATAATGTTTGTGTGAGTCAGTTTTTTTCTGTTTAGGTCCTGGTTTTGGTTTAGGCGTTGGCGATGCTGTTGGTATCGGTGCTGGTGGAGGACGAGGTGCCGGTTTTGGTGTGGGGTTGGTAATGATGATGGGTTTGGTGATGTTGACATAGACCCGCACTGACCTGCATAGGAGCCAACCACACAGGGAAGGCGCCGGCATAGTTCTCCGTCAGAATGCCGAAGAACCTCTCGATGGAGCCGAAGATAGCGCGGTGAATCATAATGGGCGCTTGCTTTGTGTTCGCGGCGTCAGTGTACTCCATCTCGAAGCGAGCTGGCAGGTTGTAGTCAAGCTGGATGGTGGAGCATTGCCACTTGCGTCCAATGGCGTCCTGGATCTTGATGTCGATCTTGGGACCATAGAAGGCTCCGCCTCCCTCATCAACCTGGGCAGGGGCACAGATAGCATAATTTTTTGTTTAGCTTCTTATATAAATTTTAGACTATTTATAGATATCTGACCAGACTGCTTATAGTTTTTTTTTTAACGCCAATTGCGTCCTGGGTCTGGATGTCGATCTTGGGCCCATAGAAGGCTCCTCCTCCCTCATCAACCTGGGCAGGGGCACAGACAGCATGACTGTTTTTTCCCCCGCCAATTGCGTCCTGGGTCTGGATGTTGATCTTGGGCCCATTGAAGGCTCCGCTTCCCTCATCAACCTGGGCAGGGGAAGCGAAGGGATTATATTTGAATGTTTGAATTTGAATTTTGACGTCTAAGGCATCCTGGGTCTGGATGTTGATCTTGGGCCCATTCAAGGCTCTACCTCCCCCAATGATCTGGACAGGGGCACAGATAGCATGATATTTGAATATTTGAATTTAAGTTTTTAACGCCAATTGCGTCCTTGATCTAGATGTCGCTCTTGGGCCCATAGAAGGCTCCTCCTCCCCCATCAACCTGGGCAAGGGAAGGGAAGGAATTATATTTGAATCTTTGACGATTATGGCATCCTAGATCTTGATGCTGATCTTGGGCCCATGGAAGGCTGCTCCTCCCTCATCAACCTGGGCAAGGGAAGGGAAGGAATTATATTTGAATCTTTGTCGATTATGGCATCCTAGATCTTGATGTTGATCTTGGGCCCATAGAAGGCTCCACCTCCTTCGTCAATCTGGGCAGGGGAAGGGAAGGCATGATAATTGAATCTTTGAATTTGGATTTGAATTTTTGATATCAATAGCGTCCCATATCTTGATGTCGATCTTGGGCCCATAGAAGGCTCCGCCTCCCTCATCAACCTGGGCAGGGGAAGGGAAGGCATTCTATTTGAATCTTCGAATTTTTGAATTTGAATGTTGACATCAATTGCATTCTGTGCCTGGATGTTATGATTTATTAGAAGTCAAAGGCAGTTCACAGGAAGAGCAGACAAGCAGTGCGCACCTTGCATGGCCAAGTGTAAGTATTTATATGTTGAAGGAAGTACAAGCAGGACAAGTACAAGCAGTGCACACCTTGAATGGCCAGCCCTTGCCATCAAGAGCTTCCGACAAGGTAAGATGAGTGAAACGTAATGATGACGCCTGGTGGGGCGTGGTATTAAGGGAGCCCCTTCTTACGGCGGTAGGGAACGGGCTTCTACTTTACCTGGATAAAGCTACCATGGCGGTTGACAGCGACCGCGATCACTAAAGCGCACCCGTAGGGATCCGAAAAGGCAAGAGGAGTGAATATATAAATGGGCAAAGCCCATCACACACACAGCCCGTAACACACACACAGAACATCACACACACGCACAGTAGGGAATATATAAGGGCAAAGCCCACCATTTAGTGATATAAATTACGTTTAATAGGACAACCAACTTGTGTTTAACATTTATTTTGTCATTGCACACCTGGAATGGCCAAGTGCAACTGGTTATTTGTCAAAGGTAGTACAAGTACATGCAGTGCACGACTGTAATGGCCAACTGCAAGAATTTATATGTTGAAAGCAGTACAAGCAGTGCGCACCTTGAATGACCAAGTGCAAGTATTTGTATGCAAAAGGTAGTACGAGCAATTCAAGTACAAGATGTCTGAGTACAAACAGTACAAGTACAAATAGTACAGGTACAAGCAGTACACACCTTGTATGGCCAACCCTTGCTATCAAGAGCTTCCGCCAAGGAGCCCTCAGCCAACTTCCAGAATGCTTCATCTCCTGCAATTAAAATCGTGAGACAGAAATGAGCATTGAGCAAGTGAGAAATATGTATTTCATAGGGCACACATTCCAGAACGCATTCATCTCCTGCAATTCAAATCATGGAACACAAAGGAGCGTGAAGCAAGCGAGTAATATATATTAATTAGGGCACACCTTGCATGACACTTCATCTCCTGCAATTCAAAGCATGAAAGAGAAAGGAGCATCAAGTTTGCAATACATATTTATTAGGGCATGTATAAATATACATTAGGGCATGTATTTACCTAGAAGGGCATGTATATTTATACATTAGGGCATGTATTTATAAGGGCATGCATTTATCTATAAGGGCATGTATAAATATACATTAGGGCATGTATTTATAAGGGCATGCATTTATCTATAAGGGCATGTATATATATACATTACGGCATGTATTTATAAGGGCATGCATTTATCTATAAGGGCATGTATATACATACATTAGGGCATGTATTTATAAGGGCATGTCCCCTATTCAAATAATTGAACAGAAAGGGGCATCAAGTTTGTAACATGTATTTATTAGGGCATGTATCAATCAGGGCATGTGTTTATAAGGGCATGTCCACTATTAAATCATTGAACAGAAAGGAGCAACAAGCAACAAGGTATTTTGTTTTTGGTGGCAACGCCATTCGAACTGACTCCACAGTGTTGCAAAGCAATCACCCAATCACGCAATAGCGTAGCATATCCTAGCAAAGCAATCACCCAATCACACAATAGCATAGCATAGCAATCACCCAATCACACAATAGCGTAGCATAGCATAGCATAGCAATCACCCAATCACTCACCCACACTCTTCTCAGGCCTGGTGGACAGGTTGATCTCGTACTTGGTGAACCCGAAGGTGGACAGGACATCCTCAACCAGGTCAAGCACACCTCTGATCTCAGTGGCCACCTGCATAGTGTGGGTGGGGGGTTAAGGTTTAGATTGATCTTACACTTGGTGAAACCGAAGGCGGACAGACATCAGGCCAGGTCGAGCACACCTCTGATCTCAGTGACCACCTGCATAGTGTGGGTGGGGGGTTTAAGGTTTAGGTTGATCTCGTACTTGGTGAAACCGAAGGCGGACAGACATCAGGCCAGGTCGAGCATACCTGTATTATCAGTGGCCACCTGCACAGTGTGGGTGGGGGGTTAGGGTTCAGGTTGACCTCGTACTTGATGAAACCGAAGGCGGACTGACATCAGGCCAGGTCGAGCACACCTGTGTTATCAGTGGCCACCTGCACAGTGTGGGTGGGGGATTAGGGTTCAGGTTGATCTCGTGCTTGGTAGAACATAAGGTGGACAGACATCATCAACTAGGTCGAGCACACCTCTAACCTCTGTCAGTGGCCACCTGCATAGTGTGGGTGTGGCGTTAGCGTTTAGGTTGATCTCGTACTTGGTGAAGCCGAAGATAGACAGGACACCCTCAACCTGGTGGAGCACAGTGATTTTTATTTCGCTATATATAGCGATCGCTAGTTTTGACCCAGATTTAGCAAAATTATTGCTATAAAAAAAATAAAAAAAAGTTATTTTATATTTGTTTGCCATAAATGGCCCTAAAAAGCTTCAAAAAGCTATAAAAGCTATAAAGCTCTAACACGCTGTCCGTGGAGGAGGCCTAAAACCATGAAACTAGGAAAAACCCACTTTTAGATTTGAAAAAAAATTCCTGGTGGAGCACACCTCTAACCTCAGTGGCCACCTGCATAGTGTGGGTGGGGGGGTTTAGGGAAGAGTGGGGCAACATAAAACAACAAGTGATGTTGCCGAGACAAACGGTAAGCAAACGGGCTGGGCCCCTCTACCTCACGCCTCGTAATCAGATGCTCTATTTATTTATTACTTAATTGCTGTGACGGTGAAATGACCCAAAAGTGGACAGGGCATCCTCAAGGGAGTCAAGTGCACCTCTGATCTTAGTCAGTGGCCACCTGCACAGTGTGGGTAGGGGTTTATGGTTTAGGGTTTAGGTTGATCTCGTACTTGGTGAAACTGAAGGTGGACAGGGCATCCTCAACCAAGTCAAGCACATCCATAGTCTCAGTGGCCACTTTTATACACTCATGTCATGTGTGTGGCCTCTGGGTGTGTGTGTGTGTGTGTGTGTGTGTGTGTGGGCCCCCCCCCCAAAAGAAATGAAGTGAAATGACCCAAAAGTGGACAGGGCATCCTCAAGGGAGTCAAGTGCACCTCTGATCTTAGTCAGTGGCCACCTGCACAGTGTGGGTAGGGGTTTATGGTTTAGGGTTTAGGTTGATCTCGTACTTGGTGAAACTGAAGGTGGACAGGGCATCCTCAACCAAGTCAAGCACATCCATAGTCTCAGTGGCCACTTTTATACACTCATGTCATGTGTGTGGCCTCTGTGTGTGTGTGTGTGTGTGTGTGTGTGTGTGTGTGTGTGTGTGTGTGTGGGGGGGGGGGGGGGGGGGGGGGGCGAATGCAGTCAAACAGCAGTCAAATGGGTGCAGGCATCTGGCCATGGCATCTCAGTGGCCACCTGCACTGGGGGGGCGTTATAATCACAATGTTGGGAAATGGAGGTTGGGGGAGAGTGATTTGTTTATACAATTTACATTTATATAATGTAATTTAGGAGAGGAACACGAACTAGGCCCACCTGATCAGGCAGGCAGAAGATGTGGGCATCATCTTGGGTGAAGCCACGCACTCGGTACTTGCCATGTGTGTGCCATTGATTCAGTTGGACAACGAATTTAAATGTGTTTTTATTGTTCAATGAAATATACAATTGGCATCATACAAAAAAGGAGAGGAACACGAACTGGACCCACCTGATCAGGCAGGCAGAAGATGTGGGCATCATCTTGGGTGAAGCCACGCACTCGGAACAGGCCGTGCATGGTGCCTGAGCGCTCATATCTGGCAAAGTGGGTGAAGATGGGGTCGGTTGGGGATAGGGGATGGGGGAGGATGGGGTTGATAGAGGATGGGATGAGGATGGGGTTGGTAGAGGATGGGATGAGGATGGGGTTGGTAGAGGATGGGGTTGGTAGAGGATGGGATGAGGATGGGGTTGGTTGGGTGAGGATAGGGTTGGTTGGGTGAGGATGGGGTTGGTTGGGTGAGGATGGGGTTGGTAGGGGATAGAAGATGGGGGAGTGCAATGATGGTGTGTGTGTTTAAGTGTATGTGTCTGTTGAGAGTGTTTATGCTACCCATGTTAAGTCTGCCTGCAGACGGATAGCAGCCTAGAGGTGTTAAAAAGTAACCAGCCACGTGAGCATAAGTAACTAAACCACATTTGTATGGGCTTGGACTGCTCCCATATCCTAGTCCCTTATACCCCAGGATAAGAGCTTCCAGGTCTGGATGGGGGAACCCTATATCTAGCTGGGGTGTTTGGGTGCTGGTTTGAATGTGACTGAGCTGTAAACTAGGGGTAGTGTTAGATTTTAGTGTTTACAACTTTTAAATCTGGGGGAAATACAGGATCTGTTTTGTCTTTCTTGGCCACTGTTTTTTCATGTTAGGTGGGGCTAGCTTGTTCTCTCCTGTGTTGCTCGGTTGTGCCTTACCACTTCCTGGTTGGTGGTGTCATTGTGCGTGACTACTCACTAAGTGTGTGTGTGAGAGAGGGGGTAGGTGCTATAAAATCTGCAGGGCCAACCTCTTAAAATTGGAGGACCTCGGACTATTAAGGCCTTCCATAGCAACATACTTTGGAACTAAAGGGGTGGGTGAAACGAACCTTGCAGAGGTATGCAAAAATAATGTTTGGGTGACAACTTTTATGCCACATGGAAATGGAGGAAAAGTTGAAGGGCCCCCCTAGCTAAAAGCAGGCATACATGTGCGTTCAACCAGATCCCTACAAACCCAGCACATGAGCCATAGACAAGTATCATGGCATAGTATGCTTATTTAATCAATACGCTAGGGGTGTGAAATATAACAATAGGTGCCTTATTACTTTTGAGCACCCCTAGCAGCCTGAGGGCTGATAGACCATGTAATCAAAACAAACAAAAACTAACACACCAGAAGACACTGCACAGCTCAGCCATGCGGATAGGCAGGTCCCTGTAAAACCTAGGGCTGGCCTCGTACATAGCATCGTGGAAGAGGATGATCATACCCCTTAACTACTGTCAACCCACCTGTCTCACACCCCTAGATAGAGCTAAAAAGCAGATGGGAAAAAACAAAACCACCGGTAGACAGTACCCAGCTTAGCCATAGGGATTGGCAAGTCCCTGTAGGACCTAGGGTTGGCCTTGTACATGGAATCGTGGAAGAGGATGATCATACCTAAACCCTCACTAACACGCACACTCACACACTCACTTACACACACACTCACCTACACACACACTCACTTACACACACACACACACTTACACACACACTCACTTACACACACACACTCACACCATGATCATACCCCAAAACATCTGTCAACCCACCTGTCCACGTACCGCAAATTAATAATAATGTTAAAAATCAGATCAATAAAGTACATGCTGGCTACGCACCTGTAGACAGTGCCCAGCTCAGCCATACGAATAGGCAGGTCCTTGTAGGACCTAGGGTTGGCCTTGTACATGGCGACGTGGAAGGGGCAGTTCATAGGCTTCAACTGGTACTCCTCATTCTCAACTTTCATCTGGTCATACATGTTCTCCTTGTAAAAGTCAAAATGGCCACTGGTCTTCCACAAGTCAACCTGTGCATGGACGGTGGGCAGAATGTAAATTGTTATAGTTATATTGTTACAGTCCAGGGGTAGGCCTACTAGGCCTAAGCGCAGCTCATAGGCTTCAACTGGCACTCCTCATTCTCAACTTTCATCTGGTCGTACGTGTTCTCCTTGTATAAGTCAAAATGGCCACTGGTCTTCCACAAGTCAACCTGTGCATGGACGGTGGGCAGTATGTATATTGTTATAGTTAAATTGTTACAGTCCAGGGGTAGGCCTATTAGGCCTAAGCGCAGCTCATAGGCTTCAACTGGTACTCCTCATTCTCAACTTTCATCTAGTCGTACATGTTCTCTTTGTAAAAGTCAAAGTGGCCACTGGTCTTCCACAATTTTACCTGTGCATGGACGGTGGGCAATACGTTTACTGTTACAGTCCAAATAGGCTAAAGGGCAGTTCATAGGCTTCAAATAGTACTCCTCATTCTCAACTTTCATCTGGTCGTACATGCTCTCTTTGTAAAAGTCAAAGTGGCCACAAAGGGGTTAGCTTTTAAAGGGGTTCTCTTTTTTCCCCTTTTGTGGGGAGATGGGTTTGTGGGTGATAATTTTTTTATCGATACAGCCTTACACGTTCTCTTTGTAAAAGTCAAAGTGACTGCTGATCTTCCACAAGTCAACCTGCGTGCGGGTGGCAGATCACATATATCCCACGCACACTAGCATACATGCAAGAAACGCACACACTTGATCACACGCAACCCAAACCCAGCATCTGTATCATACATGCGACACATAGCTACATACGCACACACGCATACATGCAAGAAACGCACACACTTGATCACACGCAACCCACAACCCAGCATCTGTATCATACATGCGACACATAGCTACACACGCACACATGCATGCAACAAACGCACACACTTGCTCACAAGCAACCTACACCCACACGCGCACACATCACATCACACCCACCCCCTACCTTGGCAATGTGTGGGGAGTAGACCAGGGAGTAACCACGCTGGAGGTGGAGGTCCTTCCAGAAGGACTCCACCACGTGGCGAACCATGGCGCCATAGGGATGCCAGAACACAAGCCCTCCACCTGCATCCACACCCACCCCACTCACACTATACCCCAACCCCACCCACACCCTACCTTGGCAATGTGTGGGGAGTAGACCAGGGAGTAACCATGCTGGAGGTGGAGGTCCTTCCAGGAGGACTCCACCACACGGCAAACCAATGAACCATAGGGATGCCAAAACACAAGCCCTCCACCTGCATCCACCCTCACCCCACTCACACTACACACTATACCCCAATCCCACCCACTCCTTACCTTGGCAATGTGTGGGGAGTAGACCAGGGAGTAACCACGCTGGAGGTGGAGGTCCTTCCAGAAATACTCAATCACACGGCAAACCAAAGAACCATAGGGATGCCAAAACACAAGCCCTCCACCTGCATCCACTCTCACCCCACTCACACTACACACTATACCCCAACCCCACCCACTCCTTACCTTGGCAATGTGTGGGGAGTAGACCAGGGAGTAACCACGCTGGAGGTGGAGGTCCTTCCAGAAGGACTCCACCACGTGGCGAACCATGGCGCCATTAGGATGCCAGAACACAAGCCCCCCACCCGCATCCTCCTGGATGCTGAAAAGGTCAAGCTCAGTTCCAAGCTTGCGGTGGTCGCGCAGAGCTGCCTCTTTCTTCATATTCTCATACGCCTATGTATATGTGGTGTGTGAGGATACAGGGTAGGATTCAGGGGATCACACACACACACATACACACATAGGATAGGAGGTCATGGCGAGCAGTTCATATTTCTTCATATTCTCGTACGCCTACATATGTTATGCGTGAGGGTATAGGATATAGGATATAGGATGATCAAATAGGAAAGGAGGAGGAACAGGTTGAGCTCAGTTCCAAGCTTGCGGTGGTTGCGCAGAGCTGCCTCTTCTTCATATTCTTGTGCGCCTTTATGTCTGTCTGTCTGTCTGTCTGTCTGTCTGTCTGTCTGTCTGTCTGTCTGTCTGTCTGTCTGTCTGTATATGTTATGCATACGTTATGTTATGTTTACATGTATTTTTTGTTATGTAACATACATGTATACAGAACTTATTCTGTATACAAATATGTTACATATATGTTTAGCTTTGTTATGTATACATGTTTGTATGTATGTATCAACGTATGTATGTATGTTACAGTCCAGGGGCAGCCCAAATAGGCTGAAGGGGTTTGCCCAACCATGACAGGAAAGGCTACAAATAAAAATCATACATATTATCATCTTCGTTATTTGAGGTTGGACAGTAGCCTTTAGCAAACCTTTTGCGCCTATAAATATAATGATCATTTGAGGTTGGACAATAGACCTTAGCATACCTTGTAAGCTTATATGTGTATGCTTCTTCTTCTCATCACCACCCTTCACCCCCACTCCTATCAACCCCACCCTCCATTACCCCCACCCACATTGAGCTGGTCTCCACTCTCCCATGCAGTGCTGTACATACGCTGCAGCTGCTGCTTCTTCTCATCACCACCCTTCACCCCCAATCCCATCACCCCCCCACCCTCCATTACCCCCACCCACATTGAGCTGGGCTCTTCTCTCCCATGCAGTGCTGTAGATACGCTGCAACTGCTTCTTCTCATCACCACCCTTCACCCCCACTCCCATCACCCCCCCACCCTCCATTACCCCCACCCACCTTGAGCTGGGCTCTACTCTCCCATGCAGTGCCGTAGATACGCTGCAACTGCTTCTTCTTCTCAACACCACCCCCCACCCCCCCACCCTCCATTACCCCCACCCACCTTGAGCTGGGCTCCACTCTCCCATGCAGTGCCGTAGATACGCTGCAGCTGCTGCTTCTTCTCATCACCACGCCAGTAAGCTCCAGCCACACTCTCAAGCTGAAAGCCCTCTACGTCAATCTTGCCAGTGCTCTCAACGTGTGGGCCAGCGCACAAGTCCCACCAGTGCTGAGGGTGATCCTCCTCACCAATGTGGTAGATGGTGATGGTGGCCTCTGGGGTGCGTGCGACAATGCTCTGCAGGTGGTGGTGGTGGTGGTGGTGTTTGTAGGTTTTTCCAGTGGAGGTGTAGGTGGGGGTGGTAGATGGTGATGGTGGCCTCTGGGGTGCGTGCGACAATGCTCTGCAGGTGGTGGTGGTGGTGGTGGTGGTAGGTTTTTCCAGTGGTGGTGTAGGTGGGGGTGGTAGATGGTGATGGTGGCCTCTGGGGTGCGTACGACAATGCTCTGCAGGTGGTGGTGGTGGTGGTGTTTGTAGGTTTTTCCAGTGGTGGTGTACGTGGGGGTGGTAGATGGTGATGGTGGCCTCTGGGGTGCGTGCGACAATGCTCTGCAGGTGGTGGTGGTGTTTGTAGGTTTTGGTGGTGTTGGTAGGTTTTTCCAGTGGTGGTGTAGGTGGGGGTGGTAGATGGTGATGGCGGCCTCTGGGATGCGTGCGACAATGCTCTGCAGGTGGTGGTGGTGTTTGTAGGTTTTGGTGGTGTTGGTAGGTTTTTCCAGTGGTGGTGTAGGTGGGGGTGGTAGATGGTGATGGTGGCCTCTGGGGTGCGTGCGACAATGCTCTGCAGGTGGTGGTGGTGGTGGTGTTTGTAGGTTTTTCCAGTGGTGGTGTAGGTGGGGGTGGTAGATGGTGATGGTGGCCTCTGGAGTTCATGCAACAATGCTTAGTAGGTGGTGGTGTATCGGATTTGATTTGCGTTTTCTTTCTTTTCTTGTTTGGAATGGGCTGGCAAGTGGCGGTGTAGGATGTGGTTTTCGGTAAGTGGTGGTGGTGGTTGTTATGGGGGGGCTCTGGGGTGCGCGCTACAATGCTCTGTGTGTAGGGAACAACATTATGATAGCACATGATGCCGGCAGTCTGACTAGGCTCAAGTTACCATGTATATGCAATTTGTATGATATCATACTTGCTTTTGGTCTACATCATATGATCTCATACTCGCCTTTGGTCTACATCATATGATATCTGGTCCCTAAAGGTAGGTAGTGGTTCTCTTTTTTTGGAGTACTGCCCAGGGGAATAGGCCGGTACTTGTACTAGGAGTACCGCCCAGAGACAGAGGGCCGGTACTAGGATGTCAAATCTTTCTGTAAGACAAAAAAGCTGCAATTTCTTGTTTTCCTTGTTTGGTATGGGTTTGTCTGGGTTGGTAAGGGTTGGAATGGGTTGGAATGGGTTGGACTGTGCTGGGCTATTTTGTATGGTTGCTTTGTTTATTTTTGTTTTCTTAGTCTGTACTAGTGTGTACTGCTAGGTTGCCCTGTTACGTACTTGTGTGCACTATTGTGTACTGCTAGGTTATACTGTGGTGTACTAGGTTGCTCTGTTTCGTACTTGCACTTGTGTGCACTGTTGCGTACTACTGTGTATGTATGTTACAGACTTGCTGAACCGTGATAAGAAAGGCCTAAAAATAAGAAAGGCCTAAAAATAAGAAAGGCCTAAAAATAAGAAAGGCCTAAAAATAAGAAAGGCCTAAAAATAAGAAAGGCCTAAAAATAAGAAAGGCCTAAAAATAAGAAAGGCCTAAAAATAAGAAAGGCCTAAAATAAGAAAGGCCTAAAAATAAGAAAGGCCTAAAAATAGAAAGGCCTAAAAATAAGAAAGGCCTAAAAATAAGAAAGGCCTAAAAATAAGAAAGGCCTAAAAATAAGAAAGGCCTAAAAATAAGAAAGGCCTAAAAATAAGAAAGGCCTAAAAATAAGAAAGGCCTAAAAATAAGAAAGGCCTAAAAATAAGAAAGGCCTAAAAATAAGAAAGGCCTAAAAATAAGAAAGGCCTAAAAATAAGAAAGGCCTAAAAATAAGAAAGGCCTAAAATAAGAAAGGCCTAAAAATAAGAAAGGCCTAAAAATAAGAAAGGCCTAAAAATAAGAAAGGCCTAAAAATAAGAAAGGCCTAAAAATAAGAAAGGCCTAAAAATAAGAAAGGCCTAAAAATAAGAAAGGCCTAAAAATAAGAAAGGCCTAAAAATAAGAAAGGCCTAAAAATAAGAAAGGCCTAAAAATAAGAAAGGCCTAAAAATAAGAAAGGCCTAAAAATAAGAAAGGCCTAAAAATAAGAAAGGCCTAAAAATAAGAAAGGCCTAAAAATAAGAAAGGCCTAAAAATAAGAAAGGCCTAAAATAAGAAAGGCCTAAAAATAAGAAAGGCCTAAAAATAAGAAAGGCCTAAAAATAAGAAAGGCCTAAAAATAAGAAAGGCCTAAAATAAGAAAGGCCTAAAAATAAGAAAGGCCTAAAAATAAGAAAGGCCTAAAAATAAGAAAGGCCTAAAATAAGAAAGGCCTAAAAATAAGAAAGGCCTAAAAATAAGAAAGGCCTAAAAATAAGAAAGGCCTAAAAATAAGAAAGGCCTAAAAATAAGAAAGGCCTAAAAATAAGAAAGGCCTAAAAATAAGAAAGGCCTAAAAATAAGAAAGGCCTAAAATAGAAGGCCTAAAATAAGAAGGCCTAAAAATAAGAAGGCCTAAAAATAAGAAAGGCCTAAAAATAAGAAAGGCCTAAAAATAAGAAAGGCCTAAAAATAAGAAAGGCCTAAAAATAAGAAAGGCCTAAAAATAAGAAAGGCCTAAAAATAAGAAAGGCCTAAAATAAGAAGGCCTTTAAAAATAAGAAAGGCCTTAAAAATAAGAAAGAAAAGGCCTTAAAACTAAAAAGGCCTAAAAATACGAAGGCCTAAAAATAAGAATGGCCTAAAAAATAAGAAGGCCTTAAAAAAATAAGAAAGGCCTAAAAATAGAAAGGCCTCACCTAAGAAAGGCTAAAAATAAGAAGAAAGGCCTAAAATAAGAAAGGCCTAAAAATAAGAAAGGCCTAAAAATAAGAAAGGCCCTAAAAATAGAAAGGCATAAAAATAGAAGGCCTAAAAAAAGAAGAAGGCATAAACATAAGAAGGCCTAAAAATAAAGAAAGGCTAAAAAAATAAGAAAGGCCTAAAAATAAGAAAGGCATAAAAATAAGAAAGGCCTAAAAATAAGAAAGGCCTAAAAATAAAAAAGTATTGATGAACTGAACAAATCATTTTACCGACGGGGGCCCTGAGCTCGTATTACTAGGTTATACTGTTGCGCACTATGTATAATAGTACAGCACTATGTGATGTACTAGGTTGCCATGTTACGTACTAGTTGAAATGATTCTTGTTACTAGGTCTTTTGTATGAGCGCGCCCATACAATTTATTAATATATTTAGTTGTTCCTGAACCTTCAGAAGTTGAGAACATATGATTGTGCACTGATGTGCACTACTAATTTATACTGCTGCGCATTAACAGCATCGACTGGTGCGCCCTAGCGCTGTGTACTACTAAATACCTCATCAATGTGTTGTTTTCGACAACGACTCGCCATTCCGTCACCATTCCGGTGCTGTATGCATGCCTCCCCCCCCCCCCCCCCCCCCCCCCCCCCCCCCGAGCTCCCCGGGCTCCGAGGTCTTCAGGGGGCAGCGCGTCGCACTAGGGTCGCACCGCATTGCTCAATTTGCGACACATAGCACAGGGAAAACATAACGGAGTTTCCACCGCCCCCCAAAGGGGGGCCCTGCCAATAACATAACAGTGTCCCCACCACCCCTCAGAAGGGGGGGCTCCGCCAAAAACAAGACAGTGTCCTTACCTCCCTTGAGGCCCTGCCCTATGGTTCACCTTACGCTATTGATCCCTAATCACACAAGTTCCTCCTCACCCCTCAACCCACCACCATTGACCCCTCATCACACAACCCTTCACCCATACCAGGAGGCCAGCACCCACCTGCAAGATCTCAAGCTTGGAGGGCTTGGCCTGCTCGCGAATGCAGCGCTCAGCCTCCTCAGCAGTCACCTCCTCCTCCAACCCCACGCCTCAGCCCACCAACAGTCACCCCTAATCACATAACCCTGAACCCACTGTTGGTGGTGGTTGCATGAAGCATGAGGCCTGCACCCACCTGCAAGATCTCAAGCTTGTAGGGCTCGGCCTGCTCGCGAATGCGGCGCTCAGCCTCCTCAGCAGTCACCTCCTCCTTCACAAATGGAAGGTCGGACCTCACTATCCTCTGCATTTCCCTCCTGATCATTTTCAAGTCCTTCTCGGTGAGAGGCTCCTTGATGTCAAAGTCGTAGTAGAAGCCACGATCAATCCAGGGGCCAATGGTGACCTGGGCGTCCTTGAATAGACGCTGCACTGCCATGGCCATGATGTGGGCACACTGTGGTGGGAGGTGGGATGGGGGTCGGGGTGGGGGGTGGGTGGGTGGGCTGGGAGAGTTATTACTAAGGGCATGTGAGTTTGGGTCGGGCGGTGGTATTAGCTACGGCTGTGTTTGGGGTGTTTGGGGTGTTTGGAGTGGGGTGTGGACCAATGGTGACTTGGGCGTCCTCCTCAGTGAGAGGCTCCTTGATGTCAAAGTCGTTGTAGAAGCCACGGTCAATACAGGGGCCAATGGTGACCTGGGGGGGGGGGGGGGGGGGGGCTGGGAGAGTTATTACTTAGGGCATGTGAGGTTCGGTTGGGCGGTGGCATTGGCCCGGCTGTGATTGGAGTGTTAGGGGTGGGGGGTGGGGGTCAAATAGTGACTTGGGCATCCTTGGACAGACGTTGCACTGCCATGGCCATGATGGGGGCTCACTGGAGGGAGATAGGATGATGTTGGAGATGTGGGGTTGGATTGGAAGTTGGGGGTGGTCATTGCTGTGTGTGTATGTGTGTGTGTGTGTGTGTGTGGGGGGGGGGGGGGGGGGGGGGGGGAGGGGGACAAAAGGTGACCTGGGCATCCTTGAACAGACGTTGCACTGGCACGGCCGTGATGTGGGCACACAGGGGGGGAGAGAGGATAATATTGGAGATGTGGGGTTGGATTGGATAGTGGTGGTGGTCATGGCTGTGTATTTTTGTGTGTGTGTGTGTGTGTTTTGTGTGTGTGGGTGGGAGGGGGTGGCGGGGGGCGGAGGGGGGAGGGGGCAGTGCATATGTTGCCATGTGGGGTTGAGTTGGGCAGTGTGGTTTATATAACATGGATAAATGAAATCGGTGATGACAAAAATGCTTGCCAGTTTAAATCCTGCTTGCTTGCTGCGATATTGCCTTTCTCATTTTAAAATAGTTGGGTTTACATAACATGGATAAATGAAATAAGTGTTGACGAAAATGCTTGCAAGCTTAAATCTTGCTTGCTTGCTTGCTGCAATATTGCCTATCTCATTTTGAAGATTAGCTGGGTTTACATAACATAGATACATGAAATCAGTGTTCACAAAAATGCTTGCCAGCTTAAACCTGCTTGCTTGCTTGCTGCAATATTGCCTATATAATTTTGAGGAACAGTTGGAAGACCCCTCCCGGATGTTGTGGAGCGGGCTTGTCTTGCCTTGGGTCAACAATGGCCAGTTGATGAAAATGCAATGTAATGCAATGCAATGTAATGCAATGCAATGTAATGTAATGCAATGTAATGTAATGCAATGCAATGCAATGCAATGTCATGTCATGTTGGCCATGGATGTGCGTTGGTCATGGATGTGCGTTGGTAACCCCCCCCCCCCCCAGTGTTGGCCATGGATGTGTGTTGGTCATGGATGGATGTTAGTTACGGATGTGTGTTCCTAAACCCCCAAGTGTTGGCCATGGATGTATCTAGGGACCGGCATATCATTTGATGTTGACCAAAGGCAACTATGATATCATATGATATCATAAAATTGCACCATATGATATTTTCTATAAATGGTAACTTTAGCCTTGTCAGACTGCCGGCATCATATGATATTGTATGATATCATATTGCCGTTCCCTAGATATATCTGTAATGGCTCACTGGGTCCTTGGGTTGGCAAGTTAATGGGCAACATCGTAACAGGTCCTGTGTGTGCGTCTGTGTGTGTGTGTGTGTGTGTGTGTGTGTGTGTGTGTGTGTGTGTGTGTGTGTGTGTGCATGAGAGAGTGTGTGTGTGTGATGTGGTGTAGTATGTGTGTGTGTGTGATGTGGTGGCTGGTCCTAAGGAGATCGGATAGGTGAGGGGTGAATCTATCTGGGTGGATTCCTATTCCCGTGGCTCGTATGGGCGTGCCTGCACATACTTGTTGGGCCAATGGGGTGGCAGCTACTCTGTTCTAGGGTTTGGATCATAGTCAAGTTCAAGATTAAGTACAGGGGTTGGGTAGTTGGAAGTAGGACACAGCTGGTGGCTGGTCCTAAGGAGATGGATAAGGTGGGGTTAGTATCCTTGGGCGAATTCGTACTCCCATGGCTCGCATGTGCATGTTTGCAAACGCAGATTATAATAGGGGCGATAAATGATCTTGCGATAACTAGCAGCTACGGTGGGCTGTTGCGAAGGGAGCGGACATGACGATAGGCCGGGGATGCGTCCATGCTGTTCTACGAGAACCGAACAGCTGCGCAGACTATCGGATGGCCGTGCGGACCGGGTGTGGGTGTGGGAAAGTTTACTGGGGTCGGTAGGGACATTAGGGGGTACGGTGCAAACTGGGTAGGGCTCCCCAAACCGACCCAATCCAACACGCACCCAGCCCCAGACCAAGACCTGGGCTTAGGCCCAGACAGCCATGATGGGTTCTGACGTACCGAGTGGCGAATGCGCAGGAGGGTATCGGACTCATCGCTGGTTGGGAGGTCCATTATTCCGACCACCTGCTCCTTGCCCGCAGTCTCTGTGGAGGGGGCATCCACTGCGGCTGCATTCAGCTGGAAGATATTGCGGCCAGCCAGCACATTTTTGCTGCTATAATTGCGAGGGGCGAACCCGAGGGAGGGGGCAGCGCGAGAAGTGGAGCTGCGCACCACAGGAGTAGGGCGAATCGAGCGGTTAGAAGCGCTGGTGAACAGCTGAGCGAAATTGGAGCGCTGCATGTTGCCAGACAAACGCATCATGACCGAATTGGGAGGAATCGAGCAGATGAGGTGTGTGGGTATAATGAGCCTCGGGGGATATAGCTAGCGCCAATATGGCGTGTGGTCAGTGGCGAACGTCGCCACTCAACCTGGCCTGTCAATGCCTACACCCTTGCTTCTTACGCTCTGCAACATCGACGACAACGTAGTGTAATAATTTATGGCCTGTCGATGACAACGTAATTTAATGTCGCAACTGCCACCTCAATCCCGCCTCAATCCCTCACACACCCGGAACGAGAGTCTCCGCGGAGGAGGCGGGTAGCCATGAAACCAAGTTCAAGTTCCTTCACCCATGTCGTGATTGGTACGGCACGTGGTATGGGATGACTCGTGCGCGTGCATCCTATGTACTGCTGGATGTACAGCAGTGCGACTTTGTCTGCTAGAATAAGGAGAGCCGCGTGACCTCTTCATGCAATAGAATTAATCAGTTAAGAGCTATCATAGCTTCTGAAGCACGGCACAGTTACTAGGTGCACTAGTCACGATTTTTATCTGGCTGTGCTATAATTGATCTGGTTGTACTATAATTGATCTGGCTGTACTACAATTGAAATGGCTGTACTATAATTGATCTGGCTGTACTTTAATTGATCTGGCTGAACTATAATCGATCTGGCTGTACTACAATATAAGTATGATGCAACAGACTCTTAGACGTTGGGTGTGCGGCGGACGAACACCTTGTGTCTGAGGATTGCTTTGTGTATATTTGTCTCAGGGCCCCTGTCGGTAAAACGATTGTTAGGGATTAAGTTCATCAATGCTTTTTCTATCACGGTTGGGCAAGTCCCTTAAGCCTATTTGGCCAACCCCTGGACTGTAATATACACACATTCCTTTGTGCCTAATTGTCATTATTTTAGCGCGCATGCCTTCTAATAACAGTACTCATTCATCACTATTTGTGCTATTTTTTATTATTATTTACACATTACCCGGTACTCATTATTTAATTATTTATTCATCATTAATCATTCTTTGTGTTGCTTTTTATGTTTATTACTAATTCATTATTCATTGGGTGCATTGCTTATTTTCACAATACGGTATGCACACATGTCAATTCGCTTTGCAATCATCATTTGCTTCTTCGTTACTTATACTTGGACATAGTTACATGGCTCCAGCTAATACTAATTCGACTGCTTGCCGTCAAGGTTGTTTAGGAGGACCCCTAGGTCTGCTTCCTTCCAATTATACAGCCTGCGTCGTGAGCTGCAACTTGCCCATACTGAATGACCCTGCTAAATAGGTACAAACGGGAAGAACTGTAGATCACAAGGGACGTGGAGCAAGGGCGTGACCGGTGACCGCCCATGCCATGGGAATGGGGATCCCCACTGTCAAAGACTGTAACTAGGTTTTCCCCCGGATCGCCCTCACCTGGGATCACACCTACGCGCATGATTCGCATCTTCCCCTCTGGCTCTAGCCCCTGGTCTTGACCGTCTGTCCTGGGTTCCTATCCCCCGGTTCAAAAAAACTATCCGGGGCCGGGGCTGAGCCGATTTTAGTATAACTATAACCGTCACCGAGGTCACGGCAACGGTTGCCCTGAGCGTCTAGCATGGTCTGTCTGCAACAAGAATCGAAACCTAGATATCACCACCCCCTCACCTGTCAATCGGCTTTGGACCCGGAGACAGACCGGACTGGCAGACAAATTTACAGCAAGGACGCTAGGAGAAGTTGCTTGATGAAAAGGATTTGATGCAAGAGGTTCGCTACGTGGCAATCGCCCTGCTCTTCTGTGGCACTCTCTTCGTATTTCACAGATCGAATTCAGGTAACGGGTCTATCCAGAATGTTTATCGCAGCGAATTGTTGGGTCGACAAACTCAGCCCTGTTCCTCGTGCCAAGCCTGCAAGCGTCTCCTACCTGTACCTGGTTTCGTTCTAGGAGGGAAAGATCGCGCGATTAGTTTTGCCTTGCCCTTGTCTTCGATGCCCGAGGTGTTGCCTGTCGTCCGTTGGAAATAAGTAAATAACCCTACTTGAGCTCTCGGGGTTGTGATGGTCGGATGTTCCTGGTGGACATTAGCCTGGACAAAACCAAGTAACATAGCATTATAAGGTCTTGGCATCGCATAAGAACGTCCTGGCATGACCTGGCATGACAACTAACCTGTGTCTCAGGACATAAACCTGAACAAAACCAGGTTACATGGCATATTAGTATATTAAGGTCCTAGCATCGCCTATGGATGTCCTTGCATGGACTGGCATGACGTCAACTAGTCTGTGTCTCTGGACATACACCTGGACAAAACCAAGTTGTGTGGCATAAGAACGTCCTGGCATGACTCCAACTTGTCTGTGTCTCTGGACGTAGGTGGTCAAAACACTGGAAAAACACTTTTAAACACTGGTTAGCTGGCCAAAATTATGGAAAACTCTGACTCAACTCAGACTAAGCTGGTTAAAACACTGGAAAAACACCGAAACACTGAAAAAACTGGTAAACTTAGACTTAACTCAGACTTCGCTGGGCAAAACACTAGAAAAACACTGAAAAACACTGAAAAACACTGGTAAACTTAGACTTAACCTGGACTAAGCTGGTCGTAGCACTGGAAAACATTGGAAAACCACTTAAAATCACTGAAAAGCTGGTTAAAACGCTGGTAAACGTAGGCACCCTTGGAATTAGCTGATCCAAACACTGGTAACCACCGAAAAACACTCTGAAACACTTATAACCTGGTCAAAACACTGAAATCCACTTCAAACAGTAAAAAATGTTGAAACACTGGTAAACTCAAACTTAACTCAGACTTTGCTGGTTGAAACACTGGAAAACCACTGAAAACACTGAGAAACACTGAAAACACCGAGAAACACTGAAAACACTGAGAAACACTGAAAACACTGAGAAACACTGAAAACACTGTGAAACACTGAAAACACTGAGAAACACTGAGAAACACTGAGAAACACTGAGAAACACTGAAAAGCTGGTCAGACACTGGTAAAATTAAACTTAACTTTGACTTAGCTGGTCAAAACACTGAAATCACATTCCTGGTGCCCCACTCACTGGACTCAATTTGTTATGAAAGGATTTCCACCTCAATAATCATATCAATTAAATAAACTATACTTGTACATTAATCTTGGGTCAACACTGGCCTGTCTATGACAATGTAATGCAAATGTAGGTCAACATATTGCTCGTTGCGCCATGGTGACTTCCCCCAGCTGCGGCGTACGGGAGGGTCCCCTTAACGCCACGCCCCTCCAAGCGTTATCTTTTTTTTTTGCTTGTTGCCGCAGGTGTGATAGGGAGCAGGGTACTACTTCTTGCCGAATTGGTCAGCGCTTAAAGCGCACAAACGTCAAATTGGTCAGAGCTTTTGAGTGCAAAATGCCCAGCACCGAATGACGTCCAGCGCTGCGCCCACGGGGGGTTGGAAAAACTGCGCAAAACGCGCAGAGGGGCTAAAAAAGGCAGCGCGGCACCGTGCGCTTAGTAGTACCCTGACAGGGAGCCAGCTGTTGCGTCATATTATAGTTAAATAAAAAATGCGATGATAATCGCACAGTTAAATTATCATCCCAGCTGAGATGATGATTTAATAATATTGTAGAATTAAATTATCTCTGTAGCAAAAACTCAGGGCCCCCGTCGGTAAAACGCTTGTTTGGGGTTCAGTCCATCAATGCTTTTTTCTTTTTCGCCCTTTCTATCACAGGTGGGCAAGTCCCTTTAGCCTATTTGGCCTACCCCTGGACTGTAACATACATATGTATAGGGAACGGCATATCATATGATGTTTACCAAGGGCGAGTATGATATCATATGATATCATACGAATTGCATTATATGATATTGTATATAAATGGCAACTTGGGCCTAGTCAGACTCCCGGCATCATATGATATCATACGATCATATGATATCATATGATATCACATTGCCGTTCCCTACATATGGATGATCAGCTTGCCATGCCTGTGGTCGATATTGTTCTGCCCACGACAAAGCGGTGATAATTACACACCGTATAACAGTTTATGAATTGTGATGCATGTCAGCAACTCGTGCCCTTTGCTTCGGGTAAGGAGGATCCAGCTGCTGCATCGTATGAGAGGCTTGCCATGCCTGTGGCCATTATTGGTTCTGCCCATGACAAAGCGGTGGTATCTACAACCCTTGCAATAGTTTAGGATGCTTATCTCTTATTAAGTTATTAGAGACTTGTGCCCGTTGCCGCAGGTGTGAGAAGGAGCCAGCTGCTCGCATCGTATGAGAAGCATGCCATGTCTGTGGCCATTATTGGTCTGCCCATGACAAAGCTGTGGTATCTACAGACCTGGGGAAGTCGTTAAACTATCTAATCCGCTTAGTTTGCGGCCGAGTTTCCGTGGGTTTAATTCAGTTTTTTTTCTTCTTCATATTTTGTTTTGCCCCCTGTTTTCCGTGGGTTTGATTCATTTTTTTCATATTTTGTTTTGGGCCCTGGATTCCGTGGGTTTTATTTAAACAATTTTATCAGCAACTCATGCCCGTTGCCGCAGGTGAGAAGAAGCCAGCTGCTGCATCGTATGAACAGCTTGACATGTCTGATAAACCCAGCTTGACGGAGCTAGCAGCTGCATCAGATGAACAGCTTGATATGTCTGACAAACCAAGCTTGACGGAGCCAGCAGCTGCATCAGATGTACAGCTTGACATGTCTGATAAAACTAGCTTGACAGAGCCAGCCGCTGCATCGTATGAAGGCCTAGCCATGTCAGAAAAACCCAGCTTGACATTTGCCTGCGTGAGCGACACACATGGAGCTCACAGGAGCAAGGATTTCAAAATCCCCGAAGGTGGGTCAGGGCTTATTTAGGCTACCATTCTTTGCTTTCAGCCAGCTGCTGCATTTTATGATGAGGTCGCCAGCATAGTTTTTCTTTTCAGCTACGAGCAGAAACTTCTAGGCCCTGGTCCAGCCACTGGGCCAAGCCCCAAGATTTGACAATTCTGGACAGGGGATTCTGTCAGCTTCCAGACACACTAGGTTGCACTAGCTTTGTCTGAATAGCCAGTCAGGGGAGCCTGCTTGACATGTCTGACAAACCCAGCTTTACATTTGCCTGCGTGAGCGACACACATGCGGCGCATCGGAGCAAGGATTTCAAAATCCCAGAAGGTGGGTCAGGGCTTGTTTAGGCTATCATTATTTGCTTGGAGCCAGCTGCTGCATTTTATGAAGAGGTCGCCAGCATAGTTTTTCTTTTCGGCTACGCTCAGTACCTTCTAGACAGCTCCTTGAATCAGCCACTGAGCTGAACCTTAATATTTCAGCACTTCTGGACAGCTGATTGCGACTGCTTCAAGGTGCAATAGGATGCATTTGGTTTTCTTCATTAGCCAGTCAGGGGAGCTGCCTAGAAGCTGCTTCTTTTAGCTGAAAAGAAAACCACGGTTGTTTAAACGACCATTCTTTGCTTGGAGCCAGCTGCTGCATCATATGAAGAGGTCGCCAGCATTTTTTTCCGCCTACAATCGGCAGCTTCTGGGCAGCTCCCTGGGCCAGCCAATGAGCTGAACCCAAATATTTTAGCAGTTCTATACAGCTGATTGTAAAGGTGCACTAGGATGCATTTGGTTTTCCTGAAAAGCCTGTCAGGGGAGCTGCCAAGAAGCTGCTTCTTTTCGCTGAAAAGAAAACACGGTTGTTTAGACTACCATTATTTGATTTGAGCCAGCTGCTGCATCGAATGAAGGGCTTGCCATGTCTGAAAAACCCAGCTTGACGTTGGCCTGTGTGAGAGACACACATAGAGCTCACCTGAGCGAGGATTTCAAAATCCCCGAAGGTGGGTCAGGGCTTGTTTAAACTACCATTATTTGCTTGGAGCCAGCTGCTGCATCGTGTGAACAGCTTGCCGTGTCTGGCGAACCCAGCTTGACGTTGGCCTGTGTGAGTTATACGCATGGGGCGCATCAGAGCGAGTATTTCAGAATCCCCGAAGGTGGGTCAGGGCTTGTTTAGGCTATCATTATTTGCTTGGAGCCAGCTGCTGCATCGAATGAAGGGCTTGCCATGTCTGACAAACCCAACTTGACGTTTGCCTGTGTGAGCGACACACATAGAGCTCACCGGAGCGAGGATTTCAAAATCCGCGGAGGTCGGTCAGGGCTTGTTTAGGCTACCATTATTTCCTTGGAGTCAGCTGCTGCATCATATGGAGGGCTTGCAGTTTCTGACAAACCCAGCTTGACGTTGGCCTGTGTGAGAGACACCAGAGCTCTTTTTTCCCGGTTCAGAAAGGGTATATTTTGGTAGCGATCAGGGATATGGTGTCTTCCAAGGTTGGGCTCCTAGTAGCGATTTGGGTAGGCGGCCCGGGGGGGTCGGGGGGCGGGGCCAAGATTGAAGTCGCATGGTACCCGAAATAACTACAAAAACGTAACGTAGTGAAGTTTGATGTAGTTTGAGGGTAGCGGAGGGTTTGGCCAAAACAGGGTCCCAGGTAGTGATCAGGGTACTTCCATTGACCAAATTGGCCTGCGCTTTAGCGCACTTGAAAAAAACAAAACTGCGCTTTGTAGTGCAAAAAGCGCAAAAATTGCTTGCTGCGCCCACAGGGGGTTGCAAAACACTGCGCGAAACGCGCATTGGGGCTCAATAAGGCAGCTGGCGCGCTTGGAAGTACCCAGGTAGTGATCCCTACTGGTAGCGGAGAAAAAAGCTCTGGGTGACTTGCATGGGGCTCATCAGAGCGAGGAGTTCAAAATCCCAGAGGGTGGGCTATTTTCCATTTTTCTTGTTGAAATCTTTGGGCTTAGCCCGGCCTCTGGCTGGGGGAGCTACCTGGAAGCTGCTGCTTGTAGCTGAGAAGGTGGGCCAGTTTGTAGCCGGGATACAAGTGATTTTTGTTGTTGTTGAGGTTATTGTTGTTGCGGAATCGACAGCAGAGGTATATCAGGTGCCTTATAATTTTTCAAAGCACGAACTCAGGGCCCCTGTTAGCAAAACGTAGCCGGGATACAAGTCGTTGTTGTTGCTGCTGTTGTTGTTGTTGTTGTTTTAATTGTTGCTGTTGTTGTTGTTGTGGAATCAGCGGTAGATGCATATTAGGTGCCTTGCGGCCAGACAAAAATCGTAACATTTCGTGGTCATATCAATACCAGGTTGCACAAGCTTCAAAATGAAGGAGTAGATGCAACTATTTTGGCTTGCGCGGGCTTGATCAGGGGCGGATTGATACATTTTCAATAGCAAAAATTCAGGGCCCCCGTCGGTAAAGTAATTGTTTGGGGTTCAGTTCGTCAATGCCTTTTCTTTTTAGCCCTTCCTTTCACGGTTGGGCAAGTCCCTTCAGCCTATTTGGCCTACCACTTGACTGTAACAGACAGATAGACAGACAGACAGACAGACAGACAGACAGACAGACAGACAGACAGACAGACAGACAGACAGACAGACACAGGCAGGCAGACAGACACAGGCAGACAGACAGACAGACAGACAGACAGACAGACAGACAGACAGACAGACGAGCAGACACAGGCAGGCAGACAGACAGACAGAGACAGACAGACAGACAACAGACAGACAGACAGACAGACAGACAGACAGACAAGGCAGATCAGACAGACATTACGACAGACAGACATACAGACATACATACAATTATAACATACATGCATGCATACAGACACAAAAAGGTTCATACAGACATAACAGACAGACAACATAAGACCGACAGACATATCTACATACATACGACATACTACATACAACACATTCATACATATACACCTTCATACATACTACATACATACATACATACAGACATACAGACAGTACATACATAAACATACATACACATTTCATTGTGTTCATACATACACATTCATAACAGACATACATAACATACTGACATACATACATACATACGATACATACATGACAGACATACATACTACAGCAATTCATTGCATACAGTACAACATTCATACATACATAACATTATCATCATACATACATACATACATTACTACTTTTATTCATACATACCACACATTCATTCAGTTCATACATCACATTCATAAATACAGACAGACAGACAGACAGACAGACAGACAGACTACATACATACAAACACAAGCGTCACGACTTCTTTATAGTGTTCAGTTTCACATATGTATAATATTAGTTTTTCAAATAAATTTGAATTTCTGGTGAGACGGCTCGTCCGACTAATGTTATATAATATTATATAATATTATTTATTCACTAATTTTATATAAGATAGCCGACCCCTACATATGTAGGACTTTCTTCGGGTGGGGGGGTATTGAGGAAGTTTTTTTCATGTACCTACGTCGGATTTTTTTGTCGGGGCTTACGACCCTTTAGTCCCCGATTCCAACGTGCGGTACACGAGCACCTTACTCACTACCCCCTGACTTTCTCTGCCTTTTTTGTGCACCACCTAAGGTTCATAGCCTTTCGGGTAAAAGCAGCCATAGCGCACCTCGCACCTTGCACCTCGCTCCATGGATTTCCCCCCCACTATATATAGCGATCGCTAGTTTTTACTCCGTTTTTGCGAAATTGTCGCTACAGAAAAGACAGTAAAAAGTTTTTATTTTTTACGTAAAATGGACCTAAAAAGCTACAAAAGCTATTAAAAGCTACAAAACGTACTAATACGCTGTCCCTGGAGGAGGCATAGAACCATTAAGCTAGAAAAATACCACTTTCAGATTTGAAAAAAAAATCTGCCTCGCACCTCGCACATACATCGCAGTCGCTGTTTTGTGTACAGGGCCCTACTTCCTGGGGTGAAAATCCTTTCAGTACAAAATTTCAGTTTCACATGGCAGGACCAGGCCACACTCCCTATTTGGACCAATGTACATCTAGGCCCGGCACTAACACAAGCATACTGGTTGTTGTACAGCTCATGTGCTGCTGTTTGCTTGTGGCACAACAACGCAGCCTGTGACAGGACCATGCCACACTTCCCTGTCAGACCAATATACAGCCAGGCCCAACCCTAACACAGGCATACTGCTTGTTTTGCAGCTGATGTGCTGCTGTTTGCTGGCGATGCTGGCATGGATTCTGGAGGGAGCAAGGCTGCGTTTGATGCTTGGCTGTCCTCAATCCCTCACAAACACAAGATCGTCACTTTGGGCAACATGGACACTTTCATCAATGAAGGTGAGAGGGTGATGGGGTTGTTGGTTGTTGTAGCTTGGGTGGGTGGGTTGATGGTTGGTTGGTTGGTTGGTTTGGTGCTTGGCTGTCCTCCATCCCTCACAAGCACAAGATCGTCACATTGGGCAACATGGACACTTTCATCCATGAAGGTGAGAGGGTGATGGGGTTGTTGGTTGTTGTAGGTTGGGTGGGTGGGTTGGTTTGGTGCTTGGCTATCCTCCATATCTCACAAACACAAGATCACCACACTGGGCAACATGGACACTTCCATGTATGAAGGTGAGAGCTAGGTTGGGTTGTTGGGTGTTGTTGAGTGGGTGGGTGGGTTGATGGTTGGTTGGTTGGTTGGTTGGTTGGTTTGGTGCTTGGCTATCCTCCACATCTCACTAACACAAGATCACCACATTGAGCAACGTGGACACTTCCATGTATGAAGGTGAGAGCTAGGTTGGGTGCTTGGTTGTTGTTGGGTGGGTGGGTGGGTTGATGGTTGGTTGGTTGATTGGTTGATTTGGTGTATGGCTGTTTCCCATCCCCCACAAGCACAATGTTGTCACACTGGGCACATCCCTCAAAAAATAGTGAGGGTTATTTGGTGTGGGGTGGGGTGCAGTGGGGTGGGTATGGTGTGGAGTTTGCGCGATGTGTGTGTGTGTGGGGGGGGGGGGGGGGGGGGGGTATGTGCGGGGCAGCGGGGTGTGTGGGATTTGTGCGTGTGAGTGTGTGTGTGTGAGGGGGGGGGGGGGGGGGGGATGTGCGGGGTGGTAGGGGGATGTGCGGGGTTTGTGTTGAGTGAGATGTGTGTGGGATTTGTGCATGTGTGTGTGGGGGGTGGGGGGTGGGGGGGGAGGGGTACTCAGCAGACATCTACCTCACGAAACTTTACCACCCAACACCACCACCCACACCCACCGCCCGTACCCACCCACCTCCACCACCCAACTACCCACCACCCACACCCACCATCCACACCCACCACAATCCACGAGTCCCCCGGATGCTTATTAGGCACACTAGTCCAGGTCCATGTCCTTTGTTGGTTTACCTGGTTTGACCACGTCCTTTGTTGGTTTACCTGGTTTGACCACGTCCTTTGTTGGTTTACCTGGTTTGACCACGTCCTTTGTTGGTTTACCTGGTTTGACCATGTCCTTTGTTGGTTTACCTGGTTTGACCTCGTCCTTTGTTGGTTTACCTGGTTTGACCACGTCCTTTGTTGGTTTACCTGGTTTGACCACGTCCTTTGTTGGTTTACCTGGTTTGACCACGTCCTTTGTTGGTTTACCTGGTTTGACCACGTCCTTTGTTGGTTTACCTGGTTTGACCACGTCCTTTGTTGGTTTACCTGGTTTGACCACGTCCTTTGTTGGTTTACCTGGTTTGACCATGTCCTTTGTTGGTTTACCTGGTTTGACCACGTCCTTTGTTGGTTTACCTGGTTTGACCACGTCCTTTGTTGGTTTACCTGGTTTGACCATGTCCTTTGTTGGTTTACCTGGTTTGACCACGTCCTTTGTTGGTTTACCTGGTTTGACCACGTCCTTTGTTGGTTTGTCCTGGGCAAACCAGGTAAACCAACAAAGGACCTGGGCAAACCAGGACCTGGGCCTGGACCTAAACAGGTCCAGGCCCAGGTCCACATCACCTTTCTGATACTTCTGTGAGAATTGTCATAAGTTATGCCTAAAAACGTTGAGCGGCAATACAACCTGTAGGCCAACAAAGGTAAACCAACAAAGGACCTGGGCAAACCAGAACCTGGGCCTGGACCGAAACTGGTCCAGGCCCAGGTCCACATCACATTTGTGGTATTTCTGTGAATACTGTCGTAAGTATGGAAGTAAGTATGCCTAAAAGCGATGAGCAGGAATACGACCTGTAGACCTGTCAAATCAAAATCACCCCCTGGACAAATAATACTGTTATGCCTAACAACGTTGAGTGGCAATACGACTAGTAGACCTGTGAAATCAAAATCACCCCCTGGACATTAACAACATAAGAGTTATATAATGCCCAGGTCTAAAAAGAATTTGTCCAGGTCCACATCACGTTTCTGATACTTCTGTGCGAATTATCGGAAGTCATACCTAAAAACGTTGAGCGGCAATACGACCTATAGACCTGTCAAATCAAAATCACTCCCTGGACAAATAATAAAGTTATGCCTAAAAGCGTTGAGCAGCTATACGACCTGTAGACCTGTCAAATCAAAATCACCCCCTGGACAAATAATACAGTTATGGCTAAAAGTGTTGAGCGGCAATATGACCTGAAAAACTGTCAAATCCAGATCACCCCTCGGATAAATGATTAAGTTATGCCTAAAAGCGTTGAGCAGCAATACGACTTGTAGACCTGTCAAATCAAATTATCCCCTGGACAGTAACAATTGAAGAGTTCTTGTGCCCAGGTCTATAAAGAATTTGCCCAGTTCCACATCACATTTCTGATGCTTCTGTGCAAATTATCGTAAGTCGTGCCTAAAACCGTTGAGCGGCAATACGACCTATAGACCTGTCAAATCAAAATCACTCCCTGGACAAAGAATAAAGTTATGCCTAAAAACGTTGAGCGGCAATACGACCCATAGACCTGTCAAATCAAAATCACTCCCTGGGCATTAACAGTGTTCTTTTTTTCAAATCTGAAAGTGGATTTTTTCTAGCTTTATAATTCTAGGCCTCCTCCAGGGACAGCGCTTTAGTGTCTTCTACAGCTTTCTATAGCTTTTTGTAGCTTTAGGGTTTATGCCATTTAGGGCATAAAAACAAAAATTGTGTACAGCGATCATTTTGCCCAAACGGGGTCATAATTAACGATCGCTATATATAGCGGAAATAAAATCCCAGGGCAATAATAACATAAAATGTATTGTGCCCAGGTGGCCAGGTCCAGGAAATGTGGAGGTGGTAGGGTACATCGTGTGTCGGTTCGGGTTGTCGGCAGCGATTTGGGTCTGAGTGCTGGGATCTCAAATCAGGTCACATGAAGCGGACATGTGAGCCAAAACGGGGTCTTGGGTAGTGATCGCAATAAGTAGCGGGGAAAATCTCCCTGATAATATGTATTGTGCCCAGGTCCAGGGAATGTGGAGGTGGATGGCTGCATAGTGTGTCGATTTGAGTTCTTTGTAGCGATTTGGCTCTGAGTGCTGGGATCTCAAATCGAGTCTCAGGTAGTGGACATGCAAGCCAAAACGGTAGCGACCGCAAGAGGTAGCGGAAACAACTCCCTGGTAATATTTTTGTGTGCCCAGGTCCAGGGAATGTGGAGGTGAAAGGGTGCATCGTACGTCGATTTGAGTTCTTTGTAGCAATTTGGGTCTGCGTGCTGGGATCTCAAGTAAAGTCTCAGGTAGCAGACATGTAAGCCAAAAGGAGGTCTTAGGTAGCGATCACAAAAGGTAGCGGAAAAAAATCCCTGATGACATTTCGTGTGCCCAGGTCCAGGGAATGCGGAGGCGGAAGGCTGCATCCAGCTGAAGCATGGCACCGTGGTGTGTGACAGCATTGTTGAAGTGGATGGATACCGCATCTTCGCCTCTCCTTGGACCCCGGCCTTCTTTGGCGCATATCAGGCAAGTGTATGATATAATATCATCAAATATGGGGTGGGGGGTGGTGGGGGGTGGGGAGTGTGTGTGTGGCATGTGTGTATGTGTGCCCACCGAGCTGAAGCATGGCAACGTGGTGTGTGACAGCATTGTTGAAGTGGATGGATACCGCATCTGTGCCTCTCCTTGGACCCCGGTCTTCTTTGGCGCGTATCAGGCGAGTGCATGATATATTGATATTTAATATCATCAAATATGAGGGGGTGGGAAGGGGCGGGGGTGGGGGGGGCAAGTGTGTGGGTGTGTGGCATGTGTGTGTGTGCCTACCGAGCTGAAGCATGGCAACGTGGTGTGTGACAGCATGGTTGAAGTGGATGGATACCGCATCTTCGCCTCTCCTTGGACACCAGCCTTCTTTGGCGCGTATCAGGCAAGTGCATTGTATTTGGTGTCATGGTTGGGCAAGTCCCTTTAGCCTATTTGGCCTACCTCTGGACTGTAACATACATACACACAAGCATATGTAGGGAAAGGCATCGATCTATATAGAGATAGATCTATATAGATCTATATCGAGGCAAAGCTGGATTTTTGAAAATCGGCATAGGGCACCTTACAAAAATCAAAATCTGGTTTTACAATTATGGCATAGCGCACCATATCATATTGCAGGCGCTTCGACTGGATTTTCTGGTGTCTATCTGATGTAACTGCATATGTTGTAGATATACACAATATGTCTATTTGCTAGATATAGATCTATATAGATCTATATTTTGGGGTAATATAGATCTATTTGCTATATATAGATCTATAAGGATCTATATTTTGGGGCAATGTAGATCTATTTGCTGCCCCCTAAGCATATGTTATGTTTTTCCCCCGCTTATAATGTAACAGACCAGTAAGTTGTACATGATATAAGTGAGGCCAAAGTGTGTGTGAGGTCAAAGCAGGCAATTTTTGGTGTCATGGTTGGGCAAGTCCCTTTAGCCTATTTGGCCTACCCCTGGACTGTAACATACATACACACAAGAATATGTTATGTTTTTTCCCCGCTTATAATGTATCTGACCAGTAAGTTGTACATGATATAAGTGAGGCCAAAGTGTGTGTGAGGTCAAAGCAGGCAATTTAGATGGGCCCAAAAAAGGAATGATAACGCCTGGTGGGGCGTGGTATTAAGGGAGCCCCGTCTTACGGTGGTAGGGAACGAGCTGCTACTTAACCTGGACGAAGCTACCAAGGCGGTTGACAGCGACCCCAAACACTAAAGCACACCCGTAGGGATTCGAACCCCGAGCCTGCTTGTCTCAATGAGCTCTACCGTTGAGCCATTCATTGAAACGGGATTATATGGGCCAATATATATGGGTTGGGGGAGGCAGCATTTGAATTCAACGTTATATTATTCAGCGTTATATTATTTATATTATATAATTCATACGTTATGTTAGTTCTTCGCTAATAATCTTATATACCTGGATGCTCACTATCCATACACAGCTGCATGGTTAGGAAGAAGCACTGTCACATTGGATGCTCCACACCCACTTACCCCCCACCCAGCCCCCCCACCCACCCACCCACACTTAACCTTAGACCCAATCGTAAACTGTAATAAAAACTCCTATCCATGCACAGCTGCACAGCGAGGAAGAAGCACGTGCACATTGGATGGTCCACACACACTTACCCTCCCCCCCACACACACACACAATCACACACACACTTAACCCCACCACCACCACCACCACACAGAAACACACACACACTTAACCTTCGACCCAATCTCCTAAACTGTAAAAAAGCTCCTTTCCCTGCACAGCTGCATGGTAAGGACAAAGCACATGCACAGTGGATGGTCCACACACACTTACCCCCCCCCCCCCCCCCCCCCCCCTCCCCCCCCTCCCCCACCCACACACTTAACCCTATGCCCAATATCCTAAACTGTCATAACATCTCCTGTCCATGCACAGCTGCACAGCAAGGAAGGAGCCCCCACCCCCGCAATCACACACTAAACCCTATACCCAATATCCTGAACTGTCAAAAAAATCTTATCCATGCACTCCTGCACAGCTGAGAAGAAGCACGTGCACATTGGAGCAAGGTGCTTCAATGTGTACCTTGCTCCAACACCAAACCTCCTTGGGTGGAAACCCTCTCATTCAGATGGTCCACACACACCACACAAACCACACACGCCACACTAACCACACACATCCACACCCTTGACCCGCACCCTTAACCCTAAACTGTGAAAAACAATCTCCTTTCCATGCACAGCTGCACAGTGAGGGGGAAGCACGAGCACATCCAATGATTGGAGCAAGGTGTTTCAATGTACACCTTGCTCCAACACCAGACCTCCTTACATGGAAACCCTATCCTTCAGATGGTCCACACACACACGCACACCACACACACGACACACACACACCACATACACATGCACCACACACACACATACCACCACACCACACACACACACCATAACCCCTAGACCTAATCACAAAGCGGAAAAAAAACCTCCCCCACCCACCCCCCTCACCCCTAAACCCTAAACCGTCATAAACCCTACAACTCTAAATCATAAAAATAACCCTCCTTTCCCTGCACAGCTGCACAGCGAGGAAGAAGCACGCACACCCACACACTTCACCATATACCCAACCTCCTAAACTGTCAGAAAACTCCTTTCCATGCACTGCTGCACAGCGAGGAAGAAGCACGTGCACATTGGATGGTCCACACACACTTACCCCCCCCCCCCCCACACACACACACACACACACACACACACACACACACACGCACACACACACACACTTAACACTGTACCCAATCTCCTAAACTGTCAAAAAACTCATTTCCATGCACAGCTGCACAGCGAGGAAGAAGCACGTGCACATTGGATGCTCCACACCCACTTACCCCCCCCACCACAACCACCACCACCACCACCACCACCACACACACACACACACACACACACACACACACTTAACCCTATACCCAATTTCCTAAACTGTCAAAAACTCCAACCCATGCACAGCTGCAAAGCGAGGAAGAAGCACGAGCACATTGGAGCAAGGTGCTGCCTCCAAATTCCAAAAATGATATTCTAATGACGCACGGTCCTCCGCACGGAGTGGGGGACACAGCCAATGGCAGGCATGTGGGGGATAAGGAACTCTTGAGGGCTGTACAAGCTCTGGAAACACCGCCGCTGCTTTGGGTAAGACACATGCCAATAAATGATTGTATTATCAAATCATATTTGTATCTGAAATGTTGTACCTGCCAATTTATTATAGTATAATGCGGTATATAAATATATAACCATATTAACGAATTAATAAATGCATGCATCACACACATAGCCGATGGCAGGCATGTGGGTGATAAGGAGCTGTTGAGGGCTGTACAACACAACACAACACAACACAACACGGAGCTGTTGAGGGCTGTACAAGCTCTGGAAACACCGCCGCTGCTGCGGTAAGACACATGCCAATTAATTATAGTATAATAATTGATATAACCGTATTACTGAGTGCATATTAAAAAAGGCTGGTACTTAGCTCATTTGCATCTACGGTAGTCGAATGCATTTCTTCCTACACCTAATTGCATCCAAAAATGAGATGTTATGATATATCTTATCTTATGTTATTATGTTACAGTATGTTACAGTATGTTACAGTATGTTATTATGTTATTCTGTTACATAGTATATATATAGTAGATATATCTTACATATCCGTGGCTGATAGCAGGAGGAGCCCAGGCCGATTCAGTCAGGCCGATTCAGTTTTTCTGAGAATGGTGCTATAATGGCATGGATCATGGCGATATTTTGAGTTATTTTTCGGGTTATTCTGAGCACCTCATTTACTTCATTTAGGGGGGGGGGGGAGGGGGTCAGCCTACCTCGGATTTTCTAGGCGTGGGGGGGTGATCTTTTGTCTACTCCTGCTGATAGCAATAATTTTGTTCTTCTCGAAGGTATGCGGACACATCCACGGAAGCTATGGCCAACATGTTGTACCTCACCCCGCTTTGGGGGATGGGAAAGGCATCACCCTCATCAATGCGGCAATACAGTATGTGTACCAGGGCCACACAGGTGCATCCCCCCGAGTTGTTCAGCTGCCCTCTGGAGCTGTGACGCAACCTCATGCGTCCTAGTCTAGCAGGACAGCTCATCAGTTGTTTATGTCAGCTAGCTGAGAGGCACCGCCCTTGTCTACGCGGCAATACACCCCTCATCAATGCGGCAATAGCCTGAAATAGCCTGTACAGTATGTGTACCAGGGCCATACAGGTGTAACCCCCCGAGTTGTTCAGCTGCCCTCTGGAACTGTGACGCAACCTTATGCGTCCTAGTCTGGGAGGACAAAAACTTTACTTTCTTTAAATCGAGGACTTTATTCATCCCTTCTGCAGCCTTCTGTAAGAAACAGCGTTTGTATGAACAAAAAGCAAAGTCTGGGCTTTATTACCCCAGCTATTACTCACTTGTTGTTTTTGCCAACTATCTGGGAGGCACCACCCTCGTCTACTAGGCAATGTACCCTACAACAATGCAACAAGACAAACTAGGGACACACAAGTGCATCCCTCCGAGTTGTACTGTTGCTCTCTGGTTTTGTGACGCAACATCAGCTGTCATAGTCTGGACATTTTGGGGGGGGAAGAGACGTGCAAATTCTTATAGTTGTTTGAGTCGGCTTGCTGGGTATTTATATGCACAACATACACGGTGACTATAGCTAGCTCCGGCTTACGCTATGGTGTCCTTAACTTCACGTCCTGTGAGTAACGGTATTACACGGATGTAACAATTTCGATTTCAATACACAACATACGTATCATCTCTCTACCCCTAGAAGGTGGTACGAAAGTTAGTTGTTGTCGCAATTCCGAGCATCATGCGATTCGCAGATAGTTATAGAAACAGAAAGCAGGGCTCATGTAGCATGTAACCAAGCTTTGATATTGTTACTGCCCTCAACGTAGCAGAGACTGCATTGTTACACAGCTTACACAGGGTGTGGTGCCGCGATACATTGCGCGAGTTGCATGCGGATCAACAGATTTGAGAATGAGACAAATGAGAATGAGAAAAATGGGGAGGAGAATGCTCCAAGCAAATGGGGAACCCAACTCAAGAGTTGCATGCTCGATAAGTCGATGCAGAGACGTACAGCCCACGACTCCACGACTCCATGAGACTCGATTTAGAGTTGCATGCTCGATAAGTCGGTGCAGAGACGTACAGACTCCTCGACTCCACGAGACTGATACCATTATGGTAAGTAACCAGAGGACCATCTGCGTGTAACCGAACCGAACCGACACCCTTCCGTAACTCCGTCTCGGAACTCCGCCACTGCCACTAGCGAGTGCACTCGTGAGCAGACTCGTCAGCATGTTCGACTCTAGGGTTCAGTTGGTTTCGGAAGCTGGCGAATGGCTACATAAGACAGCGTTTCGACACGTTGCAACAACACAAACTTTCGATATCTACAAACAATCCAACCTACAGCTAAACGTCTACTTCTTACGGTAATCGAGGAATCCAATCCGCTACCTGCGATGACCATCTTCCATTGCCTTGCTGTCTTGGGCCCAGGTAGGCTTGGATTTGGATCTCCCCCCCATGATTCTGATGATGTGGTAATCGCTACAGATATTGCAAGAGATATGGCCTGCTTGATCAGAACTGCGAAGCTGCATCGTTGATAGCATCGTTGATCGTTGATAGCAGGCCCGTGCAAAGATGCGATGATTGGATGATTGGTTGATAGGATTGCTGATGCGGTACGCAGGAGATACTCCGGCGAAAAACTTAGCAGTCGTATCCTGCCAATGCCAACTCACCAAAACTGGAGGGCCATACTAGGTATGGATGAGAACCATCTTTTCATTGAACTCCGGGTTGCCTCGTTCAGCGCCTGCCTGCGTCCTCTTAGTAGCAGAAGCTCGACGGAGCATCCCAGGTGGCTTTTCAGCTCACTTCACCTCCACGCACTTGCCAACTCACCATCCAACTGCACTAGCGATAAATACCCCCAGATCGCCTCGGTTGGCCTTCGGAATTGTCCGATGGCCTCGTAGCCTGGTGCTGCACCTCGTCTTATGTAAATTATGCCTGACAATCTCAACTTAAAGGTTGGATGCGTGCCCTAGAGCATCTCCCTCAGGCGGATAGCAGCATGTTGGGAGGGAGGTTGGTTTCCTTTCCGGATCGGATGAGTAACTCACGAGCAGAGACACTCTGCTGACACGACAATTGTCTGGATCGTTACTACAATAGAAACGCCGAGTCCACATACAGATCGACCTGACTGATCATCCCTTCCGTCCTTCCTTCCTGTCTTTCATCTTATCCACCTACCCTACAATGCCGCTGCAGTTGTGGCCAGAGCTCCCCAGGGCCTCGAGGGAAATGAGGCTCTCAGCTCCCATGCGTCGCACCCCAGCATTGCCGTGGCCCTGAGGCAAGAGGTGCGTATGCGTATGGTGCTGTGTAATAGGGGACAGATCTCCATGCGTCAAACCCGTCAAATGCCCTGTTATCATGTCCCAATCTCGTCATTCTTGTCCCTCTCTCATCTTGCCCTCTTGTCGCATCCCAATTCCTGCTGTTACACCGCAAACCCAAACTGAACAGAATTAAGCTGACCTGATCTGAACTGAATAGAACTGAGGAGGACTTTAAAGTACACCACGGATAAACTTAACCAAACTTGACAAAAGCAAAATGAAAAATATGAACCCGGAGCACTTCCAAGCAATGCCAGACCATAACATGAGCATTTGAAACTGCCCCAGAAAGCATAGAGGGCTGTCATAGACTTGCCCTGACTCCCGCCCCTAATCCTACCAAGATCCGTCTCTCCTTCCACCCCTGAAACAAGCAAGCAAGCCAGTATTAGAAGTTCCCCACCCCCCAGCCCTAACCTAACCAAGCCCCCCACCCACCCACCCACACACACACACACACGCCCTAGGAAGCATGCACGGCTATCCTAGACTCACACCCCAACTGTCACCCAAAAGCCAACACCTCACTCATCACAGCGCACTCCCAATCAAACCCACACTCCCTCCCCCCTCCCCCCCCCCCCCCCCCCCCCCCAGGAAGAATGCAGGGCAGTCCTAGAATCCCACCCAACTCGCGATTCTGTCTTCTTTGGTCGGGGCTCTGGCTTTGGCTTTGACAAGACTCCCTACTGCAGCTATGCATGCCGCAACAACATCCACATCATGTTCACGGGCGAGGTGGCTGAGTGGCCATGAATCAATGCTGTCCACGCAGCCCATGATGGTGAGTGATGATGATGAAGATGGTGATGATTATAATGGTGATGATGATGATGATGATGATGATGATGATGGTGATGATGATGATGATGATGATGATGGTGATGATGATGATGGTGGTGATGATGATGAAGATGATGAAGATGGTGATGATTATGATGATGGCTACATTTTTCTTAGTGCCCTGCTGGCCTCCTAATGTGCCAGCAGCCTGACTAAGCCAATAGGCTTATTGCAGGCTCTGTTACAGTAGGAGTGCAGGACAGATGATCCAAATGCAGCCCCAAACTAGTTTTTGAACTGTACCACTAGGGTTATGAAGTGATGCCCTGGTACAAACTATAGCACCAGGTTTACGAAGTTCAGATTGCATTCAGGTGAAGTTCACCTCACCTCACCTCACTTCCAAACTTCACTTCACCTTGCCTCACCTCACTTCCAAAATTCACCTCACCTCACCTCACCTCACTTCCAAAATTCACCTCACCTCACCTCACTTTCAAACTTCACCTCACATCACCGCACTTCCAAACTTCACCTCACCTCACCTCACTTCCAAACTTAATTACCCTGGTGCTACAGGTCGAAAGTGAAGTGATGTGACATGCCGTAATTTTTGAAAATTTGCATAGATTTGCATCTTACAGCTCACTCAACTCTACTTTGTTCCCTTCTTCTGCAGCTTTTATCCACAATCAACCCCCTATGGAAGAGGATGACGCACACTTCTTGCTTGACTTTTACGAGACATTTAGGTAAGGCAGAGTTTTTTCGTTTCAGAAAGGGGGTCTTCTGCTAGCAATCAGGGGTTTTGTGTCTTTGAAGGATGGCTCCAAGTAGCGATTTGTGTTGGCGGTCCAAAGGTGAGGACATGTGGGGTTTGTTTGATATATGAGTCTCAGACTGGTCTCATATTGATCTCATGTAATACTGGACTACAGAACAGTGTCTCGTACTAAGCAGCAGGAGAGATTCAGAACGTGTGCAGAAGAGGTACATAAGAGGGGCAGAACAGGACATAGGTGAGACATACAGAACAGTCCTCGTACGGACTACAGAACAAGTTCTGTATTTGTCAGTAATAAAGTTCTGTCTTGCTCTGAGCTCTCTTAATGAAAAAGCAATCCATCAAACTAACTGGCTTCGGTCCGCTCGATTCCGTTGCCAACACTCTCCGCCAATTTTCCGCGTCGCTTGAGAAGCTGCCTGGGACTCTTCCATTTATTTGCATGAGTCCCTTCTGCCTTTCGTTGCATCTACCTTCCTTTGTCTCTGTGTGGTGAAAGACAACCCATCCACCCTTCAGCTAGCCCACCGGTCCACCAACTCAACCAACAGCCTACCTTCCACCCCCACATAACCATCTCCCGTCACCCAGCATACCCACGCTTCTCTTTATCCCCAGCCCCACCCAAACAAACAACCTAACTCACCTCTCACCCACCTTCGCACCCACCTCCCAACTCCCGTCCTCACTGAACCCCCCTCCCAAGTCCCCCCTCCCAGCTCGGATTCTTGTGCCCCTCCCACCTCTGTTGCTGCCACCCCTCCCACCTGTCGACCCTCATCCCCCTCCCAGCCCCGACCCCCCCCCCCCCCCCCCCCCCCCCCCCCCTGCCCCCTGCCACCTCCCCCTTCCTACCTACCACCTCCCCCTTCCTACCTACCACCTCCCCCTTCCCACCTACAACCTCTCCCTTCCCACCTACAACCCCTTCAGCTCCCGAGACAGTGCCATCCACGACAACGAGGAGATCCTCCAGCGAGCTCTCGACTGCCTGGCCTCCATCAAGGGCTCCTTCTCCTTTGTCATCGACGACGAGGTCCACCACCGCGTCCTTGCCGCACGCGACTCCCAAGGCTCCCAACCGCTGTATTGGGGCGCAACCGAATCCGGCCAGCTCCTCTTCGGTACCGAACTGGGTGACCTGGAGGCCTCTAACCCAACTGCGACCGCCTTCCCCCAGGGCTCTCTGTTCTCAAGCGTCAAGCCGATCGTGGTGATGCCCGGTCCCACCGGCTGGCTGATCGAGGGCGATGAGATGCCCGGACGACTGTTGTCGTTCGTGAAGGCAGATCCCACACACTACTCCAACGTGCATGCCATTCCACGCATCACCAGCCGGGGTGTGATCAAAGGGGCCGTGTACAAGGTGTCCTCACAGCCCGACCTGGAGCACACTGTCAACCTTGTGTGCTAGTGCAGGGGTCTTTTATAGTTATATGTAGGGACCGGGATATCATATGATGTTGACCAAAGGCTAGAATGATATCATACAAATTGCATCATATGATATTGTACATACATGGTAACTTTGGCTTGACAGACTGCCGGCATCATATGATATCATATGATATCATAATGCCGTTCCCTAGTTATATGCGTGCATCAGTTATAAAATAGATATACCAGCTACAAGTTCGGACTCGCAATTATATTGTTGCTAATACACTGATCATATACGTATGCACTTATATAACACTGAGGGTAAAAATATAAACAGTGACATTTTTACACCAGCTATGAGCAGCTATGATTACTCTATCTCATATGACTGATATGTAGGGAGTTAGGGACCATATCATATGATGTAGAGCAAAGGCGAGTATGATATCATATGATATTATACAAACTGTATCATATGAAATTGTATGTAAATGGTAACTTTAGCCTAGTCAGACTGCCGGCATCATATTGCTGTTCCGTTCCCCATCATATTGCTGTTCCCTATGACTGCTATGAGATACTCTTATTGAGGGGATTCTCACCCAAATGGGGTATGCATATTATGTCATTATGTGTGACAAGTTATGAGCTCACATATGACATTACTCACTTACTAGCTTTATGTAGATTATGTGTGATAACGTCCAGAAAGCTCACACATGGCATTCACAGATGGTATCAGAACATACATACTTGCTAGCAATACATTCACAAATGGTATCAGTACATACGCACTTGCTAGCAGTAGGCAGACAATGTGTGTTACGGTCCAGACAGCAGGTAGATGGCATTCACAGATGGCATTAGTATGTCACGGTCTTGAAACATTGCTTGACACTGTTGTCGAGATGAGTGTGTGTGTGAAGGGGTGGGAGGAGGTGAGGAACACTGGAACAACTCTGGATGTTCCTTCCTGCTTTCCTGCATCTAGTTACGCTAATAGAGCTATTCTTCAGGATGGTGGCCGGGTGGGAGGAGCAAAGAGAATGTAGATTAAGCCGTCCAGGGCACAAGCTGTTGCTTGTGCAGACGACAACCATCGTATTCATTATATGATTCATCAACCATGTCAGCTCCAAGCAACTGACGCCAAAATACGTGTATCACGCATTTGTGCTAATGGTTATTAAGTAACCTTTGTACAATATATAAGTATCACGACAAAGGATACAATACACGTGCCCCCTTGAGCCATACTCCTATTCACCTAATGGCCCTTTGAGTAATGATTTATTCGAAGTCACTCACGTATATTCTGTTGATTATTTTGTTAAATCTGTTTTAGTGTTTGATGTGCAATTATTCTGAACGAAACAGCTCACATCTAGGGTTGTTCTACATGTTGCACATAGATTTTCAAACTGGTGGCGTCTCATGATGCCAACTTTTGATTACAACCTATGACAAATCTGCTCACCTGAACATGAACTTGGTCCCACGTTTCTAGCCTGTATGACTGCAATTCTTGAAGCCGGGCTCCCAAGGGTGCCCATAGCGTCTGGTTCAGATTACTCGCCTGTCTGCCTGCCTGTTTTTCATATCATTCGGATGTCATTACATGTATGTAATGATGGAAGCCTGTGGCATAGTACCTCGTAACTTCATCGCCCGTTTATGGTACGTATATCTTTAGACCAGGGGTATCCAGTCGGAAGGGACTTGCCCAACCTTAAAAACAGGAAAGGTAGTGTAATAAATATGCACTAAGTATGTGTAGGAGTTACTGAGACAAGATTTGGATAAATAAGGAAGTAAATCAGGGGCTCCTGAGGTAAATAGACCGGGAAACGAGGATAGACATACATAAACAAGGATAGACTTACATTTACATTCACACAAAGAAGTAGATAGGGAGCCTTCGCCTCTCGCCCTATACTGAGCCTGGGGCCTGAGGCAGTACAGTACAGTAGTATTTTACACGTGTCTTACTTAGCCGACCTCTGTCACTCCACCTCGGGGTTCAGACTCAACCGAACGACTTCGGCCAGTCCACCACGGTTAGACGGGCGGTCAAACTAAAAGAAAATCAGTAAGCAACACAAAAGCAGAACTACGTTATAAAACGAAAAACACGACATACGTGAAGCAAAAAATTACCCCCACACACACTCCAAGACAAACATTCACCAGCAAGTAAGCTTATGAATGCAACCTCGACAGCTAGTAAGTGCTGAACATCTAAAATTGAAATCCAATAATGGATGAAGGTCATGCGCCCTCAAAGTGATTTGCAATCTCTCCCCAATCCACTGGTCCACAGCAGAGTACTACATGACGCGTGCTATTGCGCGCCACCACAAGGTTTTGGAGCCCGACTGCGCAATTTACGCAATTTTGTAAACCCCCTCTGGGCTCAGCGTGCAGCTTTCCGTTTTCAGTTGAGTCAAAAGAGCAACCCAAAAGGAGGCAGTTGCGTCAAAAGCACTACCCAAAATGACAAAATGTAGTACCCTGGTCCACATCTTGAGCAAATCGGCACCGTAGTCCATAAGAAATCAGAACAGGGTTCATAGTATCGAAACACGTAGAACTGTATGTACGTATGTAGGTTACAGTCCAGGGATAAGCCAAATAGGCTAAAGGGACTTGCCCAACCGTGTTGGGAAGGGCTTAAAAAGAAAAAGCACTGATGAAGTGAACCCCAAACAATCGTTTTACCGTCGGGGGCCCTGAGGTTTTGCTACAGTGATCATTTAAGTCTACAATATAAATGTATAATTAAATCATCATCTTACCTGGGATGATAATTTAATTGAGCGATTATTATCACATTGTTTTGTACATTTTATTAAGCATTTCCATCCTTCAAAGGAATCAGGATTCATGACCAGATTATAGAGCATAAGAAGCATAACTAGAGCATAAGAAAGAAAAGCAACAAACCAAAAAGGACAAAGACAAGCAAGGAAGCACAGAACACTGAATAACTAGTTGTCACCAAAGCAGCTGCATTGTACAAACATCACTATGTCAAATCAATCCACATAAGGGTAGGCCCTCTAAGAATGTCAAGTTCAAACTGTCCGAGTCATCTCACTAAAAACTCCTCACTGAATAGCTAGTTTTTACTCAAGCAGTGAGGGAGTCTAGCAAAGACTCCACCAATTTCGAACTCTCCCAACTCCACCAAGGTGGAACTCCTTTGGTGCTCAGGGCCTGTGGACGTTCTTGACTCACACCAGCCAAGGAGACAACACATAAACCCCTAGCGTTCTGAAGAACCAGCATCCCATCCGCAACCGTGCTAAACTCCCAATTCTTAGTCCATCCTCAGAGTTCAAGCTCTACCCAAGTAAAAAAAAACTCCACCACTCTGGTGATGATAGACAAAATAATGCAAGTGTTTTCTGACAGAGCTTGCACCGCTGGAGGACTCCACCACTTCAATTCAAAACAAGAAAATTACATATCAGGCAGGTCAGACTGTTCACTGCTTCTTAGACTATTTTGTTGAGATCGGTCAGACTCGGGCAATAGACCACCGGAGAGCTCTTGACATAACAAAAACAAGTCAGAAAAAGAAACATACAAATACTTAACCTACAGAATTGGAGGATCCTGAAGTATGGTGAGAGGGATAACTATGCCGTCAACATACAAAAACAAAACCAGCCACTGTCAGTTACAATGGGATAGAAAGGGAAAAAGGCGGTACTCAGTATACAGCGGCCGAAACTGCCCAATAGAGCCGTGGAGTCGGGAGCCACTTGGGTACATTAAAAGAGCACTGAGGAGGAACTCGGTAATACGGCAGCGAATCTGCCTGAAAGAGTAGTATAGCTAGGGACCGGCATATCATATGATGTTGACCAAAGGCGAGTATGATATCAAATGATATCACACAAATTGCACCATATGATATCGAATATAAATGTTAATTTTAGCCTAGTCAGTCTGCCGGCATCATGTATGATATCATATTGCCGTTCCCTAAGAAAAGCTGACCAGGGTACTACATGTCCCGCGCTATTGCGCGCTACCTCGGAAGGTTTTGGAGCCCAACTGCGCGATTGACGCAAATTTTTAAACCCCCTCTGGGCACAGCGCACAGGTTTCCGCTTTCGGTTGAGTTTAAAAGGAGGCAGTTGCGTCTAAAGCGCAACCCAAAATGAAAAAATGTAGTACCCTGTGGCAGATGACTAACCGTAAGGTGAGGGGAGAGGGAACATTAGAAAGAGAAATATGAGAGTAGCTAGCAGTACCATGGTGAGTCTACCCGATAGAGCGGATGAAACAAAGTCTGCAGAGCTACTACAATTTCCTTTCAAAAAGAGTTGTTCTTAAACAAGCATAGAACATAATGTTTAAGAACAACTGACAAGGGAAAGAGAAATTGAGAAAAACAGGGGGGGAAACACTGGGGAGACACCCTAGAGGTCTAGAGGAAAACAACAATCTCGGTGGTAATAAGGAGAGTCTGCCTGATGGGGAGAAAAACTGACAACTATCAGCGCTACTGCATAGAAAGGAAGGAACATACCGCAGAGCATTAGGGGCAATCTATCTGTAGGTCTACCAAAGTACAAAAAGAAGAAGATAGGTAGGGGTAACTTGGCTACTACCAGAATCGGTAAGGACACGGTAAGGTTCAGAGTTCTGACAAGACCATCTAGATATATGGTTACAATCGGCCCGTGCCCGGCCGCGGGAGACAAGCGATGGGGGGATGGGGGCGGGGGGGCTGTGTGGTAGGAGCATATGACAGATCTGTTATATAGGTTGGATCCGAGAGCGCGAATTGGCGAGATCGTGTGCAAAAGGGTAGGCATGAGTTAGCGCCTACGTGTATGATCGATGGGTGCAAGGGCATGAACTCACATTTTCGCTGGCGGGACAACATTCAAGGTGCAAGAAAGAAAGGAAGCTGTACGCATCATTGGGCAGATATTTTTCAAAGTTCCGAGGTTGCGAGTATCTCCCCCAGGCTTGCTCCCCACTTCTCAAGCGCCTGCGCCTGGAGCTAGCATGCGCCATGCGGCAACTATGATGTTTTAGATTCGCTGCTACACGCAGTGCATATTAATGCTGTAAAAGCAGTGAAGCTGCACTGCGAGTTCCCAATGCGATCTGACACCAAGCTGGCCCGAAGCGAATTCAAACGCAGCTTCAAATCAGGGGAATGCTTCAAGCTTCATGCCCAACTCGCCCAACTGCTGCTGCTGCTGCTGCTGCTGCTGCCACGCCGCGAGCGTACATCAAGCGTATCTGATGCAGGCCAGCCCGGGCCAGCCTGTATGTCACTCAACTCACATTTTGGTCCCGTGGTTTTGCTCGGAGTGGGGGCGGCCTGATCAGCAATTGCCAACTCTGACTCAGCAACTGTCAAAGACAAATCCTCTAGTCTCGAATCATGCAACTCTCGTAACAAAGGTTATCTCCACAAGCTTTCACCAAGCCTGGAATTCCCTTAACCAGTCCCTCTGCAGCCTCTCTGCCATGTAGCCTGCAGCACTTTTGCAGTATTTAGTACAGTCCCACAAGCAGCCTGTCTGCCCTAGCCTGCAGCCTATCTGCAGTTTCCTTCCAGCTTCCCAGCAGCCTCCCTGCTACATAGCCTGCAGCCTATCTGCAGTTTCCTACCCTAGCCAGCTACCCCAGTAGACTGACATTTCTCTGTGACTCCTGCTAAAGTGATTTCTCCCTTTCAGCCACTAGAAATTACCCAAAGTCTCCCTAGCTTTAATATTTTTATTTCCTTATGCCCCTCAGATAATTCCAGGAATTCTTGAGCTCAAGAATACCTTGAATTGGGGGGGATGTTATTGACTGATTTATATATCAGTCTCTAAGTCGGCATAATGCACACCGGTACCTTTCCCTCCTGGTACCGTGTTGCCTGCCGCCAGGCCACAGGCTAGCTGTGGCCTGCACGTGACTGCAGTACCCTGCAGTACACATCTCTTTTCTACATGATTGCGCCTGTTGCGCTTAATAGCATCTTCTCCTCTATCGAGCCTATGCCGTTGTAACAATCTTACATTCACACCCCCCAATTCCTGGCATTCTTCATATTGGAGAATTCCGGGAATTAGAGGAGTTAAAGAAAACTAGAGGGACTTGGAATATTCATAAGCAGTTATGCTATTCAAGATAACACTTGGCTAACTCGAAACTAATTTAAAAGGGCAGGTATATATGGAACTCAAATCTAGGAAAAGTCTGTATCTGGATCTGTGAGGAATGGTCCATATTAGACTTAGAGGAGTTGCTGGGAAGCTGCAGGAGATGGTTCAGGGATAGCCTGTGGGGCAGGATCTCTGTCCAGATCTAAACTAAAATAGAAGAAAGCAGTCAGTCATGATGCAATCAATCAATATCTTGGAAAAGTCTGGATCTTGGACTTGTCAGGAAATCTAGAATGGACTAAGAGGGCTTGCAGGAAATTGCAGGAATATTGACAAGATTAGTCAAGCTTGAGCTTTCCAGTGCAGCCAATCTGTTCTCTGAATGCACAGAATTGGGATCTGGGCAGAGCTTTGGTGAGCATGTCAGCCATGTTGGCAGCAGTGGGGATCCAGTTGAGCTTGATGCCTTCTTTCTTGGATTGCTCCTTGAGGAAGTGGAATCTTGTTTCCATATGCTTGAGCCTTGAGGAGAGCTTCTCTTGGTTCCATGCACTGAGTGCAGCTTGGTTGTCACCATTAATGGTGAGGGCAGGGGGCATGGTACCTGTGGCAGAGAATAATTGCAGTTTCCTCAACCACATTCCTTCTTGGGCTGCAGAGGTGGCTGCCATGAATTCAGCCTCTGTGGTGGACAGGGCAGTGGCAGATGCCTGGATTTTAGATGCCCATGAAATGGCACCCCCCTGGTTGAGGAAGACATATCCTGTGGTGGACTTCCTTGTTATAGGGCATGTAGCATGGTCAGAGTCACAATAGCCAGTGAGGAGCTTCTTGGAATGGGTTTAAGTGATCCCATGGTCAGGGGTGTTGGAGAGGTATTTGAGGATGCCAGTTGCAGCTTCCATGTGATCATGGAGGGGGTGGGCACTGTGCATGGCCAACCTGTTGACAACTTGGGCAATGTCAGGTCTGGCGTTGACTGCCAGGTAGTTGAGGGATCCTACAATCTGAGCAAGGGGGAGACCAGTGTCTGGGGTGTCTTTTTCAGGGTAGGGGAGGGGGGCATCAGGCTGGAGTGGAATGGGGAACCTGGTGCTGTTGGGCTCAGGGAGCATGCTATGTGCTCAGAGTAGGTCTTGGGTGAACCTGGACTGTCAGATGTGAAGTGTGCCAGCAGTTGCATCTCTGGTGATCTCATAGCCTACAAACACAGATGGTTCACCAAGGTCTCGTGTCTTGTAGAGCTTCATGATGGTTTCTTTGTACTGCTGTAGGAAATCCTTGTCAAAGGACAGCCGGAGGAAGTCATCCACCCTGAGGAGGACCCAGATTAGGGGTCTTGTTGTTGGTCCAGGGAGCAGGAATAGGCCTTGGTCAACATCAACTTCTCTGAAGCCAATAGCTATCATGTCTTCCTTGACTTTCAAGTACCATTGGCGGGATGCTTGCTTCAGACCATAGAGGCATTTCCACATGCGGCACACTCTGTGGTCTTGTTCAAATCCTGGGGGTTGAGAACAGTACAGTTCCTCTTCTACTACTCCATTGAGGAATGCTGTAGAGACATCAAGTTGGGCAAGGTGTGTGTGCTGAGGGATCTGCAGCCATGGTCAGGATGTACCGGATGGTAGCATGTTTGGCAACTGGGGCAAAGACTTCATCATAGTCCATGCCAGGGCGTTGGGCATAGCCTTTAGCTACTAAACGGGCTTTGCATCTGACAAGCTGGCCATCCACTGATTGCTTGATGTCAAAGACCCACTTAGTTCCAATGTATTTGGAGCCATGTGGGAGTTCTGCTACGTCCAGGTGTTCATTTCTGCTAGTGCTGCTAATTCTTCATTCATGGCAGACTTCCATTCTTTAGCTTGTGGGCCAGCTAGTGCTTCTCTTTCGTTCTTGGGTATGACTATCTGGTCTGCAGCTAGGAATGCTAAGTAATGTGGTGCATGTCTTTCTCTTCCACTACGGCGGGGTTGGGTCAGTGTGGGTTCTGGCAGGGGGGTTGTAGCTTGTTGTGCTGGTGCAGTAGAATGAGGTGCTTGTGCTGATGCATTATTCTGTGATGCCATGAGATTGGGGAGCTCATTTGTTTGAGAATGAGCAGGATTGTGTTCATTTCCTTGTTCTACAGTGTTGTTGGGTTGGTGTGCACTATTTTGTGGGGGAATAGACCCTTGCTGATGCACGGAACTAGGTAAGTAGCTAGCATCTATGTCTTCTGGTGATCCCCACTCATTGGGTTTTGCTCTTTTCCTGGCCAGTACTCCCTCATATTCTTTGTTTTCTGAGGGTGAGGGTGAGGGTGAGGGGTTATCCTCATCAGCTTCAACAGGGGTGTCCTCTTCATGCATGCCTAGTATAACAGCATCTGGACCTGGAAATCCTTTCTGTCCTGCTAGGTTCTCAGACTCATTGAAGGTGATGTCTCTAGCGTCAAAAATCTTATGGTTGGAGTCCACAACTCTGTAAGCCTTTCTGATGTCTGAGTATCCAATGAGTCTTGTGATTTTGGCTGATGGTGCAAACTTCCATGTCCTGGATTTGGGTGCTATGTGGACGTATGCTGTGCATCCAATGGTTCTGAGGTGATCAATCTTAGGCTTGACTCCGTGGAACATTTCATAAGGAGTTTTGTCTGAGTCAGAGGTTGGGCTGAGGTTTCTAAGGTAGCTGGCATTTTTTACCATTTCAGCCCAGTATCTTTCAGGAAATTTGGATGAGATGAGGAGGGCAGCGCTTCTGTCATGCAGTGTGCGATTGAGGCGCTCTGCCGCACCATTGGTGTATGGATTGCCACGGACTGTGAAGTTGAGGGTAATGCCTTTCTTTTTGCACCAGTTCGTAAACTTGGAGCCGGTGTATTCGGTGGCATTGTCACAGATGATAGTACCTATTTTATTTTCTATAAGAACTTCATATCGTTCCAATTCTTGGATGGTGTCTTTGGGTACTGTATCTTTGGTTTTGTGGAAAGTGACTATGGAATATTTAGAATGATCATCTAGGATAACTTGGAAATACATGCTTCCATTCAAGCTAGGCACTTTCATCTTTCCACTCATGTCAATGTGGAGGATTGCCATGGGTCGTTTGGCACGTGTGTATGATGTGGGATAGGGGTTCTTGTCCATTTTTGAGAGGACACATATTTCACAGGTATGCTTTTTCATTTTGTTGCAGGCTGCTGTGGTGACATCTGTGCCTGTGACCATGTTTTCAGCAACGTGTCTAACTAAACTGCTGTAGGCAAGGTGACCATATCTGGTGTGAAGGAGTTCTGCTGTTTGGGGTGTGGTTCTGGAAATGGCGGCCATAGCAATGTTGAGACATGTCCCATGGATAAGGGTCTTGTCAGGTACAATGACAGGAGTGAGGTAGAGGTTTTTGTTCTTTGACCCAGTGACTATTACCTTGTTGTTAATGGACATAGTGCAGGCACTGGAGTCAAAATTGACTGACATAGTGGGATTTGATTTGATAGTTGCAGCCATGGACATAAGGTTGGGTATTGCTGGATCATCATTGAGGTGGACATTTCTAAGGTTGTGAATCTTGCCATTGTCTCCTCTGATGAGGGCGTTTCCAGATCTGCTAGTGTAGGTGAATCCTGATGCAGTCTGAACTTTGATATGAGGTGTAATGGGTTGTATGTCAAATAGCAGCGACTCATTTCCTGTCATGTGTGAGGTTGCTCCTGTGTCCATGATCCAGTTAACTGCCATCCGATATATGCGTGGAGATGCATTGAGGGCATACAATGGTGGATTAGATGTAGGGGAAGAAGATCGGGCCATCTTTTCATATGCGATGGAAATGGATGCAACAGATTGGGCTGGGGCTGGTGTATGTAGTCGAGCGTCTGATGAGCGCTCGTACAGGGATCTGAGGGACAATAGTAGCTCGTCTGGATCATTGTGGTGTTTGTGTTCCTTGCTTATTTGTTCGGAGAGATGCGCAAGGATGTACTGGATCTGACAACTAGGTAACTGGTTGGATCCAGGGGGAAAGTAGCGTTCAGATACCTTAAGTTCAGCTTCCATAGCATCAATCCAGTAGTCAAAGAAGAGAGTGTGGAAGATGAAGACCGGAGGAGGCTTCCTCTGGTTTCGGGTTGCGGAGTGTTGCATAGTAGAAGAGTAGTTGCGAAGCAACGGTGAGGGAGATGGGAAGCGAAGGGAGGGTAGGGGATTGGAGAAAGCGGTGGAAAGTTGCGAAGCAACAGGTCTGGGAGGAAATGGAATGTAGTGGGGCCAGGTTGGAGATGGAGGCCAACTGGGGATGAAACTGGAGGGTGTGAGTGGTCAGGAGGCGATTGAGAGCGGCTGATGTTGCGGGGCAACTGTGTGGGAGATGGGAAGGGGGGGGGGGGGGGCAGTGGTCTTGGGGAGCTTGTCTTGCGACTGTTGCTGTAGGACAGCTTCTTGGCTCAAGGGAGCAAATCAATCCGGACGCGGATGATGGTTGTGCACAAAGGATGTTCCGCACGGGGGAAGTCAATGTCACAGGATTGGAGAGTTATCCTACTCGTCCTTTCAAATGTTGACATGAGCGCACGACAACAGTCAAAATGTCCTTTGCTCGGCGTGAGTACCGCAGCGAAGGCCAATCTAGCAGCGAGGGGACCGTAACCTTTGGTTTTCCGGAGTTATGTGCAGTGACGAAGCGCACAGTGACGAAGGGAAGCACTCAGAGAATCTGATCGTATTACAGTAGATATAAGCACTGGAGGAATGTGCTGGAAGGAAGTACTGAGATGGCGCGGTACCTCAGGGTACCGGCATCAGAGTCCGTGCCATAGCTGGCAGCGGCACTGCAGTACGGTGCTAAATGGCGGGAGACCTGTGCACTCTAAGTCACTCTAGGTGAACCGGGAAACCCCTGTGAATAACAGGAAACGACCCTTTGCCAAACCATTTATGCTCGAACCTGAGACCACTCCAGCTGGTTTGCCGTTGCCAAGTTACGGTTACCGTGGTACTTAGCAGTACCAGTATTACCGTGGTACTTACCAGAACCGGTTTTTCAGCTTCCAGGTGCGATTGGTTGATTCACGTTAGGCTGGACAGCCCGCTAGGGGAGCTGCTCAGAAGCTGCTGTTCATAGCCGAAAATAAAGTCTGTGGTAAGAATGCCCAACATTACTTACTGGATGCCGCAGAGCTGGAACAGGTTTTATTTTAAGAAAAGGAACCAGTGTCTTAAAGCATCACCATGATGCTCCTAATAGCTGTTCGGGTACTGCTAGTAGCTTTTGGGCTCTACTGGTAAATGCAAAAAAACAAAGAGCAATTTGTTCACGTTTATATTTTCCTGGTACTTTCGTTTACTGCCAAAGTTGGCGAGCAGCAAAATTGATAGCTGAACCGATGTAACCATGTTCATGGTCTACATGCAACCCCAAAAGACTCTAACGATCGGTACCCTTTTATTCCATACCCTTTATTCTACACTCTGTAGACCTTTAAAACACACCGTGCTTGCGATGAGTTTTGCATCCTTTACTGCCAAATTTAAAGGGTGTGTTTTGAAACACAATCCCTACAAAAGCACCCTTCCAACCTGCTATCAAGCCCAATAAAAGGGTGCAGAAGACCCCCCAAATTAGCAGTGTTAGCCAGGGTACTTCCAAGCGCGCGCTTTTGCGCGCCGGCGCGCTGCCTTTTTGAGCCCCACTGCGCGTTTCGCACAGTTTTTTGCAACCCCCTGTGGGCGCAGCAAGCAATTTTTGCGCTTTTTGCACTACAAAGCGCAGTTTTTTTGTTTTTAAGTGCGCTGACCAATTTGGTCAATGGTAGTACCCTGGTGGTAGCACCTCCAAAACTCGAAGGTACATCATTTAGCACTTCAAGAAAACCCTGATCTGGACCGGTGTGCCAAGGTCCCCAGCAGTCTATAGAAACAATGGGGGAAAAGTGATGTGTTCGCGTTTACATTTTCCTGGTATTTTATTTTTACTGCCGAAGAAAGCGAGCAGCCAATTTCTGGCTGGTGCTATGTAACCAAGTTGAAGTTGAAGTTGAAATATTCCATAGAAACAAGATAGGAAAGAAAATGCCACCAGTTCAATCTGCAAACGGGGAGCAGGATGAAGGCTAGCAGACCGTGTCAGGGTACTACTAAGCGAGCGCGGCAGCACGGTGCCGCGCTGCCTTTTTGAGCCCCTCTGTCCGTATCGCGCAGTTTTTCAACCCCCTGTGGACGCAGCGCGCAGTTTTTGCGCTTTTTGCACTTAATAGATGACCAATTTGACGTTAGTGCCCTTTAAGCGCTGACCGATTTGGCAAGAAGTGGTACCCTGGACCGTGTAATGTAACCCTGTTTTTCCAAGGCCCATGCTCTTCAAGCTAATGGACCCTGCAATCATACCACACCATCAGGGTTGTTCAGGAGGACCCCCACCTCTGCGTCCTGAGACGCAACCAATTATACAGCCTGCGTCCCGAGACGCAATCATGCCAGCATAGCCTGCGTCATGAGACTCAAACAACCCACTGAACCTGCAGCCAACCTACAACTGACCCATAGCCTGCGTCCTGCGACTCAAACAACCCACTGAAGCTGCATCTGCGACCCTTTGACATAGCGTCTACGACAGAGGATGCAGCTTCCTGAGCAACCTTGATGGTGTACCACATACCACACCACAACACACAACACTGATGGTGTATCTGATACCACACTGCATACCACACCGCACGACCCCATACCACAACCACAATGTCCGTAATCCATCGGGAAAAAATTTAAAGTAGCAAAGCACCGCGCGTCGGTCCAAGTGACATGGCCATTCGTCAAAACATGGTAAATAAAAGCTACCACGGAGAAAAAAAACTTGGAAACTTCACCCCCTCGTAGCAGCCAAAACCTTGCATTTGGTAACTGAACTTGGGTAACTGACACCTTGGCTGCTCACTGTGTTTTTTGTAAATTGAGCGACTCGGTGCGACCCTAGTGCGTCACGTAAATTTGGGCGACTCGGTGTGACCCCAGTACGACATGTAAATTGCGCGACTCGGTGAGACCCCAGTGCGACACACTGCCCCCCAAACCCCAGGAGCTCCACACTCCGTGCAGAGGGTTCGGGAGGCATTTCTGACTGGTTTAGCCAGACCCATGCGTCGCCAAGCAGCGACGGAATGGCGACACATCGTAAAAAAAAATGCTGCTGCTGCTGCTGCTCCTGCTAAATTAACTGCTGTTGCTGCTGCTGCTACCAGAAAACACTGTTGCTGATCCTGCTCTTGTTGTTTTTGTTTTTGTTGTTTTGGTTGCTGCTGCTGCTGCTGCGGCTACCTCTGCTGCTGCCACTCTAAATACTGCTGCTGCTGCACTTGCACACAGCTATATGACCATGTACACCCTTCCACTCCTGCGTTATGCTTCGTGGCCATTCAAGTGACTCAGTGGTCGCGAGATAAGCTCAAAGCTTGTGAACGTGACCGTGAGCGCTGCTATTTCTGCTGCTGCCTCTGCTGCAAATATAAATACTGCTGCTGCCTCTGCTGCAACTATAATTACTGCTGCTGCTGCTGCTACTGCTGCTGCTGCTGCCTCGGCTGCAAATATAAATACTGCTGCTGCCTCTGCTGCAACTATAATTACTGCTGCTGCTGCCTTGGCTGCAAATATAAATACTGCTGCCGCCTCTGCTGCAACTATAATTACTGCTGCTGCTGCTACTGCTGCTGCTGCTGCCTCGGCTGCAAATATAAATACTGCTGCTGCCTCGGCTGCAACTATAATTACTGCTGCTGCTGCTGCTACTGCTGCTGCTGCTGCCTCGGCTTGCAAATATAAATACTGCTGCTGCCTCTGCTGCAACTATAATTACTGCTGCTGCTGCTGCTACTGCTGCTGCTGCTGCCTGGCTGCAAATATAAATACTGCTGCCGCCTCTGCTGCAACTATAATTACTGCTGCTGCTGCTGCTACTGCTGCTGCTGCTGCCTCGGCGCAAAATAAAATTACTGCTGCTGCCTCTGCCTGCAACTATAATACTGCTGCTGCTGCATGCTATGCATGCTGCCTCGGCAGCAAATATAAATACTTCTGCTGCTCTGCGGCATCGAATTACTGCCTGCTGCCCTGCTGCGATGCTACTGCCTGACTGACTGCTTGCCTCGGCTGCAAATATAAATGCTGCTGCTGCCTCTGCTGCAACTATAATTACTGCTGCTGCTGCTGCTACTGCTGCTGCTGCTGCCTCGGCTGCAAATATTAATACTGCTGCTGCCTCTGCTGCAACTATAATTACTGCTGCTGCTGCTGCTGCTGCTGCTGCCTCGGCTGCAAATATAAATGCTGCTGCTGCCTCTGCTGCAACTATAATTACTGCTGCTGCTGCTGCTACTGCTGCTGCTGCTGCCTCGGCTGCAAATATAAATACTGCTGCTGCCTCTGCTGCAACTATAATTACTGCTGTGCTGTGCTTACTGCTGCGCCTGCTGCCTCGGCTGCAAATTATAAACACTTGCTGTGCCTCTGCTTGCCAACTATAATTACTGCTGCATGCTGCTGTACGCTGCTGCTGACTGCCTTTTTTCTTCTTCCCCCCTTTTCTACCACCTTTTTCCGGCTGCAAATAAAATACTGCTGCTGCCTCGGTGCAACTATAATTACTCTGCTGATGCGGCTGCTACAGCTGACTGCTGCTGCCTCGGCTGCACTATAAATACTGCTGGCTGTCACTCTGCATGCAACACTATAATTACTGGCCTGATATCTGATGTGTACTGCTGCTGCTGATGCTGGCTGCAAATATTAAATACTGCTGCCGACTCTGCTGCAAACTATACTTACTGACCTGCTGATGCTGCCTACTGCTGCTGCTGCTGTCCCGGCTCGCAAATATAAATAATGCTGCCTGCCGTCTGCGCAACTATAATACTGCTGCTTGCTTGCTGTATGCTGCTGCCGCGGCTGCAAATATAAATATGCCCCTGCTGCCTCCTGCTGCAACCTATAATTACTGCTGACTGCTGCTTGGCTTAAGCTGCTGCTGCTGCCTCGGCTGCAAATATAAATACTGCTGCCGCCTCTGCTGCAACTATAATTACTGCTGCTGCTGCAGCTACTGCTGCTGCTGCTGCCTCGGCTGCAAATATAAATACTGCTGCTGCCTCTGCTGCAACTATAATTACTGCTGCTGCTGCTGCTACTGCTGCTGCCTCGGATGCAAATATAAATACTGCTGCTGCCTCTGCTGCAACTATAATTACTGCTGCTGCTGCTGCTGTGCTGCGCATCTGCCTGCAACCTCTATAATTTACTGCTGCTGATGACTACTGCTGACATGCTGCTGCCTCGGCTGCAAAATAAATTGCTGCCGCCTCTGCTGCAAACTATATTACTGCTGCTGCTGCTGCCCTACATCTGCTGGCCTGCTCCTCTGGCTGACAAATATAAATATGCTGCTGCCTCTGCTGCAACTATAATTACTGCTGCTGCTGCTGCTACTGCTGCTGCCTCGGCTGCGAATATAAATACTGCTGCTGCCTCTGCTGCAACTATTATTACTGCTGCTGCTGCTGCTGCTGCTGCTGCTACTTCTGCTGCTGCTGCCTCGGCTGCAAATATAAATACTGCTGCTGCCTCTGCTGCAACTATAATTACTGCTGCTGCTGCTGCTACTGCTGCTGCTGCTGCCTCGGCTGCAAATATAAATACTGCTGCCGCCTCTGCTGCAACTACAATTACTGCTGCTGCTGCTGCTACTGCTGCTGCAGCTTCCTCTGCTGCAAATATAAACACTGCTGCTGCCTCTGCTGCAACTATAATTACTGTGCTGCTGCCTGCCTGCTACTGCTGCTGCTGCACTGTGCGCTGCAATAACTGCGCCCTGCTGCCTGCCTCTGCTGCAACTATAATAATTAGGCCTCTGAGCAAATATAATTCTGCTGTGCTGCTGCTATGCTTGCTGCTGCTGCCTCGGCTGCACAATATAAATGACTGCTGCCTTTCCCCTCTGCTGCAACTATCAATTACTATGTGCTGCTGCTACTGCTGCTGCTGCTGCCTGGCTGCAAACATAAATACTGCTGCTGCTCTGCTGCCACTATAATTACTCTGCTGCTTGCTGCTACTGCTGATGCGGCTGCTCGGCCCTGCAAATTATAAAAATGCTGATGCCATCTGCTGCACAACTATTAATTACACTGTGACTGCTGCTGCTACTGCTGCTGCTGCTGCTCGGCTGCCCCCCCCAAATAATAAATATGCTGATGCCTCTGCGCAATATAATGACTGCTGCTGCTGCTGCTACTGCATGCTCCTGCTGCCTTGGACTGCAAATATAAATACTGTGCCGGCCTCTGCTGACAACTATAATTACTGTGCTGCTGCAGCTACTGCTGTGCCTGCTGCCTGGCTGCAAATATAAATATGCTGACGGCCTCTGCTGCAACTATAATTACTGCTGTTGCTGCTGAACTGCTGCTGCCTCGGTTGCAAACTACTAAATACTGCTGCGCCTTTGCTGCAAATATCAATTACTGACGGCTGCTCATGCTGCTACTGCCTGATGTGCTACTGCTGCTGTGCTGGCCATTGTGCAAATATAAATACTGCTGCCGACTTGCTGCAAACTATAATTACCTGCTGCTGCTGCTGATGCTGTGCAAGCCTCGGCTGCAAATATAAATACTGCTGCTGGCCTCTACTGCAAATATAATTACTGCGCTGCTGCCTGCTACTGCTGCGCCTCGGCTGCAAATCTTACATACTGCCTGCTGCCTCATGGCTGCCAACTATAATTAATGTGTGCCTCCTGGCCGCTGACTGCGGCTTGGATGCTGCTGTACTGCTGCTGCTTGATAATGCTGCCTGCGGCTGCCTCGGCTGCACACTATAAATAATGATGACTTGCCTCGCCTGCAACTATAATTACTGCTGCTGCTGCTGCTACTGCTGCCTGCCGCGGCCCATCGGTGCAAATTAATACTGCTGCCCCTCTGCTGCAACTATATTACCTGACTGCTGCTGCTGTTACTGCTGTGCAGCTGCCTCGGCCTGCAAATATAAAACCTGCTGCTGCTCTGCTGCACATAATTACTTGCCGCTGCTGATGCTACTGCTGCGCCTGCTGCCTGGATGCAAATAAAATACTGCTGCGCCATCTGCTGCAAACTTAATTACTGCCTGCTGCTGATGATACTGCTGCCTGACTGCTGCCTCGGACTGCAAATATAAAGGCTGCTGCTGCCTCTGCTGCAACTATAATAATGCTGCTGCTGACATGCCTTACTGCTGCTGCTGCTGCCTCGGCTGCAAATATAAATATGCTGCTGCCTCTGCTGCAAACTATATTACTGCGGCTGCTGCTCTACTGACTTGCCTGCATGTCTCAGGCTGCAAATATAAATACTGCTGCACTGCCTCTGCTGCACACTATAATTACTGATGCTGCTGCTGGCTACTGCTGGCTGCTGCTGCCTCGGCGCAAATATAAATTGCGCTGCTGCCTTGCTGCAACTATAATTTAAATGCTGCTGACTGACTGCTACTGCTGCTACTGCTGCCTCGGCTGCAAATATAAATACTGCTGCTGCCTCTGCTGCAACTATAATTACTGCTGCTGCTGCTGCTACTGTTGCTGCTGCTCCCTCAGCTGCAAATATAAATACTGCTGCTGCCTCTGCTGCAACTATGATTACTGCTGATGCTGCTGCAAATGCTGCTGCTGCTGCCTTGGCTTCAAATATAAATACTGCTGCCGCCTCTGCTGCAACTATAATTACCGCTGCTGCTGCTGCTACTGCTGCTGCAGCTGCCTCGGCTGCAAAAATAAACACTGCTGCTGCCTCTGCTGCAACTATAATTACTGCCGCGGCTGCTGCTACTGCTGCTGCTGCTGCTGCCTTGGCTGCAAATATAATCTGCTGCGCCTCTGCTGCCAACTAAAGTACGGCGAGCTGCTGCTACTGCTGATGCTGCTGCCTCGGCTGCAAATATAAATGCTGCTGCTGCCTCTGCTGCAACTATAATTACTGCTGCGCTGCTGCCACTGCTACTGCTGCTGCTGCTGCCTCGGCTGCAAATATAAATACTGCTGCTGCCTCTGCTGCAACTATAATTCTCTGCTGCGCTGCTGCCTACCTGCTGCTGCTGCTGCCCGGCTGCAAATAAAATACTGTGCGCCTCTGCTGCAATATAATTTACTGCTTGCTGCTGCTACTGCTGCTGCTGCTGCCTCGGCTGCAAATATAAATACTGATGCGATCTGTGCAAAATATAAGTACTGATGCGCTGCTGTACTGCTGCTGCTGCTGCTCGGCTGCCAAATATAAATACTGCTGCCGCCTTGCATGCAGCTATAATTACTGCTGCTGTGAATGGCTACTGCTGTGCTGCTGCCTCGGCTGCAAATAAAACTGCTGCTGCCTTGCTGCAACTATAATTAATGTGACTGCTCCTGAACTGCTACAGCTACTGTGCTACTGCTGCTGCTGCTGCCTCGGGGGGGGGTGCAAATATAATACTGTGCCTGCTCGGCTGCAACTATAATTACTGCGCTGCTGCTGTAATGCTGCTGCTGCTGCCTCGGCCTGCAAATATAAAACTGCTGCCGCTCTGCTGCATCTACAATACTCTGCTGCTGCTGCCTACTGCTGTGCAGCTGCCTCGGCTGCAATAAAACACTGCTGCCTGCCTATGCTGCAACTATAAGAAACTGCCGCGACTGCATGCTACGGCTGACTGCTGCTGCCTGGCTGCAAATATAAATACTGCTGCTGCCTCTGCTGCAACTATAATTACAGCTGCTGCTGCAGTATCTGCTCTGCTTGCCTCGGCTGCAAATATAAATACTGCTGCTGCCTCTGCTGCAACTATAATTACTGCTGCTGCTGCTGCTACTGCTGCTGCTGCTGCCTCGGCTGCAAATATAAATACTGCTGCTGCCTCTGCTGCAACTATAATTACTGCTGCTGCTGCTGCTACTGCTGCTGCTGCTGCCTCGGCTGCAAATATAAGACTGCTTGCTGCCTCTGCTGCACTTATAACTTACTGGCTGCTGATGCCTGTATACTGCTGCGCCTGCCGCGGCTGCAACTATAAAACTGCTGCTGCCTCTGCGGCAACTATAATTACTGCTGTGACTGCTGCTACTGCACTGCTGCTGCATGCCTCGGATGCAAATATCTAATATGCTGCTGCCCTGCTGACAACTAAATTACTGCTGCTGCTGATGCTACGCCTGCTGCTGCTGCCTCGGGCCGGGATGCAAATATTAAATACTGCTGCTGCCTCTGCTGCAACTATAATTACTGCTGCTGCTGCTGCTACTGCTGCTGCTGCTGCCTCGGCTGCAAATATAAATACTGCTGCTGCCTCTGCCGCCTCCCTGGTTTTTTGATGCAAACTATAAACGCTGAGGATGCTGCCTCGGCTGCCAAATATAAATACTGTGCTGCCTCTGCTGCAACTCTAATTACTGCTGCTGCTGATGCTACTGCTGATGATGCGCTCGGCTGCCAAACTATAAATACTGCTGCTGCCTAGCTGCAAAGATAATTACTGATGCTGCTGACAATGCTACTGCTGCTGATGCTGCTCGGCTGCAAAATATAAATACTGCTGCCTGCCTGGCTGCACTATAATTACTGCCATGCTGTGCTGCTACTGTGCTGCTGGCTGCCTCGGCTACAAATATAAATATGATTGCTGCCTCGGCTGCAACTATAATTATGCTGCTGCTGTCTGCTACTGCTGCTGATGCTGCACTCGGCTGCAAATATAAATACTGCTGCTGCTGCTGGCACTATAATTACTGCTGCTGTGCTGACTACTGTGCTGCTGCTGCCTCGGCTGCCAATATAAATACTGCTGATGCCTCTGCGACAACTATAATACTGCTGCTGCTGCTGCTTACTGCTGCTGCTGCTGCCTCGGCTGGCCAAATATAAATTAATGCTGCTGCCCTCTGCTGCAACTATTAATTACTGCTGTGCTGCTGCTCTGCTGCTGCTGCTGCCCGGCTGCAAACATATAAATACTGCTGCTGCCTCTGCTGCAACTATAATTCCTGCCGGCTGCTGTGCTACTGCTGCTGCTGCGGCCTCGGTTGCAAATAAAATACTGCTGCTGCCTTCTGCTGAACTAGGAATTATGCTGAGCTGCTGCTACGCTGCTCCCTCAGCTGCAAATTACAAATACTGCTGCCGCCCTCTGACTGCAACTATAATTTAATGCTGCTGCTGTGTACTGCTGCTGCTGCTGCCTCGGCCTGCAAAATAAATATGCGGCCGCCTCTGCTGCAAACTATAATTACTGCTGCTGTGCTGCTACTGCTGCTGCAGCTGCTCGGCTAAAATTCAAACCACTGCCTGCGCCTTGTGCACCTATAATTACTTGCCGCGGCTCTGCTACTGGTGCTGCTGCTGTTGGCTGCAATATAATACTGCTGCCGCTCTGCTGCAAACTATAATCACTGCTGCTGATCTGCTACTGTGATGCTGTGCCTCGGATGCAAATATAAAATGCTGCTGCTGGCCTCTGCTGCAACTATAATTACTGCTGCTGCTGGCTGCTACTGCTGCGCTGTGATGCCCGGCTGCAAATATAAATTACGCTGCTGCCTCGGCTGCAACCATAATTACTGCTGCTGCTGCTGACTACTGATGCTGATGCTGCCTCGAGACTGCAAATATAAAATACTGCTGCTGCCTCTGCTGAAACTATAATTACTGTGCTGCTGCTGCTAATGGATGCCTGCCTGCCTCGGCTGAAAATATAAAATAATGCTGCTTGTTGCCTCTGCTGAAACAAAACTGCTGCCTGCTGCTGCTACCTGCTGCTGATGCTGGCCTCGGTTGCCAAATATAAATACTGCTGCTGCCTCTGCTGCAACTAGAATTACTGCTGCTGCTGCTGCTACTGCTGCTGCTCGCCTGCCTCGGCTGCAAATACAAATACTGCTGCCGCCTCTGCTGCAACTATAATTACTGCTGCTGCTGCTCGCTACGGCTGATGCTGCTGACTAGGCTGAAATATAAATACTGTGTGACTCTGCTGCAACTATAATTACTGCTGCGATGCTGCTACTGCTGCGCTGCTGCCGCCTCGGCTGCCAATATAAATACTGCTGCAGCCCTCTGCGGCAACTATAAGTAATGAGGCTGCTACTGCTGCTGTGCTGCCTCGGGGCAAACATAAATACTGCTGCTGCCTCTGCTGCAACTATAATTACTGCTGCTGCTGCTGCTACTGCTGCTGCTGCTGCTGCCTCGGCTGCAAATATAAATACTGCTGCTGCCTCTGCTGCAACTATAATTACTGCTGCTGCTGCTGCTACTGCTGCTGCTGCTACTGATCATGCTGACTGGCTCTGCGCAAATACACATACTCTGCTGCCTCTGCTGCCAACATAATTACTGCTGCTGCTGCTGCTACTGCTGCTGCTGCTGCCTCGGCTGCAAATATAAATACTGCTGCTGCCTCTGCTGCAACTATAATTACTGCTGCTGCTGCTGCTACTGCTGCTGCTGCTGCCTCGGCTGCAACTATAAATACTGCTGCTGCCTCTGCTGCAACTATAATTACTGCTGCTGCTGCTGCTACTGCTGCTGCTGCTGCCTCGGCTGCAAATATAAATACTGCTGCTGCCTCTGCTGCAACTATAATTACTGCTGCTGCTGCTGCTTAATGATGCTGCTGCTGCCTCGGTGCAAATATAAATACTGCTGCTGCCTCTGCCTGAAACTATAATTACTGCTGCTTGCTGCTGCTACTGCTGCTGCTGACTGCTTGCTGCCTAGGCTGCAAAAATAAATATGATGCTGACGATGCTGCAACTATAATTATGCGGGGCTGCTGCTACTGATGCCTGCTGCCTACAATGCTGCTGCTGCTGCTCTGCTGCAAAATACAATACTGCTGATGCCTCTGCTGCAACTATAATTACTGCCTGCTGCTCTGACTACTTGACTGATCTGCTGCCTCGGCTGCAAATATAAATACTGCTGCTGCCTCTGCTGCAACTATAATACTGCTGCTTGCTGCTGCTAATGCTGCTGCTGCGGCCTCGTGCCAAACTTATAAATACTGCTGCTGCCTCTGCTGCAAAAATAAATTAATGCTGCTGATGCTGCTACTGCTGCTGCTCCCCCCCACCCCCCCTCCCCCCCCCCCCCCCGCTAGCCTCTGCTGCAACTATAATTACTGCTGCTGCTGCTGCACTCTGCTGCCTGCTGCTGCCTCCTCGGCTGCAAAATATAATACTTACTGCCTCTGCCTCTGTGTCAACTATAATTACTTACTGCTGTGCTGCTGCTACTACTGTGCTGCGCTGCCTCGGCTGCAAATATAAATACTGCTGCCCGCCTTCTGCTGCAAGCTATATTACGCTGCTGCTGCTGCTACCTGCTGGCTGCTCTGCCTTCGGGCTGCAAATATCAATACTGACTGCTGCTTGCCTCTTGCTGACCTATAATTACTGCTGCTGCTGCTGCTACTGCTGCTGCTACTGCTGCTGCCTCGGCGCAAATATAATACTGCTGCGCCTCTGCTGCAAATATAATTTACTGCGCTTGCTGCGCTGCCTACTGCTCTGTGCTGCCTCGGCTGCAAATATACTACTGCTGCTGCCTCTGCTGCAAATATAAATACTGCTGCTGCTGCTGCCTCGGCTGCAAATATAAATTACTGCTGCTGCTGCTGTACTGCTTGCTGCTGCTGCTGCTGCTGCCTCTGCTGCAAATAAAATACTGCTGCTGCCTCTGCTGCAACTATATATACTGCTGCTGCGCTGCTGCTGCCTGCTGGCTGCAACTTAAACCTGCGCGCCTCGGCTGCAAATATAAATACTGCTGCTGCCTCTGCTGCAACTATAATTACTGCTGCTGCTGCTGCCTCGGCTGCAAATATAAATACTGCTGCTGCTGTCTTTGCTGCCTCTGCTGCGACTATAAATACAGCTGCCGCTGCTGCTGCCGCTGCTGCAACTATAAATACAGCTGCCGCTGCTGCTGCTGCTGCTCCTCCTCCAAATACTGCTGCTGCTGCTGCTGCACTAGCAAACATTTACACGGCAATGTAAGCCCTCACAATCACTTGACACATATCATGGACATTCAAGTGCATCAGTGATTGAGAGATGAGCTCAAAGTTTGTGAACGTGAGTGCTGCAGCTGCTGCTGATGCCTCTCCTGCTGCTACTAATACTAATACTGCTGCTGATGCTGCATTTGTAAACACGTGCACACTTGTACACACTTGTACACACGACCATGTAAGCCCTCTCACTCATTCATCATGCATAGAGACCGGCATATCATTTGCTGTTGACCAAAAGCGAGTATGATATCACATGATATTATACACATGGCATCATATGATTTGTATATACATTTAGCCTAGTCCAACTGCCAGCATCATATGATATCATATGATAACATGATCTCATATGATATCATATTACCGTTCCCTACTGAGGGGGGAAGCTAGACAGGACTTTTCCAGCCAGGGGGTAACCGGTTACCCCTAACCCCCCTAAACCCTGAACCCTAAACTCCCACCCCCGGGCTGGAAAAGGCCGGTCTGGCTTCCCCCTACCGTTCCCAACATGTAAACAGACATGCAGACAGACATGCAGACATCCCCAACATGCAGACAGACAATGTACATGTTTGTACATCCCCAACATGCAGACTATCCTACATGTTTGTACCGTCTGCATGTTCCCCCTACCGTTCCCAACATGTGAGCCCCTACCGTTCCCAACATGTGAGCCCCTACCGTTCCCAACATGTGAGCCCCTACCGTTCCCAACATGTGAGCCCCTACCGTTCCCAACATGTGAGCCCCTACCGTTCCCAACATGTGAGCCCCTACCGTTCCCAACATGTGAGCCCCTACCGTTCCCAACATGTGAGCCCCTACCGTTCCCAGCATGTGAGCCCCTACCGTTCCCAACATGTGAGCCCCTACCGTTCCCAACATGTGAGCCTTCACAATCATTCGTCATGAATCATGACCATTCAATTGCATCAGAGATCGCGAGATGAGCTCAAAGCTTGTGAACGTGAGAGCTGCAGCTGGAGTTGTGCGCAGCAGGTTTGTGAGGCAGCCACGGTAGAAGCCGCGGATGCCGTCTTCCAGGAAAATAGTCCTGCACACAGTCGAATCAAGGTAATGATGAAAGGTTGTACGATCGCTTGCAGCTGGTGCAGTGCGCTTGTATGATTGTTTACAGCTGGTGTTGTGCGCTTGTACTCTATTGTTTGCAGCTGGTTCTGCGAAGAGCAGGTTTGTGAGGCAGCCACGGTGGAAGCTGCGGATGACATCTTCAAGGGAAATAGTCCTACACACAGTCGAATCAAGGTGATGATGAAAGGTTGTATGATCGTTTGCAGCTGGTGTTGTGCGCTTGTACTCTATTGTTTGCAGCTGGTGTTGTGGGCCGCAAGTTTGTGAGGCAGCCCCCGTAGAAGCCGCGGATGCCGCCTCTAAGGAAAATAGTCCTACACACCATCAAATCAAGGTTATGATGCAAGTTTTTTTTAATGGTTGTGCCTTGCTATGGGAAAAGCCTTTGAAGGAGCCTTCCCGTTTGCTTGCACTGGGGAAAGTTACTGTGGGTTTCGCTGACCACTACTACGTAGGGGTCGGCAATATGATATCATATGATATCATATGATGCTGGCGGCCTGACTAGGTAACTTTGGCCTGGGGCATCATATCATATGATATTAAATCATATGATTTTTGTATGATATCATCTGATATCATACTTGTCTTTGGTCAACATCATATAATTTGCCGTTCCCTACCACTATGCCTGAGCTCGGACAAACGTGCGACAGACGTAAGGTTGAATTATTATTTGAGGATGCATTACTCTGCGGTGTGGCCGGAGAGGAAATCGTCCCGCACACAATGGAATTAAAGTTGTGATTCGAGTTTGTTTTATTAGTTGGGCTCGTATTACATTAAGTTATGGCCAGATAGGCTAAGCTACATCAATTAAAAATCGCGAACACAATGAAATTAAAGATGTGATGCGAGTTTGTATTATTAGTTGGGCTCATGTTACTGTATAAGTTGTGGCTGGATAGGCTAGGCTAAATCAATGACAGCTCGTGAACACAATCAAATTAAAGCTATGGGGCAGGTTTGTATTATTTGTTGGTCTCATATAACTCTTTAAGACGTGGGTTGATAGGCAAGACTAAATTAATTAAAGATCGTGCACACAGGGGGTACCATTTTCTGCCAAAAGTTGAGCCTAGCCGATCGAGGGGGGGCAGCCCTCCTCAGTGTTTTTAGGCCCCCTGTCAGCAGCGTTTTCGGCGGAGCCCCCTCTTCAAGGGGGCGGGAGCCCCCAGTGTTACCCGCTTGTCCGTCCGACCGAAAAACTTGAAGCCCGACACGTCAGCCAACGGTCGCGAAACTAACTCGCTTCGGTCAGCTCCATCTCTGCCACCTTTCATTCCGTTGCCAACTTACTCTGCCAATTTTCCGCGTCGCTTGCGACACTGCATAGTACTTGTTTCACTCCTGGTGAAAACAATCAAATTGAAGTTGTGATACAGGTTTGCATTATAAGCTAGACCAAGTCGCTTTGAGGATATAGGGATGGGGGTTCGATTCCCCCTACGGACGCCCTAAGCGTTGCAGGTCGTTGTCAACCGCGATGGTAGCTTGTCCAGTTGAGGAAGAAGACCACTCTCTACCCGCGTACGACGGGTTCCCTTAATACCACGCCCCACCAGGCGATATCATTACCATTATAAGCTGGGCTCATATTACTCCAAAAGCAGGGATTTCCCCCAGGGCTTTATTTTCAAATCTGTAAGTGGTTTTTTTTTCTAGCTTAATGGTTTCAGGCCTCCTCCAGGGACAGCGTTTTAGTGCTTTTTATAGCTTTTATAGCCTTTTATAGCTTTTCATGTCCATTTAGGGCAACAATACAATCTTATTTTAAACCTTCAATAGCGATATTTTTGCCAAAACGGGGTCAAAACTAGTGCTCGCTACATTTAGCGGAAAAAAACCCTATCTAAAAGCAGGTATTTCCCCCACTTTATATAGCAGTCGCCACTTATGACCCTGTTTGGCCCCAATTGCTGCTATATCATTAAACGTTTTGGCCCTAAATGGCCCTGAAAAGCTATAGAAAGATTAAAAAAAACTCTGTATAGAATATGTCATGGCTCACGGTGACCATAGCTAGCTCCGGCTTACGCTGTGGTGTCCTTAACATGACGTCCTGTGAGTAACTGTATTACACGGATGTAACAATTTCAATTTCAATGTCATGGCTAGGCTCAATCAATTGATGCCCATGCACACTTTCAATTGTGTGCAATTGTGTGCAATTGTGGCCCTGAAAAGCTATAGAAAGATTTTAAAAACTCTGTATATTACATAACCTTACATTACCTTACATTACATGTTACTTGACACTCTGTATATTACATAACCTTACCTTACCTTACATTGCCTTACATAACAACGCTGTATATTACATTACAGTACAAGACAACTCTGTATATTACCTTACCTTACCTTACCTTACATGTTAAAGTCTACTTGACACCGCGAGGGTGTATGAGACTCCGTGCTTTAAACAAAAATATGATATGTCATATATATAATATGTATGTAATATGTCATGGCTAGGCTCAATCAATTGATGCCCCTGCACACTTTCAATTGTGTAAGGGACTTTGCGCTCCCCCTCCCCCTCCCGCCCCATGCCCCCCCCTTCCCCCCCCACCACACACACACACCTCACCCAACTACCACCACCCAGCCAGCCAACTGCACAATTTTACACCGGAACTACTGAGATCCAAGATCCGAGATCCAAGACAATTTTACTGATCCGAGATCCGAGACTACTGAGATCCGAGACTACTGAGATCCGAGACTACTGAGATCCGAGACTACTGAGATCCGTGACAATTTTACTGATCCGAGATCCGAGACTACTGAGATCCGAGATCCGAGATCCAAGATCCGAGATCCAAGATCCGAGATCCAAGATCCGAGATCCAAGATCCGAGATCCATGACAATGGTACACCGGACCTACTGAGATCCGAGACTTAGAGTGCACTCACCTGCAAAATCTGACCAGTCTTGACAGAGGCCCACCACCCACCACTACCCACCTCCTACTCACCTCCTACCACCCACTACCCACCTCCACCAGCCAGCCACCGCTCAGTGCACCCACCCACCACCTACTACTCACCTCCTAACACCCACTACCCACCTCCACCAGCCAGCCACCTATCATTGCACCCACCCACCACTACCCACCTCCTACTCACCTCCTAACACCCACTACCCACCTCCACCAGCCAGCCACCGCTCAGTGCACCCACCCACCACTACCCACCTACTACTCACCTCCTACCACCCACTATCCACCTCCACCAGCCAGCCACCTATCGGTGCACCCACCCATCACCCACCAGCCAGCCAACTATCAGTGCACCCACCCACCACCCAGCTAAATATCTGTGCACCCACCTGCAAGTGCTGACTAAACCTGACAGAGATCCGCTGCCCACTACTCACCTCTTACCACCCACCGCCCACCACCTACCACCCACTACCCACCACCCACCTCCACCAGCCATCCACCTATCAGTGCACCCACCGACCACCGACCACCCTCCAGCCAGCCAAATATCAGTGCACCCAACCACCACCCACCACTCACCACCCACCTGCAAGTGCTGACTAAACCTGACAGAGATCCGCCGCCTTTGACATGCATGTACGATCGCGCCACCTGCACAGCAACAATTGAGTTTGAATGTTTATTGCAATAATTTAAAAGTTAAAGATAATAGCGGCGTGCATGTAAGACTGCGCCACCTGCACAGCAACAATTGAGTTTGAATGTTTATTATAACAATTTAAAAGTGTAAGATAATAGCGACTTGCATGTAAGATCACGCCACCTGCAAATCACACAATTGAGTTTGCATGTTTATTATAACAATTTAAAAGTCTAAGATAATAACGACGTGCATGTAAGACCGCACCACCAGCACATCAACAATTGAGTTTGAATGTTTATTATAATATTATAACAATTCAAAAGTGTAAGATAATAGCGACGTGCATGTTAGATCGCGCCACCTGCACAGCACACAATTGAGCTTGAAAAGCCCAAATCTGTCATATAGAATCAAAGAGTTTTAGACCCCCAACCCTTGACCATTAAACCTTATGCATTGATAACTAGGGGACGGCAAATCATTTGATGTTGACCAAAGATGAGTAAATTTTATATGATTTAATATCATATGATATGATGGCCAAGGCCTAAGTTACCTAGTCAGACCACCGGCATCATATGATATCATATGATATCATATGATGACATGATATCATATGATATCATATTGCCGACCCCTAGTGCATTGATAAGTGCATTGCAAGTCCACATACACACACACACACACACACCCCACCCCACCACCACACAGACTCACTGACATGAGACTGACCCCCCCACACACCCACACCCACACCCACACACCCACACATATACACCCCCCCACACACACACCACCCCACCCCCACACAGACTCACTGGCATGAGACTGACATTATGCATTGATTTGTGTTGGCACGGTCTAATTCCAAACTATACAGAATCAAAGAGTGTACCAAAAGCAAGAAAACTAGGACGCAAACGATAGTTCAATATCTTGGCGCGTTCAAATCCCGACTCACTTCATGTGGGTAAGTGATTGTTGAGGCCACCATTTTGGTTCAGCCACGAGCAACCACCAACTCAATTGCCACTAGCAGCCACAGGCACAGCCCCACCACTAGCAGCCACAGCCACTAGTAGCCACAGCCACAGCCACTAGCAACCGACAACTCCATTGCCACTAGCAGCCACAGCCACTAGCAGCCACAGCCACTAGTAGCCACAGCCACAGCCACTAGCAACCACCAACTCCATTGCCACTAGCAGCCACCAGTGATTTTGTTTCAAATCTGAAAATGGGTTTTCCCTAGCTTTATGGTTCAAAGCCTCCTCCAGGGACAGCGATTTATAGCTTTTTACAGCTTTTTAGGGCCATAAAAGGCACACAAAAAAACTATGTTTTTTGTACCTTTTTATAACGATTGTTTTTGCTAAAACTGGGTCAAAACTAGCGAACCCTGTATATAGTGGAAATAAAAATACCTAGCAGCCACCCACCCAAATCTGTAATACAGAATCGAAGATTTTACCGAGAGCAAGAAAACTAGGAAGCAAACGATATTTCAATATGTTAGCCCGCTCAAATTCCTGAGATCCGAGACTAAGAGTGCACCCACCTGCAAAAGCTGACCAGTCCAGACAGCAGCCACCGACAAAAATCTTTAAAGCAGAATCAAAGAGTTTGAGACCCCCAACCCTTGTCCCTTCAACCTAAATCATTTACAAACTGTTATCCTGCTTAAATATCAAATCACTTCATGTGGGTAAGTGATACTGGAGGCCACCACCTTGGAACAGACACTAGGCACTAGCAGCCACACACCAAGTATTAATCAATCATCAAAGAGTTTTCCGAAAGCAAGAAAGCTAGGAAGCAAACGATAATTCAATATGTTAGCTTGCTCAAATCCCAACTCAAGTCATGTGGCTTAGTGATGGTGGAGGCCACCACCTTGGCACAGGCACTAGAAGCAACACACCAAAATAGTTTATCAATCATCAAAGAGTTTACCGAAAGCAAGAAAACTAGTGAGCAAACAAGATTTCAATATTTTAGCCCGCTTAAATTCCTGAGATCCGAGACTAAGAGTGCACCCGCCTGCAAAAGCTGACCACTCCTGTCAGAGGCCCACCACCCACCACCCACCACCTACTCCTCACCTCCTACCACCCACTACCCACCTCCACCAGCCAGCCACCTATCAGTGCACCCACCCACCACCCACCACCTACTCCTCACCTCCTACCACCCACTACCCACCTCCACCAGCCAGCTACCGCTCAGTGCACCCACCTACCACCCACCACCTACCACTCAACTCCTACCACCCACTACCCACCTCCACCAGCCAGCCACCTATCAGTGCACCCACCTACCACCCACCACCTACTACTCACCTCCTACCGCCCACTACCAACCTCCACCAGCCAGCTACCGCTCAGTGCACCCACCCACCACCCACCACCTACTCCTCACCTCCTACCACCCACTACCCACCTCCATCAGCCAGCCACCTATCAGTGCACCCACCTACCACCCACCACCTACTACTCACCTCCTACCGCCCACTACCCACCTCAACCAGGCAGCCACCGCTCAGTGCACCCACCTACCACACACCACCTACCACTCACCTCCTGCCACCCACTACCCACCTCCGCCAGCCAGCCATGCAATCCTCCGCCCCAAATATTCAGATCCCCAAATCCCAACTCACTTCATGTGGGTAGGTGATAGTTGAGGCCACCATATAGGAACAGCCACTAGCAACCACCAACTCCATTGCCACTAGCAGCCACCCACCAAAATCTGGAAGTCAGAATCAAAGAGTTTTAGACCCCAAACCCTTGACCCTTAAACCTTCAACATTTATGTTTGGCCATACTGGCCGGCCGGCCAAACTGTTGGCATGGTCTAACTCCAACTCACGTCATGTGGGTAAGTGATAGTTGAGGCCACCATCTTGGAACAGCCACTAGCAACCACCAACTCCATTGCCACTAGCAGCCACCCACCAAAATCTGTGATTCAGAATCAAAGCGTTTGAGACCCCCAACCCTTGACCCTTAAACCTCAAACATTTATAAACTGTTTGCATGGTCTAATCCCGACTCACTTCATGTGGGTAGGTGATAGTTGAGGCCACCATCTTGGCACAGCCACTACCCACTACCCACCCAAATCTGTTATTCAGAATCTAAGTGCTGTAGACCCCCAACCCTTGACCTTTAAACCTTCAACATTTAAGTTTGGCCAGACTATCCGGCCGGCCAAACTGTTGGCATGGTCTAACTCCGACTCACTTCATGTGGGTAAGTGATTGTTGATGCCACCATCTTGGAACAGCCACTAGGCACTAGCAGCCACACTAGGCACTAGACACTAGGCACTAGCAGCCACACTCCAAAATATTTCATAAACCATCAAAGAGTTTTCCGAAAGTAAGAAAACTAGGAAGCAACCTACCCAAATCCGTAGTACAGAATCAAAGCGTTTTAGACCCCTAACCCTTGACCCTTATACATTTCTAAACTGCTGGCATGGTCTAATTCTGAAATACTGAATCAAAGAGTATTCCAAAAGCAAGAAAACTAGGAAGCAAACGATAGTTCAATATGATAGGGTGCTCAAATCCCGACTCACTTCATGTGGGTAAGTGATAGTTGAGGCCACCATCTTGGAACAGCCACTAGCAACCACCAACTCCATTGCCACTAGCAGCCACCCACCAAAATCTGTGATTCAGAATCAAAGCGTTTGAAACCCCCAACCCTTGGCCCTTAAACCTCAAACATTTATAATCTGTTTGCATGGTCTAATCCCGACTCACTTCATGTGGGTAAGTGATAGTTGAGGCCACCATCTTGGAACAGCCACTAGCAACCACCAACTCCAATGCCGTCAATTCATCAGCCTTGCACTCCCTCCTGCCAGCCAATTCGCTCTTTGACCACTCGTAGAGCGGGAACTGAATGCCGACATGGAAAATTCCCATCATGGATGGGGCCAAGCCAGAAAAGAGTCCGGCAACGCCCTCCTCTCTCGTGATTCTGTGGGGTGGGGTGGGGTGGAGTGGGGTGTGGGGTGTGGGGGCAGGGGTGCGGGGGTGGGGGGGGAGTTCGCTCTTTGACCACTCATCTGAGGGGGGACTAAATGCCGACATAGATGAGGCCAAGCCACAAACAGACCTGCTAGGCACTCCTCTCTTGTGATTCTGTAGGGGGATCGTGGTGGGTGGGTGGGTGGGGGGGGGTGCGGAAAGGTGGGTGGGGGGCAGGGTGGGGGAGGGGGCGATCTTTGACCACTCATCTTAGGGGAAACTGAATGCCGACATGGAAAGTACCCATCATGGATAGGGCCAAGCCAGAAAAGAGACCAGCAACGCTCTCCTCTCTCGTGATTCAGTGGGGGGGGTGCGGGAAGTGGGGGGGGGGGGGGGGGGGGGGGGGGGGGGGGGGGGGGGGGGGAGGAGGGGGGGGGGAGGGGTGCAGGGTGCGGGGGGAGGGGGGGGGGGTTCAGTGGTGCGGGGGGAGTTCGCTTTTTGACCACTCATCTGAGGGGGGGACTAAATGCCGACTTGGATGAGGCCAAGCCACAAACAGACCTGCTAGTCACTCCTATCTCGTGATTCTGTGGGGGGTGGGGAAGGGGGCGGAAAGGTGGGTGGGGGGCAGGGTGGGGGAGGGGGCGATCTTTGACCACTAATCTTATAGGAAACTGAATGCCGACATGGAAAGTGCCCATCATGGACAAGCCAATGTAAGCCAAGCCAAGCCAAGCCAAGCCAATGTAAGCCAAGCCAAGCCAAGCCAATGTAAAGACCTGCAAGGCCCTCCTCCCTCGTAATTCTGTGAGTGTGTGTGTGTGTGTGTGTGTGTGGGGGGGGGGGGGGGGGGGGGGGGGGGGGGGGGGGGGCTCTTTTCCATCCCTCCCTCCCTCCTTCCCTCATACACCTTATTAGTGCGTCTGACGGCATCCCTCCCTCCCTCCCTCCCTCCCTCTCCCTCCCTTCCCCCCCACCCCACCCTCCCTCCTTCCCTCCATCCCTCTCCCTCTCCCCCTCCTTCTTTCCCTCCCTCCCTCCCTCCCTTTATGCTTTCCATGCCTCACCTTTTGAGAGCATCCAATGCCCCTGTATAAGTAATCGCCCTCAGAGATACCTAACCGGCTCACCTCCAGGGCTGTGTGGGTATCACAGGACTGTAACATACATACATACATACATACATACATACATACATACATAAATACATACATACGCTTGAATTGGCAGAACAAAACAAACCGACATACACACATGCGTAAAGTGGCCTCACCTTTTGAGAGCGTCCAATGTCCCTGTATAAGGAATCGTCCTCAGAGAGCCAATCTAGCTCAGCTCCAGGGTCATATCCCGGGCCTGGAACATTCAAGTCTACATACACCTAAGGAGTGCGTCTGACGTCATCCCTCCCTCTCTCTCCCTCCCCCCCCCCCCTCCGTTCCCCTCTCCCTCTCCCCCTCCTCCTTCTCTCTCTCCCCCCCTCCCTCCCACCCCCATCCCTCCCTCCTTCCCCCCCTCCCTCCCTTCCCCTGTCCCTCTCCTCCTCCTCCCCCCCCCCCCCCATCCCTCCCTCCATGCTTTCCATGCCTCACCTTTTGAGAGCGTCCAATGTCCCTGTATAACGAATCGTCTTCAGAGATCCTATCCGGCTCAGCTCCAGGGTCATGTCTTGAACTTGCATCCGAGTCTTCACCACCCACAGGGGGTTGGTGAGCAACAGAGTGGCCGCACCAGCACTCGCAGCGGCGGTGCAGTGTATCACTGGGGTAGGTGGGATGGCATGGCCTGCGGTGATGTGGGGGGTGAAATGCATACAGTCAGTGAGCAACAGAGTGGCCGCACCAGCACTCGCAGCGGCGGTGCAGTGTATCACTGGGGTAGGTGGGATGGCATGGCCTGCGGTGATGTGGGGGGTGAAATGAATACTTAAGACAGGAGCTTGGGTGGGTGGGATGGCATGGTCTGTGGTGATTTGGGGAATGGAATGCATACTTTTGATGGGAGTTAGGGTGGGTTGGAGTGAAAGGAATAATTTAGACAGGAGCTGGGGTGGGATGGCATGATGTTAGGTGATTTGGGGAATGATTGCATACTATAGACAGGCACCGGGGTAGGTGGTATGGGGTGGCCTGCAGTGATGTGGGGAATGAATTGCATACTGTTGATAGGAGTTAGCTAGTTAGGTTGTTCGCACCAGCACTCGCAGCTGCGGTGCAGTGTATCGCTGGGGTGGGTGCAATGGCATGGCTTGAGGTAATGTGGGGGGTGCTGCATGAGTGATGCAAGAACAGTGGTGATTGGGGGAATGAAATACCTACGTTTGATGGGAGCTGGGGTGGGTGGGATGGCATGGTATGTGGTGATTTGGGGAATGAAATGAAAACTCTAGATGGGAGCTGGGGTAGGTGGGATGGCATGGTCTGTGGTGATGTGGGGAGTGCTGCATGAGTGATGCATGAACTGTGGTGATTGGGGGAATGAAATACCTACGTTTGATGGGAGCTGGGGTAGGTGGGATGGCATGGTCTGTGGTGATTTGGAGAATGAAATGAAAACTCTAAATGGGAGCTGGGGTAGGTGGGATGGCATAGTCTGTGGTGATGTGGGGAGTGCTGCATGAGTGATGCATGAACTGTGGTGATTGGGGGAATGACATACCTACGTTTGATGGGAGCTGGGGTAGGTGGGATGGCATGGTCTGTGGTGATTTGGGGAATGAAATGAAAACTCTAGATGGGAGCTGGGGTAGGTGGGATGGCATGGTCTGTGGTGATTTGGGGAATGAAATGCCTACGTTTGATGGGAGCTGGGGTGGGTGGGATGGCATGGCCTGAGGTGATGTGGGGAGTGCTGCATGAGTGATGCATGAACTGTGGTGATTGGGGGAATGAAATGCCTACGTTTGATGGGAGCTGGGGTAGGTGGGATGACATGACCTGCGGCAATGTGGATAATTAAATGAATGCTGTTTCTTTTTAGCCCCTCCTAATTCCAAGGTTGGGAAATTCCTTGCGGCCTAATTGGCTACCCCCTGGACTGTAACAAGCAAAGAAAACAAGCTGTGCAGTTTTATCTTTGCAATGCGTTGCCATTCCGTCGCTGCAGGGCGACGCATGGGCCCTGCTAAATTAGTCAAAAATGACCCCCCCCCCCCCCCCCCCCCCCCCCCCCCCTGAACCCCCCCGAGCTCAGCGCCTCGCGCTCCGCAGAGTTTGGGGGGCAGCACGTCGTACTGGGGCCACACCGAGTCACTAAATTTGCAACGCGTTGTAAGAAAAAAAGCTGTGCAGTGTCACTGGGGTAGGTGTAATTTATAAATGGTTTAGGGTTCAGGGTTTAAGGTTTAGAGTTTAGGGTTTTAGTGTCACTGGGGTAGGTGTACTCTATAAATGGGAGCTTCAGTGGTAACAAACACAATCTGTGATATCCGTACACCTTCCTGGTGTTTATCACTTTGGGTGTGGGTGAATGTGGGTGTGGGTGAGTGAGGGTGGGGTGGGTGTGGGCGTGGGTGTGGGTGGGTGTGGGTGTGGGTGTGGGTGTGGGTGTGGGTGTGGGTGTGGGTGAGGGTAAGTGTGGGTGTGGGTGGGTGTGGGTGGGTGTGGGTGAGTGTGGGTGTGGGTGAATGTGGGTGTGGGTGAGGGTGGGTATGGGTGTGGGTGTGGGTGGGTGTGGGTGAGGGTGGGTGGGGGTGGGGGAGGGTATGGGTGTGATTGTGGGTGTAAGTGTGGGTGTGAGTGTGAGTTCAAGTGTGAGTGTGAGGGTTGAGGTCAAGGCCAAAACCAGTGTGGACTTGTGTGTGAGTGTGAGTTTGCGTGGGTGTGAGGGTAGGGGTCAAGGCCAAAACCTGTGTGGACTTCATGAACACAGCACTGTAGCAAAAACTCAGGGCACCCGTCGGTAAAACGATTGTTTGGGGCTCAGTTCATCAGTGCTTTTCGTTATAGCCCCTAACACACCACACACTTGCACTCCCCCCCCCCCCCCCCCCCCCCCATCCAACCCCATCCAACCCACCCAAACACTCCTCACCCACCCCACCGACCCACCCAATAGGCATCAGTGTCTTTTCGTTATAGCCAAACACACAACCACACACACATGCACTCCCCCGCACACACACACACCATCCCACCCACCCAAACACTCCCCACCCACCCACCCAATAAGTATTAGTGTCTTTTCGTTATAGCCACACACATGCACTCCCCCGCACGCACACACACCATCCCACCCACCCAAACACTCCCCACCCCACCCACCCACCCAATACGTACCAGTATCTTTTCGTTATAGCCACACACATGCACTCCCCCGCACACACACACACCCACCATCCCACCCACCCAAACACTCCCCACCCCACCCACCCCATCCACCCAACAGGTATCAGTGTCTTTTCGTTATAGCCACACACGCATGCACTCCCCCGCACACACACACACCATCCCACCAACCCAAACACTCCCCACCCCACCCACCCCATCCACCCAATAGGTATCAGTGTCTTTTCGTTATAGCCCCTCCTGTCATGGTTGGGCAAGTCCCCTTTGCCTATTAGGTCTACCCCTGGACTGTAACAACATACACTGGTGTTTTAAACATGAACCCAGCATGTTTGAACCTACGGGTCCCGGATTCCCTGCAAGCCTAGTCCTGCCCCACACCTTGAAATTGAGCTTGGTTACAAAGCTTTAGATAGCAATTTGGCTGCTCGCCGTCTTCGGCAGTAAAAAATGCATTTACCAGGATTTTTTGGGAAATATAGGTCCTGCCCCCGGCCTGTCCCCAAAAACTATTTACCATAAAATATAGGAAAATATAGGTTCTGCTCAGTCCTGCCCCCCAAAACTGGTTACCAGGAAATATAGGAAAATAGAGGCCCTGCCCAAAACTTATTTACCAAAAAATATAGGAAAATATAGGTCCTGCCCAAAGCATATCCTGAAGTCCTGGCCAAACATCACCCAGCATATTTGAACCTTTTGGTACCGGACTCCCTGCAAGCTTAGTCCTGCCCCAAAACTTGAACTTGAGCTTCAGCCAGCAATTTGGCTGCTCGCCATCTTTGGCAGTAAAAAATACATTTACCAGGGGGAAATAGAAAAATAGGTCCTGCCCAAAACATATCCTAAAGTCCTGAATCAAAATATCTCTATGATTAAATCAAATCAAATACTTTGGCTGCTCACCGTCTTCAGCAGTACAAAATAAATTTGCCAGGAACAAGTTCTATGCAGCGTCGCATGCGATGCTAAAAATTGGCGGAGAGTGATCGCGACGGAGCAACAGGTGGCAACGGAAGCGAGTTAGTTACGAGACCGTTGGCTGACGTGTCAGGCTTCAGCGCAGTCAGACGGTTGGTCTGTCGGAAGGACAAATGGGTAACCCTGGGGGGTCTCGCCCCCTTGAAGAGGGGGCTCAGTCAAAAAATATGAAAACATAGGTCCTGCCCGAAGCATACCCTGAAGTCCTGAATCAAAATATCACATGATTAGAACAAACCCTGAAACCAGTTGTACTGCCTAAGTTGAGACTCCAACATTCTGAAGTCCTGAACACAACTACCACCTGATTAGGGTAAACCCTGAACCCTATTATAGCGCCAAGATCAAACCCCAAAATCCAGAAGCCCTGAACCCCATCGCACCGCAAGCGTCTTTAGTCAGGCAGTTCTTCATTTTGTTGTACACTGTGAAGTACACCTGCAGTAGCACAGGCAAGCGTCTTTAGTCAGGCAGTTATTCAGCTTGTTGTACACTGTGAAGTACACCTGCAGTAGCACAGGCAAGCGTCTTTAGTCAGGCAGTTATTCAGCTTGTTGTACACTGTGAAGTACACCTGCAGTAGCACAGACAAGGGTCTTTAGTCAGGCAATTCCTTATCTGTTTGGACACTGTGAAGTACACCTGCGGTAGTGCGGTAGTGCGGTGGTGCGGTAGTGCGGTAGCACAGGCAAGTGTCTTGCTATATATGGGCAGTACGTATGTGGTGCATGTGCGGTTTATGTGCAGTACATGTACAGTACATGTGTGTTACATGTAAGGTACATGTGTGGTACATGTGTGGGACATGTGCGGTATATGGCCAGTACACGTGCAGTACATGTGTGGTATATGAGCAGTACATGTGTGGTACATGTATGGTACATGTGCAGTACGTATATTTGTAGGGTTGGGCCGACGGATGTCCTTATGTGATACATTTATAAGCTCATACAAATATATATGTCATCTGTTTGTAAGGAAACATATGCTCATATATGCAGGAAATGTATGCTCATACGTCGTACAGAAACGTATGCTATATACGGAAATGTATGCTCATACGTCGTACAGAAACGTATGCTATATACGGAAATGTATGCTCATACGTCGTACAGAAACTTATGCTATACACGGAAATGTATGCTCATACGTTGTACAGAAACGTATGCTATATACGGAAATGTATGCTCATACGTCGTACAGAAACGTATCCTATATACAAAAATGTATGCTCATACGTCGTACAGAAACGTATCCTATATACAGAAATGTATGCTCATACGTCGTACAGAAACGTATGCTATATACAGGAAATGTATGCTCATACGTCGTACAGAAACGTATGCTATATACGGAAATGTATGCTCATACGTCGTACAGAAACGTATGCTATATACGGAAATGTATGCTCATACGTCGTACAGAAACGTATGCTATATACGGAAATGTATGCTCATACGTCGTACAGAAATGTATGCTATATACGGAAATGTATGCTCATACGTCGTACAGAAACGTATGCTATATACGGAAATGTATGCTCATACGTCGTACAGAAACGTATGCTATATGCAGGAAATGTATGCTCATACGTCGTGTCAAAATATATGCTATATAAAGAAACGTATGTTCATTCGTCGTATAGGAACGCATGCTTGAATGCTGTACGATACTAAGTGGCACAACTATTTGATGCCTTTTAATTTGGACATATTCAGCACACCACCAAAAAGTCTGGAAGTCCCTCATCGGTTTTGCAAGAGGAACTGAAGCCAAATGAGCAAAAGCAAAACAGTTGCCAGATCAGGGAATGTTTGTAGTTATACAGAGAGGTCCTGCCTGCACCCAAATGCTGAAGTGCACCTTAATGAGGAGGTGGCCTTGAATGCCATCAGGGATTTTGTAACTTTGGTAAGAGAGCGAGGAGTGTGGGGCTCAGACCCTTGTACAGGCCCCCTACCTCTCCCCTCCCCTCCCCCCCTACCTCTCCTCTACCTCTCTCCCCTCTGCACCCCTTCCAGGCAGGTGTGTGACGGGTGTGTGATAGGTGCATGACATGACGTGTAGTGTAAGTCAAGTTTCACTCACCGCCCAGTTCGGTAAGAGAGCGAGGAGTGTGGGGCTCAGACCCTTGTACAGCAGGCCCCCTACCTCTCCTGCCCCCCCCCCCCCCCCCCCCCCCCCCCCCCCCCCCCCCCCCCCCCCCCCCCCCCCTCCCCTCCGCACCCCTTCCAGGCAGGTGTTTGACGGGCGTTTGATAGGTGCATGACAGGTGTATAGTGTAACTCGAGTTTCACTCACCGCCCAGATCGGTAAGAGAGCGAGGAGTGTGGGGCTCAGAACCTTGTATAGCTCCCCCTTACCTCTCCCCCCTACCTTTCCCCTCCCCACTCCCCCTCTGCACCCCTTCTAGGCAGGTGTGCGATGGGCGTGTGATAGGAGCATGACAGGCAGTGTAGTGTAAGTGTGGTTTCACTCACCGAATATATTGCTGAAAGTCCGCCTGCTATGACATGCTGTGGTATAGGTACAATACAGAAATAATGGTTTCACTCACCGCCCAGTTTGGTAAGAGAGCCAGGAGTGTGGGGCTAAGACCCTTGTACAGCCCCCCCTTACCTCTCCTCCCCCACACCACCACCACCACCTTTTCCCCCCTACCTCTCCTCTACCTCTCCCCCCTCTGCACCCCTTCCAGGCAGGTGTGTGATAGGTGCATGTCATGACGTGTAGTGTAATTCTGGTTCCACTCACCGCCCAGTTCGGTAACAGAGCCAGGAGTGTGGGGCTGAGGCCTTTGTACAGTCCCCGCATCCCTTCCTTGCATGCTATTGCTGAAAGTCCGCCTGCTATGCCATGCTGGGATGATCCAAATGGTTGCAGCTGCAATCGTGTCTAAAGCACATCAAGAGGGCATATGAAGGTGGCTGTGAGTCCACCTGCTAGAGCTCCTGAGAGCGCGTGGATCAACCCCGGTCCTAGAACTAGTCGTGTGGTCAGTGGCGTGGCCTGGGGAAGGGAGGCAGTGTGTCAGTGAATGAGTGTCAGTGGGGCAGGTAGGGAAGAGTGGGTGATTAGTTGAGTGGAAGAGTGGGTGATAAGGTGAGTGGGGAAGTGGGTGAATAGATGAGTGGGAGAGTGGGTGATTAGGTGAGTGGAAGAATTGGTGATAAGGCGAGTGAAAGAGTGGGAGGCATTCAGTGAGGTAGGCAGTGAGTGCTGTCGTGTCAGTGAGGCGCGGCATGCATGTCTATATGTGTATGTTGTGACAGACCAGGGGTAGCCAATTAGGCTAAATGGAGTTTCAAAACCTTGAAGAATCATGATAGCTGTCACAAGTAGGCTGAAGGGAGTCGCCCGACCTCGAATGATCAATGGTCGTCATGACTGCCAGGAGAGGCATGCATGAGTGAGTGACTCACCGTGAAATCCGATGCCATTTACGCAGCAGCAGCTATGTTTTTAGTGGGGACGCGAGCATATGCGTTGATAAGCGGCCAAGAAAAGTGGCCGGACTGCTGAAGATAAGACAATGCGTAAGACAGTCGCGTTCTGTTGGGCAGTAGTGCTTAGATCCGAATCGGACAGCTTGCAGACGCAGACGCCAGCTCCCGCGGCACCACGTGACTGCGTCGGAGATTCTCAGATTCGTACTCTCTGGTGCTGACTCGGACGCGGTTGGCTTGGTACAGAGCTTGAGCTTGCGACGTCGAGAGTTCTGTTGCTGAGGTTCCGCAGGGAAGAATTAGCGCAGGCTAGGATTCCGGAGTGTGTGCAGTGGCATGCGTACTGGGTGAATTCGGGACAGGCGGGACTTGATGGCGCTGAGTAGATTGTAGAGTACACGTGCAACAAATTCAGATGTGCGATTTGTCCTGGCTGTGGTATGCTAGGACCCTACAACGCTTTGAAGCGACGTAAAAAATCCTCTCGTCTCAGCAGCGACGTAACATGAAGCGACAGCAAAGCTGCAGTCTTGCTGTGGGGCCTGTGGGGTACCGATTTGAGGGCGGGGGATAAGATGCCGGCTGTGCGTTGGGATGGAGGTGGGTGCGGGTGGGGAAAGAACGAGGGGAGACTAGACTCGACTAGACTGGCGGGATGTGTGGAGTGTGCAGAGCGGGCAGGATTTGAGGGAGTTGTTAACCAGAAGGGGAGGTAGAAAAGGGGGTTCGTCGAAACTCGAAAGGTCTCCCAAGAAGGTAATCGACATTGGGGAGCGTGGAGCAAAATATCGGAGCAGGGGTAGCTTAATCGACATAATTCAGCTACATGAGTCCAGCGTGGCGTGGTTGTAGTGCGGGGGGGCCCAAGGGCTAGCCTCAGGCGGGACCTTAGAAGCAGACAACCAGGGGGTAGAGAAAAGGCTTGAGAATGCACGGTGCTTAACAGGGTGCTTGCCTGCCTGGAAGCAAAGGACTTGACGTACACCTTAATTGTCATGAAATCATGAGAGGTGTAGTGGTGTAAAACACCTTGGTAGTTGGTGTTGAGGCAGTGAGGCGTTCTCTGGGATGCTGCTAATGAAGGTGTTCGACAAATATTTCCAGTCAGGATTAGATCCGTTGCTAACAGTGCTCTCTAAATTTGGTCTTCCTAGAATGCTATATCGCTAGGGGCTTTGGGAGATATTTACAATGAGTGTTTGGAACTCCGGGACCGTTTTTACCAGCCAGGCTACGTGCATGTATGGAAGAAAGGGTCGTCAATTCATTGTGCTGCAAGTGATTTTCTGTACAAAGGTGTCGACAAGAGAGTCAGGAGGAGAGACAGGCAGTCAAGAGCTAAACGCTGACAAGAGGGTGGTAATTCTGGCCAGTGCCCACCATTTCACCTCAGGTCCTGCTTCGCATTGTTGTACATCTCACAACAGAGATTAAAACCTTGAGATAGAGAAAAAACACTTTCAGATCTGAAAAAACTCTCATGTTGTTAAGGGATGGCAGGAACCAAACCATGTGAATCGGTTCGTTCTCCCGTGTTTTCCCGTGTCGGGTAACCTACAGTACTCACCTGTTAGGGTTTCCCCCACGCACTTAACAGTCAGTTGACTCCTAGTGAAGCAATGTTAATATATTGTAAAACATGTACTGGACTACCGGTATGCCAGAATCATGTTCTGGTGTGATTTGATAGCACATAATGTGTTATAGTAATAGGCTCTTAAGTCGCCACCCGAGTGATTGATTGAGTGATGTCGAACTAGAATGGGTTGACCCAGAATAGGGAAAGGGGGGTGCCTAGAAGCTGTCAAGTGTAGCCCCCAAAAGAAACAAAAGTAAGAAGTCAAGCTTGTGTACACTTCAACCATAAATTCAGTTTGTTACTTTTTGATTGCACACAACGTACAATTGATTGTTTATGTTTTTCTAGGAGGTTGTTTGAAAGGATCGAAATCCGGTGAGGCAAGTGTGGAGATGTGCTAAAGTGATCGCTTGAGTGCAGATGTCCATGTTATTATCTTGTCCATGCCCGCCATGTCCAAGACTCCGATTCGAGCTGCGTACACGATACATCGCGTCTAGTATCGGCATGGTCACGCGTAGGGGGCGCAGGGGTTATAAACCGAGTTGGCCGACTACGGAGCATTCTCTGCTCTCTTCGGCACATCCGCCATTACATGTCACAGTGCTGCAGCAAGTGCCGCACAGTCTCGAGTCTCGACCCGCGGCAAGTCCCGAACAGTCAGGCCAACCAGGGGTCCCTTTGGGGAACCTAGCTCGGGTGTGTGGGAATCGACCAGGGTTGCAAGGACTGGCGAGGGGTGGGCCGTGCTGTTCGTGGGAACTCGCCCCGATCGCGTCATTAGCCCAAGGCAGAGGCGGGCAGAGGTCTCTGGCCCAAGGGCAACCCAGCCCAACCCAGCCCAGGGCAACCTATCCAAGAAGGGTGCTATAAGCGCTGTACGAACTGGCTGAGGGTGGGCTCTATTGGATTTGGGATCTGCGAACGGGTCTAGATCATGCAATTGGCTCAGCCAGGGCTCGGCCAAGTGTCTGGTTTGGGCTCTAGCTATGGGGGAGGTGTAGGACTTCGAAACGACCAAGACCTCGAGGGTTGGCATCTTGCATGGCTGGACTGTTGCAGGGGTGTCAAGTGGCGTGGCTTGCGGGACTTACAACATGAGAACGAACGAACGAACGAACGAACGAACGAACGAACGAACCACCTAAAGAGCGAACGGCAGCTGTTGCTCTATGCTGATGGGAACGCTTGCACGGTAGAGGTTGGTTGTACTGCCCTAGTAGTACTTATAATTTGGTGGGTGGAGAATCACCACCATCCCCATTACTGACCCGCCTCAGCAGATCAATCACTTTGCAGCACTCGCCTGAATCATGTCTCAGTCCATGGCCAACGTTCGTATGCAGGGCGCTGTCAATGTGCGCCCCTTCGGTGCTAAGAGCATCGCCAGGGTTCAGCGATCTGCTCGCAAGGTGTCTGTGCAGGGCGTTAAGGAGGTGCGCCTCGGGACTCTCTAGATCTAAGATATCCAATTGCTTCCCTCAATGCGATGTATCGGCACGATTGTTGCTTACATGGAATCCGAGGCATACCGCGACTAACTCCCCCACTTCTCTATCTTATCGCTTGTCTCCCCTCCCCGATGGCGGTCAATTGTTCGAGCAGATCTTCATGCCAGGTGAGCGTAATTGTTTACACTAGGAACTAGTGTAGACGAGGTGAATCTAGTAGAGTAGACGAGATGCATCTGCTTTCCCCCATGGGCACAAACCCTTCGGCCATTCCCATGACTGGACACATCTCGCAGGCCTACCCAACCCCCCCACTACGATCCACTAGACCTTTACTCCCTCCACTCCCTCTCCTTCACATTTCATGTCGAACACTCTCAGCGATCGCGATCGCCAACGCCGTCTTCTGATTGTGCTCCAGCCATGCACAGATCCGTATCCAGTCACGCTTACCTGGCATTAGCCCCCCCCCCCCCCCCCCACACACACACACCACACACACACACCACACACACACACCACACACACACCACCACCACCACTCACCCACAATCCCACCTCATCCTAACTGACTCCTACTCCAAACACACCTACCACCACACCCAAGCCACCTCTCCTCCGATCAGCCCTTCCTCCGCTGTGTTTGACCTCCTCACACCTGTTGCCCCCACAGCCCTCTCCTCCACCATGACCGAGGGCAAGATCGTGACCTGGTTGAAGCAGGAGGGCGACAAGGTTGTTAAGGGTGAGGTGAGTGCCCTCTACAAAGCCTTCAAAGGGTCTGGTCGACTTGCAAATGCGGCTTTCATGGGAGTGACCACATATTTTTTCCAGCTATGTGCAGCAGCTTCGAGGCTGAGTGCTGTTGTCTGAATAAAAAAATACAATCATGCGCACTCATGATCATGCAAGTTACACATGACCTCATCAAGGATGCAGCGGCATGGATCGATGACATGTTGTCGGATTCAATTTGAAGCCGTGAAATGTACTCACTAGGCTTGCCAGGCCGACTCCCTCCTGCCTTCTCCATTGAAGATCTTTTAACAGCAGGAAATATGTCACATGCTTAGCCTTACAAATTCCCACTCCCCCTGGACTTAATTGCGAAGCTCATATGTGCTCTCATGAGCATCTGCCTGGAATCATTATGGCTTGTAATTGGAATGTGCATGGAATAAAGAACTGCGATACATCAAAATTGTTCGCAAATTCTACTAGGGAACTAGAATCGAACTAAAGGAATTTCTTTTCTTCATCTATAAACATTAAAATTCAGTTATTGTAGTCAATCAATCAATGTTATTCAATCCTGCCTGACTGGATATCTTTGAGCAAATCTTTCTCTTGCTCGTATGGTTATCTGAACAGACGGACCAATTTTTAAAGTTTTTCTTCCGACAGCAGCACTGTTTTTCATTTCATTTTTTCGACAGCAGCACTGAGTTTCATTTTTTCATTTAATGTTTTTCATAAGCAGCACAATTGTTTTTTATCTTCCAACGGCAGCACTGGATTTCTTCTCATTTCTTCTTCTTCTTTTTCAAGATCAACTCCTGCAGGTGCAATTATCGCCAAAAGGTTTCATTGTTGATGAGCTTGTGTAAAGCAGTTCATTCTCTTGCTTAATAAAAATAAGAATACATTTGTTTCTTTTAATCAATCAATGTTATTCAATCATGCCTGCCTGTATATCTTTGAACAAATCATCCTCTTGCTTGTACGATCTTCTGATCAGACCTGATCAGACTGACAATTTGCATTATTTTTTCCCGACAACCTCACTGCAAATATATGTCCCTCACATTTTTGTCCATGTGTAGCCATGATTGTGTAATTAATTGATTTTAATGAGAGGGTTTAGCCTTTAGCCACACACACTCTACATGATCACATGAGTCACACACAGACACGCATGCACACACACAAACACGCATGCACACACACACAAACACACATACAAACTCATGCACCTGCACACTCCATGCCCATGTAGATTGTACATTTTTTAAATGAATCACGTAATCTCACACACACCATTTAAATTTGTTGCGAATAATTTCGAGAAATTCCACAAGCTTGTAAAATGCATTCCACTCCCATGGAGCCGGAAAGTGTCTTAACTACAATTTCCGTGTCTATAAAGCAAACATCGACCCATAATTGCAATCCAGGGGATGATTCGGGAGTTGAGTTTTCGAAGAAAAAAAATGGTTTTCGTATCTCCAATTTAGCCTACAATCTGAGAATTCTGGGAGAACCCCACCACCTACTCACCCACCCACTGTGCCGCCACCTACCCAATCATAAACTATCATTCCACGATCAACCCACCCACCTACCCACTCACCCCCAGGCCCTGGTTGCCGTCAAGTCCGACAAGGCTGGCATGGATGTCAAGTCCTTCAGCATGGGCACCCTCGCCGTCATCCACTCACCTACCCACTTATCCACCCACCCACCCACCCTTGCCGCCCACCTACCAAGCATACACTATCATCCCACGATCAACCCACTCACCTACCCACTCACCCCCAGGCCCTGGTTGTTGTCGAGTCTGACAAGGCTGACATGGACGTTGAGTCCTTCAGCGAGGGCACCCTCGCCGTCATCGTTTGTGACGAGGGTGTGAGCGCCACCGTCGGATCCCCCATCGCTTTCGTTGCCGAGACTGAGGCTGACATCCCTGCTGCAAAGGCAAAGGCTGCTGCCCTAGGTGGCGCCGCCCCTGCTGCTGCCGCCCCGCCGCTGCTGCCCCTCCCCCTCCTCCCCCCCCCGCCGCTGCCCCTGCTGCTGCCCCCGCCCCCGTTGCTGCTGCCCCTGCCGCCCCCGCCCCTCCCCCCCCTCCCCCTGCCCCCGTCGGCCGCACCGACGGACGCATCATCGCCACCCCCTACGCCAAGCAACAGGCTAAGACTTTCAAGATAGACCTCGCCACCGTGGCTGGCACCGGACCCCAGGGTCGCATCACTGCTGGTGATGTTGAGCGCGCCGCCGGAAGGGCTCCCTCCGCCCCTGCCGCCGCTGCCCCTGCCCCTGCTGCCTTCGCTGCTGCTGCCGCCCCTGCTGCTGCTGCTGCCCCCGCCCCTGCCGCTGCCCCCTCCGCAGTGCCCACCACTGTGTCTCAGCTCCGTGGCACCACTGTGCCTTTCAATGGCATGCAGCAGGCCGTCAACAAGAGCATGCTTGCCAGCCTGTCGGTGAGTTGCACTGGGTGGATGAGCGACTGATGAAAGGAAACAACACATGCAGAGTGGAGAATGAACACATGAACAAATGTCAAGCGTTTTTTCATGTTTTGAGGGAGTAAAGGGTGGATGAGTGACTGATCAAAACAAAAACACATTCAGATTGGAGGAAAGAACAAATGACATGCGTTTGTATATGTTTTCGAGGGAGTGGTGGGTGGATGAGCGTCTATTTTGAAGACAATCAGAGTGACTGAACGAAAAATTGAACACATTTCAATTGTCTGTGTATGTTTTTGAAGGAGTGGAGGGTGGATGAGCGTCTGCTGTAAAGAAACAACACATTTGGAGTGAATGAAAAAAAATTGATCGCATTTCAAGCATTGTGTATGTATTCGAGGGAGTGCAGTGTGGATGAGCGTCTATTCAAAAGAAACAAGACTTTCGGAGTGAATGAAATAACAAGTGAACAAAGGTCAAGTGGCTGTGTATGTTTGCAAGGGAGAGGATATAAATTGTGGCCAAGGTAGGGAAAACCACATACAAGGTATTGCATGTTTAGGCTGGGTGGTATGTGCCGTTCAGGTCTGGGCTGGACAGGACCAGAGGCGGCCATGAACTCCATCTTGGTAGGCAAGAATGGCTTTTGTTTGTGTGTATTTGTGGGTAAGGGTGTGTGTTGGTGTTGGTATGGGAGGTCGACCACATGTAAGGTAGAGACAACCTCATACAGGGTAGGACAAGTTCTATGCAACGTCGCAAGCGACGCTAACAGGTGGCGGGGAGTGTTTGTGACGAAGCGACAGGTGACAACAGAAGTGTGTAAGTTACGAGACCGTTGGCTGACGAGAAAGGCTTAGTCTTGGTCAGACGGTCGGTCGGGCTGCCGGACAAATAGGTAGGAAACGGCAACTAATATTAGTGTTTGAAAAACTAATATTAACTAATATTATTATAGTGTAACAATAAGATTAGTTTTTCAAATAAATTTGAAATTCTGGTGAGACGGCTCGTCCGACTAATATTATATAATATTATTTATTCACTAATATTATATAACATAGCCGACCCCTACAAATAGGTAACCCTGGGGGCTTCCGCCCTCTTGAAGAGGGGGCTCCGCCTAGAATGAAATACTGTTGCTGGTCGGGGAGAAGGCCCCAACGTGAGTTGTTGGCGGAAACAGATGCAGATACCCTAAATGGCTGACCCCCGTCCTCCAAGCCCCCCTAAACCCTTTCACCCTTAACCCCCTCGTTCCTCGTCCGACGAGAAGAATGGACGTCCCCTGAGGTGTGCTTACCGACCCCCGCCGACGGGTATGCCCCGCTAGTTAAGGGGCCTGCGACCAAGAGGGGTAGCACCACGGGCCAGGGCTCCCGCTCGCGCGGAGTACTACCACCCGTGGTTTAGCCCGTGGGCGGGGCCGCCGATGAACCGGTTCCCGCGCTCGGTAATTCGGGGTATTTGTACGCTCTGGCCTACCTCGGCGGGCGCTATGTGCCACCTGGCTGCCCCGGTGATCTGAGATTGGAACTTTTCCCCCCCCTTTCCTTTCCAATCCCTCGGACGGGCTCCCCGTACGTCTATCCCTGAGGCGTGGTCCCCTTCCCCCAAGGGAGATGAGGAGGTCTCTCTATGGTTTCCTCCCTCCTGGGGCGTGAAGATTTTGTGTTTCTTGCGTCCATTCCATTGACCATCCTAGGGACCCATTTCCTCTCTTCTCATTCCCAACCCCCTTCCGTCAGGAGAGTAAGATGCGAGCTCTTCCTTCTTTTTTCTTGGCGTTCCTTGATCCGTTTGTTCTTTCCGACAGCCCGTTCTTCTTTTCCCACTTGCCCTCATCATCCCACGATGTGGTAGTCTTCTATGTTTTCTATCTTTTTGCGCTTTCATATCCTTCGGTGTTGGCAGATTTCCCATTCTTTCCTGCATTGAGGGAGGAGGGGGGAGAGGGATGTCTTGTGGCGCCGCTCTTTTCATGCACTTATTCCTTGTTTAAGGGGGAGAGGCCCTTTCCGCTTTCCCTTAGGGTCTCTCCTCGTTCCTGGGCCCCGAATTTTGTGTATTTCTTTTCAGTTAGGAATCTTGCGTTTCGTATATTCATTCGGTTATCTCTGTCGGCGATCTTATCCCGGGTCTCATGGAATAGTGGTTTTCTGATGCTTCTCTATTTCTGTTTTTCTGGGGTAATCCGGGTATCTCCTCATTCCGCCGGAGAATGTCGTGAATTCTCCGCGGTTTTCCCTCCCCCCTTTATCTCCTGGAAGTTCCGTATTTTCCTTGGGCCTTTCTCCCGTCACCCATCTTCCTCACCCGGAACCAGCCCCTATGTGTTATGTCACTCCTTGTGTACCCAACAGGGCTAATCTCTCTCTCCTGGGTGATCGGCTGTTTCTTGCTTCTGACCCTTTCCAAAGTTGTTCGACCCCAGGCGGTGACGGCCTCCTTCCTTCCTGTGGTTCTAATCTCTAGAATTCTGTTTTTCTCTAGCCGTGCCGATTGTATTGTGGAATTTTTGTGACCCCTCACCACGGTACTCGGGGGTGTGCAATATTTTGTTGATTTGGTTTTCACACGAACTTTTTTTCGGAGTCCTTTCTTTCTCGAAGGGTTTGTTGTGTTTTGTGGGTTTGGATCGGTACTGCCCGGAGGGGCTGTACTCTCCGACCTAGCTTTCGTCCGAAGAATGGTGGAGGGGGGGGTGGCTTTATGACCTTTTGCTTCTACTGTTTATTAATTTTGTGTCCATGGTGGTTACATTACCCTGGTTCCCTTTTGGACTCTAAATATGACAGCGGCTTGACCGCTGCAATTGGCGAATGGGTGTTAGCGGGGAACCATCGTGGAACACTGCTGCTGCTGCAGTATCTGGTAAATAATGAATAGTGGGTGAGGAGGCCGATCAGGAACTACCATTCCATGTTGCGCTGGCACGAATTCCCTGATGGATGAGTCGCGATTGAATGGTGCAGCAAGGTGCAGTTGGCGTAATGGCAAATACATAGATACAGTAGGGGCAAGGGTGTGCACATGAATTGATAATAGTCCGGCGGATACTAATAACACCCCACGCACACCAAACAACCAAGAGCATCCTTAGCCTACCAATCTCGTGTTCCCTAAACCAACCTCACCAAACCCACACTATACTGAACCCCGCAGCTGTGACCCCAGACGGTAACGGCATCACTTACAATGAGAACGTCAACCTCACCATGGCTGTTGCCATGCCTGGCAGTGCATCTTTACCCTGCCCCCCTCACTCACACTGACAACTAACAGCATGCTAGACTAAACCGAAGCGAGGTAAACCAAACCAACCTCACCTAACCCAAACTGAACCCCGCAGCTGTGACCCTGGACGGCAATGGCATCACTTGCAACAAGAACGTCAACCTCACCATGGCTGTCGCCATGCCTGATGGTGCATCCTTGCCCTGCCCCCCCCCCCCCCCCCCCCCCCCCCCCCACGCACACGCACACGGGCAACTAAAAGCATGCTTGACTAAACTGGACCAAAGTAAACCAAACCAACCTCGCCTAACCCAAACCATACTGAACCCCGCAGCTGTGACCCCAGACAGCAACGGCATCACTTACAATGAGAACGTCAACATCGCCATGGCCGTCGCTTGACGGTGCATCTGTACCCTGCTCCCCTCCCGCTCACTGGGAACCAAAACCATGCTTGACTAAACTGAACCAAACCCAAGTAAACCAAACTAACCTCGCCTAACTCAAACTATACTGAACCCCGCAGCTGTGACCCCCGATGGAAATGGCATCACCTACAACAAAAACCTCAACATCGCCATGGCCGTCGCTATGCCTGGTGAACAAACCCACACAACTTCGCTCAACCTAACCAACCCCACCTAACCCAAACCATACTGAACCCCGCAGCTGTTACCCCCGATGGAAACGGCATCACTTACAATGAGAACGTCAACATCGCCATGGCCGTCGCCATGCCTGATGGTGGCCTCATCACCCCTGTGCTGCAGAACGCTGACCGGACTGACATCTACCAGCTGTCAAGGTGGGTTTGAATAGGCTTCTATAATAATGCATGTCCCGAGGGGCGTGGGTTCAATTCTCGCTAGAACTAGAGGCCCCCTAGTTGGCAAGGGATATCGCCCGAGTAACACTATACACACCCTCACCAACACCCATGTCCACACCAATATCCACACCAACACCCACACCCGTATACACACCAGCACCCTCACCCACACCCATGCACACACCAACAACCTCACCCTCACCAACACCCACACCCCTCCCCGTGCACAGGAACTGGGCTGACCTGGTGAAGCGTGCCCGCTCCAAGCAGCTTGAACCCACACCACTATCCACACCCTCACCAACACCCATGCACACACCAACAACCTCACCCTCACCAACACCCACACCCTCCCCGTGCACAGGAACTGGGCTGACCTGGTGAAGCGTGCCCGCTCCAAGCAGCTTGAACCCACACCACTATCCACACCCTCACCAACACCCATGCACACACCAACTACCTCACCCTCACCAACACCCACACCCCTCCCCGTGCACAGGAACTGGGCTGACCTGGTGAAGCGTGCCCGCTCCAAGCAGCTTGAACCCACACTACTGTCCACACCCTCACCAACACCCATGCACACACCAACTAACTCACCCTCACCAACACCAACACCCACACCCACACCCCTCCCTGTACGCAGGAACTGGGCTGACCTCGTGAAGCGTGCTCGCTCCAAGCAGCTTGCACCTGCTGAGTACAACAGCGGCAACTTCACTATCTCCAACCTGGGCATGTACGGAGTGGAGGCCTTTGATGCCATCCTCCCCCCTGGTGAGAGGTGCAGAACGGTCGGGGTGGTGGTGGGTGGTAGTCGGTACAATTTGTTGTTGGTGGTGTGGGTGGTGGGATGGAGTGGAGGGAGGCAGGTACGGAGTGGATGCCTTCGATGCCATCCTCCCCCCTGGTAAGTGGTGTATCATGGCCGGGGTGGTGGTGGTTGGTAGTCGGTACAATTTGTTGGTGGTGGTGTGGGTGGTGGGATGGAGTGGAGGGAGGCATGTACGGAGTGGAGGCCTTCGATGCCATCCTCCCCCCTGGTGAGTGGTGCAGCATGGTCGGGATGGTAGTGGTGAGGGTGGGTACTTATGGTGCGATGTGCGTGAGGGTGGGTAGTGGTGAGGGTGGGTGAGAGTGGGTAGTGGTGAGTGGGTGAGAGTGGGTAGTGGGTGTGCGTAAGTGGGTGTGCGTGAAGGTGGGTAGTGGTGAGTGGGTGAGAGTGGGTAGTGGGAGTGCGTGAGGGTGGGTAGTGGTGAGTGGGTGAGAGTGGGTAGTAGGCGTGCGTGAGGGTGGGTAGTGGTGAGTGGGTGAGAGTGGGTAGTGGGTGTGCATGAGAGTGGGCAGCGGTGAGGGTGGGCACTTATGGTGCGATGCGCGTGAGAGTGGGAAGGGCGGTGTGGGTGGAGTTGGTTGTTCGGGTGAGGGTTGGTACTTGTGGTGGTCAGGTGAGTGGACATGTGTGGAGTGGACCTTCGCTGCCGTCCAGCTGAGAAGTGCTGCTAGCTGCTGGGTTGGTTTGGGGGGCGAGGTGAGGGTTGGGACGGGGGTAGTAGCCAACCTGAACCCTCCTCCCCACCCCCTCACCCCACCCCCGCCTGCCTAAGCCCCCACCCCCTCCCCCCACCTGCAGGCACCGCTGCATAAGCCCCTGACCAAAGCTCCCCCCTCCCCCCCCGCTTGCAGGCACCGCTGCCTAAGCCCCCGACCTAAGCCCTCCCCTCCCCCCCCTTGCAGGCACCGCTGCCTAAGCCCCCCGACCTAAGCCCTCCCCTCCCCCCACCTGCAAGCACCGCTGCCTAAGCCCCTGACCTAAGCCCCCCCCTCCTTCCCCCACTTGCAGGCACCGCTGCCTACGCCCTTGACCTAAGCCCCCCCCTTCTCCCCTCACTTGCAGGCACAACTGCCTAAGCCCCTCACCTAAGCCCCCCCCCCCCCCCCCCCCCCCCCCCTCACCTAAGCCCCCCTCCCCCCACTTGCAGGCACTGCTGCCATTATCGCCATCGGTGGATCCAAGCCAACTGTGGTTGCCAACAGCGACGGAATGATTGGTGTCAAGAAGACGATGACTGTTAACATCACCGCCGACCACAGGATTATCTACGGAGCATCTGCCGCTGAGTTCCTCCAGACCCTGAAGAGCGTGATTGAGAACCCCGACCAGGTGTGTGGGAGGGGAGAGGGGTCATTGGTACGTGGGTCGTTGGGCTGTTCTTGGCTGAGAAGCCTGGCAATTGAACATGCATTCCCCTCAACTTCACGCCTCGCCATCAGGCAAAACATACTTATCTTATGTTTTTATAGTGGGCTAACGTCCGACGAACCCCCTGAACCCACTTATCCAACCCCTTGTCCTCCCCACCACCACTACACTCACACTCCCTCTCCCTCTCCCGCCCCCCCTCGCCCGTTCCCACCACCACTACACACACACTCATTCTCCCCCACCCCCACCACTGCACTCACACTCCCCCACCACCCCCTGCGCAGCTGCTTATCTAAGCTCACCTACCAATGCCTGGTGGTGACTTGTGAGCATGGCTGTCAAGTCCGCTCTCCTGAACTGATGCCACCACCACCACTACACACACACACTCCCTCCACCCCCCCCACCACCACCACTACACTCACACTCCCCCCCCCCCCCCCCCCCCCCCCACCACCACCACCACCACCCTGCGCAGCTGCTTATCCAAGCTCACCTACTAATGCCTGGTGGTGACTTATGAGCATGACTGTCAAGTCCGCGCTCCTGGACTGATGCCACCACCACCACCACTACACACACACACTCCCTCCCCCACCCCCACCACCACTACACACACACACTCACTCCCCCACCCCCACCACCACCCTGTGCAGCTGCTTATCTAAGCTCACCTACTAATGCCTGGTGGTGACTTATGAGCATTACTGTCAAGTCAACGCTCGTGGACTGGTGCCTCTTGTGTGTTGATGGCACCAAAAGTGTTGAACCTAATAGAGTCTTGGTCTTGGCATCACAAGTGTTGCACCTGTTGGAGTCATGGTCTTTAGGACGCAGAACAGCCGAAGAGAGCTGTGCAAAGCTCTTCCTATCACGGTTGGTCAAGTCCCTGTAGCCCTTCCTATCACGGTTGGGCAAGTCCCTTCAGCCCTTCCTATCACGGTTGGGCAAGTCCGTTAAGCCTATTTGGCCTACCCCTGGACTGTAACATAACATTCATACATCATACATACCTTTACAAAGCCGGAGACCAAGCTGATGATGTCTGTGCCCTGTCAGCGTGATCTACTAGGACACAGGCACTTGTGTCCTAGTAGATCACGATGACATGCCCCGGCACGAATTGGGTTGGATTGTTACTGGTTTTTCATCCAACGTCAAGCTGCTCACCGTCTTCCAATTTCAAGTCCCCCCGTGCCAGACTCACGGAACCCAGGGAGTATGTGCGGATTTGACAGATGAAAGACTTGTCCAGATCCAAACGGAACCCTAGCTAAGGAAAGCCGTTCACTTGGACGAAGCAGGAGCCCTAGCTTTGTTGAGTAATGAAGAAGAAAACTGCGGGGACACTCCTTATAATTTTGTATGAATGAGTCTATCAAACTATTTAGCCTGTGGCTATAATTGGACTGTTAAAACTGAAAACTAACTCGAGAGCCTTCCTTCTAGACCCCCATGCCACTGGCGAACTTGAACTTGGTTACATGGCTCCAGCCAGCAATTTTTTTGCTCGCCGTCTCTCGCAGCAAACATATATTTGCCGGGGAAATCCAGACCCCCCACTAGGGTTGTTCATGACGCTGCGTCTTGCGTTGCAGAATCAACGTTGAAGGGTCTTCTGCGCAGACACAGCTTCGGTGGGTTGGTTGCGTCTTGAGTCGCAGACTATGAAATCGGTTGCGTCTAAGGACGCAGGCTGTTAAATTGGTTGTGTCTTAGGACGCAGAGCTGAAGGGTCCTTCTAAACAACCCTGCCCCCCATGCCATTGGGGAAGTAGGTAATCCTGTCTCCACTGTTTCTTTTTTGGGCAACTTGAACTTGAACTTGGTTACATAGCTTCAGCCAGCAATTTGGCAGCTCTCCGTCTTCGGCAGTAAAAAATAGGCTAAAGGGACTTGCCAAACCGTGATAGGAAGAGCTTAAAAAGAAAAAGCATTGATAAGCAGAACCACCTGAACAGCTTCTTCTTTAGGCTCTGCTCCGCCGCATCGTCAACCTCATGTAGCAACCACCTGTCAAATGTTTCACGCTTAGGCAGTGCATACAACTATACTACACTAACTAATGAACAACCACACCCAAGGTGTCTTCCGTTCATCCATGGAACAACGAAAATGCGTCAACGTGTTGTAGGGGGTTCATAACTATATGTAGTGAGGAGAAGGATTTTTTTGTTTACCCCCCCCCCCCCCCCCCCCCCCCCTCCCTCCCCCCCATCCGAAAACCCGATTACCTTACCCTACCCCCCCTAAAATGGGGGTCATTCGAAAGATCTTTTCGTGCCAATTCCAGTTATGCTCTTACATCTTTCGTAAGGTTGCTCAGACGTGATTTATCGCGAAGTTAAGATTTGGGCCGCTTTGGGTGAAAAAACCTTTGGACCCATCTAGCTTTTGTACAACTTTATTTTTGGCTAAACATTTTTTTATAGTTTTAGGATAAGCTCTATCCAAAGCAAAGATGCGGTACGGCCGCTTTTTTCTTGCCCCCCCCTCGGTGAGGAGTACATATCCGTATTGAGGAACACGTACTCTGACATCGTGCGGTGAGGAATAAGTACTCTGACATCCCGAGGTGAGGAATACACATTATCAGTGGTGAATAAGTCATATTTGACTTCGTTTGAGCCCACTTCCGGCCTGATGGTACGCATAACCGTAGAAAGGCTTCACTGCTTCGCAACACCTCCATTTTGGCGCGGTATATATTGCCCACTATCAGCTTGAATACACTCCAGAGAGTGGACAGAGATGCTTGCGTGAAGCAGACGCGCCAATCTATACACGGAGACGAGAAAAGCATTACAAGGACAGGCGGACGCCAAAGGACACCAGCGGTGGGAGAGGCGGGTGCCTGTAACCTGAGTCTAGAACCTAAGCCAGGAATCTTAAGCCGGGCGCAGGCAATACAGCGCGTGTCAGTGAGACCGGTGACGCAGCCAACAGGAAGCTGTCACTGTGTCATCAAGGATGACACAGTCTACGGGAAGCTGGCACAGTACAGACAGTAACACTGTCTGGACCGATAGTTCTAAGGGATTACATAAGTAGTCACCAAGTCATAAAACGAGTGAGAGCACCGCTATTCATGCTGATACTCCACCTATGACGCAGGTGACATACAATACTACTACTCCACCTATGGCACTGGGGACATAGAACTATATGTAACAGAATAAATAAAAAATCAAAGAACTCCGAAAAAACGAGAGAACTTCAAATAAAACCCAAAGGGTGAAAGGAAGGAATGAAGCAAGGCAAAAAACCAAAGTTTGCCTAGAGGGAAAAAGAGGACAAACTAAATATCAAAGTTGGGTAACAACGGTATAGAAAACCCGATCCGGGAATAGGAACCTAATGCCAATCAATGATAACCAAAAAACCGACGAATGTAACAAAAACAAAATTCCCTAAGGAGAAGCGGTCATCCCAAACATTCGGATAAACCTCCAGAACACAGCAGGATCAAGGGGCTTGGTGAAGGGGTCAGCACAGTTGTCCTTAGTGTTAACATAGGCAACATCTAGCTGGCCATCCTCCACCAGCTACTTGATGTTGTGATGAATAACATCAATGTGCTTGCTGCGAGGGAGAAGCTGCCAGTCATTGGCCCAACTCAGGGACCCTAAGTTGTCACCCTGAATGGGAACCAGGTGACAAGGCAGACCCAGATCCACCCTCAACTTCAACCATTGCACCTCCCTGGCAGTCTGAGACAGGGCCTGATACTCTGCCTCACTAGAGCTAATGGCAACAGTGGGCTGCCTCTTGCTCATCCAGTTCACTAGGCCCCCCCCAGCAAGCACAGCATAGCCAGTCTGAGACCTCCTGTCAGACCCATCATCAGCAAAGGATGAGTCACTAAATACAGTAAAAGAGAACTCAGGGCTGTGAGTGTAAGTGAGCCCCAGGTGAGAGTGTGTCCTCAAATACAAGAGCAAACGCTTGGCTGCCCCCCAGAGGGGCACCGTGGGCTGAGCAGAAAACCTGGACAGATAGCTGACAGCAAAAGAAATATCAGGCCTGGTGCATGTAGCCAGGTATAGCAAAGCACCGACAAGAGAGAGGTACTGGCTATTAGAGGGCAGGGGCTCTCCAGGAGGGTCAGTGACTGTGCACTTGGCCATGGGGACAGAAAACTTGGGCTTGGCTGCAGTAGTGAGACCAAACTGCTCCACCAGATCAACAATGTATGAGTGCTGGGAGAGGTTGATCTGGACACACCTGCCATCAGAGTCAAGTGTACAGTTCATGTCCAAAGAGAGGAACTGAACCGGTACACCCATCTCTTTGACTTCCCAGCCTGCAGCTTCCATATCCTTGATCAGCAAAGCATACAAAGTCAGATCACAAAAAGCACAGATAAAATCATCAACATAGGTCAGGACATAGCTCCACCCACCAAAAGAATCCCTCCTAAAATACAGAGCAGGTTCTGCCTTGCACATAGTAAACCCATGTGCAACCAACACCCGCTTGACATCCATGCTCCAAGCCCTGGGTGCCTGCTTCAAACCATAAAGGGACTTGATCAGCTTGCACACAAGGGGAACACCGTTAGGTCCAAGTACCTTGAAGCCCTCAGGCTGGTGGCAGTACAAGTCCAGGCCAGGTTCCAACTTGGCATTCAGAAATGCAGTCTTGATATCCAGCTGCCGTACAAACATTTTCTTATGAGTGATGGCAGCAAGGAGTACCCTCAGACCTGCTTTAGAGGAGACGGGGGCATATACATCATGAAAATCCAGCCCAGGACGCTGGAGAAAACCTCGTACCACAAAACGTGCTTTAAAGCGCACAGAACCATCAACCCCAATTTTCTTCACAAATAACCACCTGCCAGACAGGATCTTCTGCTTAGGAGGCTGTGGAGTGAGTGCCCAGGTACCATGGGCATGCAAGGATGCCATCTCATCCTTCATAGCAAGCAGCCACTGATCCCTGTCAGGGTTGGAAGGAAGCATGGCAGCTTTATAAGTTAGTTCAGATGAGGTAGAAATATATGCTCCCACGTACAAGCAGTGTACTTGTACATGAGCAGCACGGGTATCAGCAGTTTCAGCAGAAACCGGTAGTGAAGCCCCCAGCGCAGCACTAATGCCTGGTTGAACAAGGCCGGCATTCTTTGCCTCTATTTCACTGAATCCTGGGTCGACCGGTACACCCCAGCCATACGCAGTATCAGAGCCAGACCAGTGTTCAAGGTCATCACTCACACTCTCGGTGACGGCTACATCGTCGCAATGCCTTGTCCGGTATAAACCACCAGGGACGGCAGGAGGCGAAGGGATCAACAACGCCTGCGAGCCATCCGGACAGGTGGCGACTAGTAGACAGCGGACCTATGACAGGCTCCACTATGACCTGAGGCTGTCCAAATCCTAGAGCTTCGCCGACGGAACTTGGCGCAGAGGAAGGCCTGGCGACCCCCTGGGGTAAATTATTGCCTGAAGGAACAGCAGAATCCCCCCTGCCCAGTACCTTCGCACGCAATACAGCACCATCAGTCCCTGACCTGGGACGCAAATTCATCCCATGACCAGTGCAGCGGTCAACAATCGGGGTCGGTAAAGGGTCTAGGGCATTACCTGCAGAATCAAGCACTTGTCCGTTGATTGCGGCAGGGGTGCGAGAAACATACCGGGACCCATCATAGGGGGATAGCCCAGGTATGCAGTTATAGCTGAACTGCTCATAGAAGAGTACATCACGACTCTCTACTACCTGGCGCAACTTAGGAACCCAAACAAAATAACCCTTGCTCACCAGAGAATACCCAACCAGTCTACCAGATAACGCCCTTTCGTCTAGCTTGTTGCGTCTCTTCCCATTTACTAATGTGACATAGCAAGGGCAACCAAACACGCGCAACAACGACACATCAGGTAGAACCCCAAAGAACAACTCGTATGGAGTCTTGTCACCCTGATTGGGCAGCCGATTTCGTAGGTAACAAGCAGCTAGGAAGGCATAGGGCCAAAAGGACTTAGCTAGTTTAGACTCTAAGTGAATACTCCTAGCTATGTTCTGCAAGACCCCATTGTACCTCTCGACAGTTGCATTCTGCTGAGCAGTGTATGCCATAGATAATTCATGCACAGCTCCTACCGATTTCAACCAATCCTCGAACCACTCCACTATAAATTCCTTAGCCCTGTCAGATCTCAGACATTTGAAGACAAACCCATGTAGCTGATTCATCCATCTGAGGATGATAGTTTGAACTGCTAAGGGGGCTTCACCCCTGGTTCTCAAGCACAATACCTCAGCATAGCCAGAGTATTGGTCTGTGAGACACAAGATGTAAAACTCCCCACGCAAACCCCTAACATGAACTGGTCCCATGATGTCCAAGTGAAGGCGTTGGAGAGGTGCACGGATCTTAGTTTTGCTTTCTTTAGGAAAAGGGATACGTTTTGCCTTTGCCTTCTGACAAGCATCACATGGGATCTTAGCCAGTTTTCTCACTTGTTTGAGGGTGAGGGGTAAGTTGTTAACCAGACCATCCCTGACAAGCTTGTGCATGGCGTCATAGCCAGGGTGACCCAGTCGCCTATGCCACAGCCATTCAGGGGTGGTAGGGATAACAACTCCACCATCCTCATCAACATCAAGTGCAAAAACTGGGTAATGTCCAGCACGAAACAAACGGCCATTGGGGTTGATACAAGTCCTACAGGTAAACTTGTACACACCATCACTTGAGGCAGGGAAAGACCAGAGCACAGTAGAGTTGTGAGTGGAAGTACAACTAAGACTATCAAAAGAAACCTTGCAGTGATGAGAATGAGCCACAGCATTTACTGACAGGAGGTTCACTGGACAGTGGGGTATGTAGAGCCCATTGGTTAGAGTGATTGATGTTGGTAACCAATCACTACATAACACAATGGATCCCTCACCCACTGACCGTTGAACCACACCATCACCAAATCGAACTGAAGGTCCATCCGTAGAAGCATTATACACAGTGAACAAAGACAGATCACCTGTGATAGACATTCCAGCTCCATAATCAACATGCCAGACACCCGCAGACAGGCTCGGGCTACAGACGTTGGAAAACTTCGAGGTGCAAGAGAATAGGACAGAGCTTACCTCCTACTTCTGCATAGCAAACCCATCAATATGAGCCTGCAAGGAGGAAATTTGCTTTGGAGTAAGCGTACCTGGAAGGGCCAAGTTGACGGGCACCGGTCCAGGACGCGATGCACCATCCTTGCCCCTTCTCAGATGCGGGTGCTTCGTCCAGCAACGGTCCTCCGAGTGGCTCTCCTTATGGGGGCATGGTCCCCAAGCACAATCCAGGCGCCTCTTGGTAGACCCGGAACCCCGAGAACCAGATCCCTGCTTCCGCTGGATTGCAGCATTGGCAGGAAACTGGGGAGTGTCCCGGGACCACCTAGGATGCCTGGAATCAGACCTGGGGAGCGCTATGTTCAAAATTTCTAGAGTCCTATAGTCCCCTAGACAGGACCAGTACTCAACAGGCTGCGAGTTGTACAACATGGTACCATACTTGATCCGCAGCGAGTCGAATCGGGGAAGACGAGCACCGTGAACTATGATACTCATGGCGTGGCGCTGAGTCTGTGGAGACCCAGCACTGCGGAGGTCAGTGCACAGACCGCGAACCCGGCGAAAGAAAGCGTCAACCTGCTCAGTAGGACTCATGACTGAATCAAGAGAATCTTTCATCATGAGAGGGACACGAGAGGCAAGGGCATCAGACTGCTGCCTTCGGATATGCAACAAGATATCCCGAGGTGTAGCGAAGTTCTGGTATACCTTGACTAAGGCGTCCGTCATGTTGGCGAGCATCATGGATAAGACCATGAACTCCTGACGAGCATCATGGATAAGACCATGAACTCCTGACGAGCATCATGGATAAGACCATGAACTCCTGACGAGCATCATGGATAAGACCATGAAATCCTGCCGGCAGTGCACTGAAACCCAACAGTGCAGGATCTACAAGAGACTCACCATGTATGAGAAGCCGAAGTTCCAGCAGCAGGAGCAAGGGTCCTAGGATGGGAGCTAAAGACTCACGAATCCCCAGAAAATACTCAGCAGCAAGACCAGCGTCATACGCACGCTGGTCATCTAAGTTCCTGATCTCAGACAGGGACCGCGCAACACTCACTACTAGCTCGAAATCAGGACGAACAGGACAGAAAGGAAGGGGCATCTTGACAAACTAGTAACCCCGCAGATCATTATTCCTACGCCCAATGCCACCAAAGGTCACACCATTAGCAGGAGGGTAGTTAATCCCCGAAGTAACCGGTCCCAGAAAAGCCCGACACTCGAGACCTAGCTCAGAGAATACCATCACACGCTTATGGCGTAACGGGACACTCACATTCGCCATGGTTGCTTGCATGTCCATCCATCCTACCGTACAGAGTGCGGTTCAAGGATTCCCCATCAAGTTGAGCTTGACGGATATGACGGCAGTCCTGCAACCGCAGATGCAGAGGAGGTCCTCCAGTGAGAAGATGCTCCCAAGACTCGCATGACAGCGAAGCAAGGAAGCACTGGAGGTGGAGGGCCAGAGGCCGGTGGCAGCTCCACTGGCGGAGGCGGAGGGGGCTCCTGCGAAGTGCCAGCAGAAGATGTGCGGACAGCTGTAGCAGCAGCCTCCCGAGCACGAGTATTGTAGCCATAGAGACCTCGCTCCATAGGGTTGGAACCAGTGGTAAAAGACGCAGAACTCCTCAGCATCGACGGCCTAGCCACCTCCGGGTGGACCGGTGGAAGAGGCGCAGAAGAGGGCTCAGGCTTATACACAGGTGAAGGCTCAGGCGCAGGTGCCGATGAAGGCTCATACACTGGTGAGACGATGGCAGTGTTAAACACACGAGTAGCAGTTGACGGAGTACCTCCACCGAAGTCGTCACTCGTAGCACTCTTCAGATCCTCATCATCCTCATCATCACCTTCACGATTACGAGCAAGGTCTTCATAGTCATAGTCCAAACAGGAATTAGGTGGCGGAGGCCCCATTGCATACTGGATGATCTGAGTCGAGACACAACATAGACGCATAAGAACGTCCTCAACCTCAGGAGAGAGGCGTTGGACAGTAGGAGAAGGAACCAAAAAGTTGGAGAATTGATTGGGGGGGGGGTTACTTCCACAATGGCGGAAGGACCCTCCTCTCCGTTAGGAGAGGCCGCTGGCGCACAAACATCTAGCCAATCAGTAAGAGGAACCTTGACCTCCGTTGGAAGGACATGGTCGCAGCCATTGCTAATGATGACACTGCGGATCCCGCGCGACCAAGAAAGACCATTTGACTCATGGAGTTTCTCAAAGCCGGCGGGAGGCCCTCTAGGAACGAAGTAGCATTCAAAGCAGTGGTAGTAAGTGAAGGAGCCCGTAACCTATCAGCTTGAATACACTCCAGAGAGTGGACAGAGATGCTTGCGTGAAGCAGACGCGCCAATCTATACACGGAGACGAGAATAGCATTACAAGGACAGGCGGACGCCAAAGGACACCAGCGGTGGGAGAGGCGGGTGCCTGTAACCTGAGTCTAGAACCTAAGCCAGGAATCTTAAGCCGGGCGCAGGCAATACAGCGCGTGTCAGTGAGACCGGTGACGCAGCCAACAGGAAGCTATCACTGTGTCATCAAGGATGACACAGTCTACGGGAAGCTGGCACAGTACAGACAGTAACACTGTCTGGACCAATAGTTCTAAGGGAGTACATAAGTAGTCACCAAGTCATAAAACGAGTGAGAGCACCGCTATTCATGCTGATACCCACCACATCAATCATACTTACTTGTGGTCGGAGAGAGTCTGCAACGTGCTGCAGTGGTTCATAACTAGACATAGTGAGGAGTATATACATCTTTGTAATGAGGAAGAAGTAATTCGACATTTTGCGGTGAGGAATAGGTACTCAGACATCTCGAGGAATTAATACACATTGTTAGTGGCAAATAAGTCCTATTTGCCTTTGTTCAAGCCCACCTACGGCCCATATGTACGCCTAGCTGGAAAAAGGCTGAACTGCTTCGCAACATCATCATTTTGGCGCCGTATATATTGTGCACCACATCCATCATAATTGTCGGAGATAGGCTGCAACATACTCATGTCCTTGGGACTCTGCCAAGTCCTGGGCTGTTTTGTTGCGCTGCAGTGTGGCAAGGCAAATGAAGCAATGTCAGCTGTGGTGATCATGGGGCTTCGGTATATCGTTTATATGAATACAAATGGAGTGCACTGATTATAGACCTTGTAGCCCCTTTCAGTGATATATATTGGTCTAGTGGTAGACCAAATCACTTTGAAGATGAAGAGTTGGGGGTTTATTTGATTCCCCCTTCGATCGCTCTTGGCGGTGCAGGTTGTTGTCAACCGCGATGGTAGCGTGTCCGGAGGTAGAAGACCGCTCCCTACCCGCGTACGACGGGCTCCCTTCATACCACGCCCTACCTGGCGTTATCATTATAGACCTCTCTCCCAATAAAGGTTTTACCCCCCCCCCCCCCCCCCCCCCCCCCCCGTAAGATAAGGCCGGGTAGGTTTATATTGCCATTTCATTAATTGCAGTAGGCAATGATTTAATGTTTAATAGAGCTGGACAAGTCCATTTATTTTATACCATGATGCTACCCCTGGACTGTAATCCACATTACAAAATGAAGTGCAAAGAAACGTGTATGTAAGGTGACTGTGTGGAAATCTTACACGACATGGCTCAAGGTATCACAACCACACAAATCAAGGTATCACAAACACGAACACCGCTACCACCGGACTATAATGATGATGATGATTACATTTTCCGGGTGATGATAATGATAACGCCTGGTGGGGCGTGGTGTTAAGGGAGCCCGTCGTACGCGGGTGGGGAGCGGTCTCCTACCTCAACTGGACAAGGTACCATCGCGGTTGACGACAACCTGCAACGCCAAGAGCGACCGAAGGGGGAGTCGAACCCCAGACTCTTCATTCTTATAGTGATTCAGTCTACCACTAGACCAATGTATATCACCGAAAGAGGCTAATTCCGGGTGCCCTACTGGACTCCAAATGTGCCCTCGGGTTGACGGAGTCAACGGGGACTTATGAACATCATGCACAAAGAAGAAAGAAAAATAAATAATAGTGATAAAAACAAATTATAAACAAAAACAGGATATTCAAGCACACACACCACCCAAGGTTTATTATTTCAGATTTCTGTAGTCCAGGTTGAGTAGCTACTAGGGCTACTCAACCCTGATTTCATGATAGTTGCGTAGCCAAAGCATGGCGGAGTGCGAAGCGCAGAGCCTTGGGGGGTCGGGGGGCAGCGCGTCTCGATATCGGGGGGCCCGGGGGATGTAGCATTCTACGGAATGGCGACGGATCATCGACGCGTCATCGAAAAATGAAACACTGACACCACCCAAGGGGATATAAGGACCTCTTTGTGTAAGACCCTAGACACACACCATTTCATTAATATATTTCATTAACATATAAATATATAATTATTTTCAATAATAATGACAATTACGACGATATAATCTGAACTCTTTCGGCCCCAGTACAGAGGAGCACCAGCCATCCGGAACTTGCAATTTCTCACGAATTGATAATGCTGTGCTAAACCTTACCCTCACTTCTACCCCTAAACGCTTCCCCACTACCCAACAACCCCATTACGTACCCGTCAACCCAACCCAACCAACACAAACCAAACTATAACCAACACTGGCACTACGTATAATTGCAACATCACAAATCAGGCGCAAGCAAGCGAACATTGTGTTCACGTTGCAGCATGAGGGTAACGGTGCGAAGCACTTCGTGTATGCATGAACAGAGTTTCTTCATAGTTTCAAGGGGGGCGTAAGGCCCTTTTCGTGTTACACCCCAGACACAGCAGTGGTGCAACTACCATGCAGGCAATCTTACTTCGTCCTTGACAGCTTTGCTCCGTGTCCCTTCAACGCGCTTGCACAGTCAAGGTGGCCGTTGTATGCAGCCCAGTGTAGGGGTGTCATCTCATTCTGCGAGGTAGGAACAATGCAAGTGTATATACATCATAGGTTGTGCAAGCGGTGCATTTGTAGACATGCAAAACAACAGATTATGTGCTACCATAAGTGTGTTGATGCCCTACCTAGGGCACACATGTACGTACTACTAGTTACCCATGATTGGGTTGTCTGCCTGCTTGCTTGAGAATATTGGGGCACAACTTGAATCCTACTCAAAAGCAAAAAAAGAACTCCACCACCACCCGCCCCACCACCATTCACCCCACACCACCCACCCCGAACCACCCACCCCGCCACCATCCACAACAACCAGCCACCCACCACCCACACCACAACCCCAACCCCCACCACCCACGCACACCGACCACACCGGCCAAACCCCATCACCCACAATAACCACCCCCGTACCACTACCCACACCCCACCACACGCACCATACCCACACCGACCACCACCACCACCACCAACCACTGCACCCCTTCACCCCCACGCACACACCCCTACCCCCCCAACACCCCACACCCCCTCCCCCCCCTACCCGCACACATCACCCCACCCCCCCACACCCACCCGCATACCACCCCCCCCCCTACCCCCCCCCCCCCCCCCCCCCCCCCCCCGCCACACCCCCACAACACACACCACCCCACACCACTCCCCCCACCCCCTCCCCCCCCCTCCCCCCCCCCCCCCCCACCCCACACACACACACAAAACCACCACCACCACCACCTACCACATTCCCACCACCCCACCCCCAGCCACCTATCCCCCTACACCCCCACCAACCACCTCCACCCCAACACCTCCCAACCACAACACCCCACCCCTCATACACCAACCACAGAACCACACCAACCATAATCACTCAACACCCCGCACACCCACCACCACACCCCTCATACACCTCCACCCCACACACACCCCCCCCCACTCCACACACCCCTCAACCATAAACCACCCCCCCCCCCCACCCCCGCCACCAACACCCCAACCACCCCCCCACCCCACCCCCCCACCCCCACCCCCCCCACCCCAACATCCCACCCACCACTCACCCCCCCACGCCACCCACCCTACACCCCATCACCCACCACCACCCACCCCACATCCCCACCCCACCTACCCCACCCGGCCCCCCACCACCACATCCCCCCACCCAGACCTCAACCACACCACCCAACCACCACTCCACCCCCACACACACACCACCCACCCCATCCACACACCATTCACATCCCCACACATCACCACACCTCTAACACACACCACAACCACACCGCACCAAAACCACGCCGCACCGCACTGCACCACACCACACACCACACCACCATCAACACCACAACAACACAAAAACACCACGACCCCACCACACCACGACTCCCACCACACCCCACAACCCACCACACCACCATCACACCACACTCTGGCAAACAGGGCATTTGTAAGACCCTTACTTATAAGTGTTTGGAGCCCATGAGGGAGCTGAAGACCCTGCAGCCCCACATGGAGGACCTAGCTAGTAGAGATGCAGCTTGGCTAGTGATGGGGTTCTTTGTACTCCTTAGGAGGAGTGAGCTTATTGCTCTTTGCCCAGGGTTTTTCTTTTCGTTTTTGAGCCCCCCCCCCTCCCGTAGCTATTCTGGTTCCGGAGCCATCTGGACCTTTCAGTGATATACAATGGTCTAGTGGTAGACCAGATCGCTTGATGATGAAGAGTCTGGGGTTCGACTCCCCCTTCGGTCGCTCTTGGCATTGCAGGTCGTTGTCAACCGCGATGGTAGCTTGTCCAGTTGAGGGAGGAGACCGCTCCCCACCCGCGTACGACGGGCTCCCTTAACACCACGCCCCACCAGGCGTTATCATTACCAACATGAGGGTAACTGTGTGAAGTGCTTCATGTATGCATGAATACAGTTTCTTGATAGTTTCATGGGGGGCATAAGGCCACTGTTTTCTTTTCGGCTGCGAGCAGCAGCTTCTAGGCAGCTCCCCTGGCTGGCTAATCAGCCAACACTAAAGCAACCTTGTGCACTTTGAAGCTGACGCAAGCAGCTTTCTAGCGCTGCTGATTTTTTGAGGCTGAGCCTAGTGGCTGGCTCAGGGAGCTGCCTAGAAGCTGCTGCTGGTAGCCGAAAAGAAAAACAGGGCATAAGGCCCTTTTCATGTTACACCCTATACACGGTAGCGGTGCAACTACCATGCATGCATTCTTACACGTTTTTCTGTGACGTCCACCGCGGCTCCACCTTCCATCAAAGCACATAGGCAGTCCATGTGACCATACTGTGCAGCCAAGTGCAGGGGTGTCCACCCATTCTGCGACGTAAGAACAATGCAAGTGTCTAGAAATCATAGGATGTGCAACCGGTGCATTTGTAGACATGTAAAACAACATACTGTGTGCTTCCTTAGGTGTGTTCATACCATACTTAAAGCGCACATGTTTGTAGGCATGCATCTTTTGTAAACAAAACTTGATGAAATCCTTTCATTACAAGAAAAAACCTTGCTTGATGGCGACGTGTAAATGCGTGGCAGGATTGTGGGAGGTAGCACCACACACACACACACACACACACACGCGCACAAACAGCGTATGGCTCCATTGAAGGTCTTGACGCCCCCGCCCCCGCCCCCCCCACCCACCCACCCACCCACCCACCCACCCACCCACCCACCACACCACCCCACCCCACCCCACCCCACCCACCCACCCACCCACCACCACCACACACGCACACACAGGATAATGGGAAGTAGCAGAAGCATAATATGCAGTCTTGTGGTAATAAGATGATTGGTGGTTAGAAATGAGTTTGGATGCGTCGTGCTCAGGGTACTGCTTCTTGCCAAATTTGTCAGCGCTTAAAACGCACAAACGTCAAATTGGTCAGCACTTTTTAGTGCAAAAAGCGCAAAAAATGTGCGCTGCGCCCACAGGGGGTTTAAAAAACTGCGCGAAACGCGTTGAGGGCCCAAAAAGGCAGCGCGGCACCGCGCTGCCGCGCGCGCGTAGTAGTACCCTGCTCCGAAACCTGTGGGGCGCAAAGCGCGGAGCCCAGGGTTTTTGGGGTTTCTGCGGTGGTTTAATATGTAAACAAGACGTGATGAAATCCTTTCATTACAAAAAAAGCTTTTCTTGATGAAAGGCCCATACTACTTACCCATGATTGGGTTGCCTACCCGCTTACTACAGAAAGGCTTGAAGCCTACTCAAAAGCTAAAACAAAATACCCACCCACGGAAGCAATGGTAAAGTGAATTCATGAGTGAGTAAGGGGGGGGGGGGGGGGGGGGGGATGAAGGATTATCATCATATGCTGATCAACCAAAGGCTGCTACTAGGTCATCACTTTGAACCACCAAACCCGTTCCCATGCCAACAACCAGCACCACCACCGACCAACCCTGCCACCAATCCACTTGTTCTTACCCCCCCCCCCCCCCACCCCCACCCCTCCTGATGGGTTGCCATCCCCACCAAACCCATTCCCATGCCAACAACCAGCACCACCAGCGACCAACCCTGCCACCAATCCACTTGTTCTTACCCCCCCACCCCCCGATCCACCCCCACCCCCCCCGATGGGTGACCATCCCCACCAACCCACCCCAGCTTACACCTCAAACCCAACTCCAACAACACATCCCTACTTCAACTCCAACCCCCACCCAATCAACCAAAGTCCGCTACCAGGTCATCACTTTGAATGCCACTAACAAGGATCACAAGGGACATACCATCCCACCACACCACCATCCGACCCAAACCCACAATCAATAGCGCCCCTCTCCACCAACACCCGCCAATACATAATCACCACCAACGCCAAAGCCAACGCCAACGCAACCTCACCGCCCCCCCCACCCACCCACCCACCCACCCACCCCCAATGACACCGACACCACCGACACCACCAACACCACACACCTCACACCTCCCACCAAACACCACACACCGCACACCACACACCACACACCGACAACACCAACACCACACACCTCACACCTCACAACACACAACACACAACAACCACCCACCACCCACCTACCTGTTGCCTAACACCAACCATACACCACCCCACCACCACCACCACCCCCGGCTCAACCCACAAGTTGCCTACCACCAACCCAAATTATCGCCCACGTGAAGGTATCACCACCGCTCAAGGTATCAAAAACACAAACAACAATGCCACCAAACTGTTTGTGTACTAAAAAAAAATTACAAAAACAAAAAAGAAATTCAACCGCACACGCCATACAAGGGTACATAAGGCCCGATATTTATAAAACCCCAAAACACATCACATATATTACCCCTATCTCCCAACGCCCGCCCACTGTATGTATGTATATTGCAGTCCAGGGGTAGACCAAATAGGCTTGCCCAACCGTAGAGGAAGGGCATAAAAAGAAAAAGCGCTGATGAACTGAACCCCAAACAATCGTTTAATCAACGGGGGCCCTGAGTTCGTGCTACAGTGATAATTTAATTATGCAATATAATTAAATCATCATCTCAGCTGGGATAATAATTTAATTGTGCTATTATTATCGCATTGTTTTATAAATTGTTTTAAGTATTTCCATCCTTCAAAGGAATCAGGATTCATAACCAGCTTCATACTGGAGTTTTATCCACCAATTCAGGTATAATGTTCATTTTCTCAAAACAAATTTTCTCTCCTCAGCGTATAAAGGACATTATAATATGAAATGTATTTCATCTTCGACTACTCTTCTACCGTCAACCATCATATCACAGCACCTGCAAATTCTACCAGAACGAGAGGTACTCCTCTCTGACTCGACATTTAAGTTGTGAGCTCGAAGAAGTAGTCTTGCTATGCATTTAATATCAACCCTATTGTTTAAGAAGTTATTAAGAAGTTAGTGTACGTTGAACTATGGTTTCTATCCTCTGACGTCATCCAATTTGCATATGTAATAGTTTTAATAACGATTCCTTGGTTATCACCAAGAATCCTGGGGTTCAATGTACTCAGGGATTGCTAGTCAATGTTAGTTATTTTAGAGATGCCTTCATCATTTTAAACCAAGTCAATCTTGATCAGTGAAGTCTGCTTATCTTGAATAATACCAGAGAAATGTTTTATAGCATCTTATCTCTGAATGCACCTTAGTAATCCATGAGACCAACATTGTGTATTGTTATCTCTGGTTGCCATGAGAACATCCTCTAGCAAGGCTCTTTTCACAAAATCATCGTCCTTACGGTCGTCCATTTTATTCCAAAAGCCAATACATTGTCTCAATCATTGAGCCCATGTAGGTGACCTATCGTGTTCATTGAGGACCAAGTCGGTAGAGGTATTCTCTCTAACGCCAATAGCCCTTTTCATAAACTTATTCTGAATAGTTTCCCATTTTCCTTGGCGACCGTAAGAAGTATTAATATTACCCAAACGATCTGGAGCCCACACTTCACACCTGTAATTAACAATAGGTTGTATAAGTGTGCCATAATGGTAACTTAGGATATTGGCATTTGCAAGCTCCATCTCGTTGCACCGTTTCCAGAGCGCATGAGTAGCCCACTACACCACACCCCAATCATCCATCAACCCAACCAAACTCAAGTAATCCCAACCAACACCAACAAAACCAAACCACATCCAAACCTAGGTCTGAAAGTTGTATAATTGCTTCGCTGTGAAACATACGCACGCAACAAAAATAACATACAACACCATGTATGCAGAACATGCTGCAAGCAAGACTCAAGCCATCCCAACCAACATCAACCAAACTAAACCACATCCAGCCCAGGGTCCTTACAGTTGTATAATAACATCGCCGTGAAACATACGCACACATGAAAAAACACAAAACACCATGTATGTAGAACATGCTGCAAGTAAGCTGACTCCCTGCTCCATCCCCACTTCCCCCCCTCAGTCCTGCCCCCCCCCCCCCCCCCCCCCCCCCGCCCACCCCAACTTACACCCCCTCTCCCCCACACACCCCCATGCCCCCCCCACACCCCCAAATTAAGCTCAACCCCCACCGGATACCACGAACCCACCACCACCACCGCCACCACCATTCCAAGACTCAAATAAGGGTGTGGCCAGCAATCAATCATTGTGTTCATGTTGCAACATGAGGGTAACGGTGTGAAGCGCTTCATGTATGCATGGACACAGTTTCTTGATAGTTTCAAGGGGGGCATGAGGCCCTTTTCGTACTACAACCCAGACACAGTAGTGGTGCAACTACCATACAGTCATACTCACATTTTTTGTGACGTCCACCGCGGCTCCGCCTTCCAACAAAGCACGTAGGCAGTCAGGGTGACCATACTGTGCAGCCGAGTGCAGAGGTGTAGTACCATCCTGCAAGGTAGGAACAAAGCAAATGTATGTACATCATAGGTTGTGCAAGCGGTGCATTTGTAGACATGCAAAACAACAGATTGTGTGCTACCATGTGTTGATGCCATACCTAAGGCACAAATGTTAATACTGCTAGTTACCCATGATTGGGTTGCCTGCCCCCTTACTTCAGAAGAGTGGCGCATGGCTTGAATCCTACTACTCAAAAGCAAACACAAGCACAAAAACTCCCACCCATTGAAATACTGATAACGCAAAGGAGTGTGGGAGGTAGGAGAGAGAGAGAGAGAGAAGGAGGTTGCTGAAGGAGTGCAATCACTTGCCAAGCAACCGAAGACAGCTATAAGGTCATCACTTTGAATGTCACTGCCAAGGATTGCATGGGACACACCATCCACAATACCATCCAACCCACAATCAATAGCGCCCCACCAACCCAACCCAACCACAAACCCTACCCCACAAATCCTTACCCACAAACCCGAACCCACAAACACCCCCAAATTCCACAAACACCCCCAAACCCACAAACCAGCCCCACCAACACCAATCCACACCAACATCCCTAAACTATCCCCACAAACATCCACAACCCTACAAGCTCCCCGCCCCACCACCGACTCCACCAACCCAAACCCACCAACCCAACACCACAACTACCAACCTAACACCCACACAGAACACCCACCCCACACCCACACCCACCCAACCCCATCCCCATCCCCACCCCCACCCCCACCCCCACCCCCACCCCCCCCACCCCACCCCCCACCCCCCCCCACACAACAACCCCACCACCCGACACCACCCACACCATCCCACCGAACCCCACCAACTTACACTTCAAGAACCCCTCACTAACACCCCCCCCCAACCAAACACACCCCCTACTAAAAACTACCCCCCCCCCCCCCCCTCCCACACAACACACACACACAACCAATGCCCGCCCCTACTATACACTTCCATTTCCACCCCATCTAAATAACCCCCACTCGACACCCCACTAAACATAACATCTTCCCCCCCAGGCAGTCCCCCTGCATCCCCCCCCCCCCCCACCACCAACCACCAAACGCTTACCTGCCCCTACACCAACCAACCCCCCCCACACACCCCAATACCAAACTACCCCACCCCCCACGCACACCACCCCACACCACCCCACCAACCTTTCCCCTACCTTCAAACCCTCTTAAACCCCCCACCCCCCCCCTCCACCCCCCTCCACCCCCACAAACTCCTTACCCCCTAACCCTCACCCTCACCCCACAAACTACCCCCACCCCCACAACTCCAACCCACATATCTTACACCCCCACCCCCACTACAAATCACATCCTCCACCCACCAACCTAACCCCTTCCCACCCCAAACCTCCCCCCCCCCTCCAAAACAACCATCCGTCGACATTACAAATTACAAAAACACAACCCCCCTCACTTCAAACACACTCACAAAAAACACCGACCCCCCCCACCCCCCCACCCCTCCCCATGCCCCCCCCGACCCACACAAACATACCACCTCCAACCCACCCCCACCACCGACCCGACCCCTAAAACCCCCCCTAAGACCCCCCACCGCCATGGGTGGCCATGCCTGCCTACCCATCCCAACTTACAATCCCGCCCCCTCCCATCCCACCTTACACACCCCAACCCTAACCCCATCCCCACAAACCCCATCCCCACCCCCAACCCCAACAAACCCATCCTCGCCAACCCCCACCAACCCCATCTATGCCCATCCGCACCCCTACCAACCCACCAACCCAATCTTAATTCTAACCACCACCACCACCACCGGCCCCACCACCACAAACTCACCCCCACATACATCCCCACACCCATGTCCATCAACCCAACCCAACCCAACCCCACAGACCCACCCCAATCTACACCAACAACCCATGCCCACCAACCCACCCCAATCCCCACCAAACCAGTCATCACCTCAAACACCACCACCACCACCCCCCCCCACCCCCTCCCCCCACCCCTACTAACCCACCCGACTTACACCCCCATCCCCATCCCCACCACCCCCACACCACCCCCCCCACAGACGCCACCTCCAACCCCACTCCTACAAACCCAACCGACTTATACCCACATCCCCATCCCCACCAAACCACCACTACCCCCACCCCCACAACCCCACCTCCACCTCACTCCTACAAACCCAACCTGACTTACAAACATACACCCACCATCCCCATCCCCACCAACCCACCACCACCCCACCACTACAACCCCACCTCCAACCCCACTCCTACAAACCCAACCGACTTACACCCACACCCCCATCCCCACCAACCCACCAACATCCCACCTCCACAAACCCACCCTGACTTACACCCCCACACCCACACCCTCCAACTCACCCATCGACCAACCAAACAAACAATCCATACCCCCCACCTGCACCCCCACTCCGCCCAACCCCACTCCACTCTTACACCTCCACCCCCACCTCCACCCCCCGCCCCCGCCTTCCCACCCCAAATTCACACCCCCACCGCCCGATTATCAAACTTCCCCCCACCATTTACCACCAATCCCCACCACCACCACCACCACTCCCACCTCCCCACCCACCACTCTCCACCACCAAACCCCACCACCCCCCAAACCCATTCCCATTGCCACCCCCCACCACCACCCCTTCAACCATCCCACCTACCAACCCCCCTCCACCACCACTCATACTTACACTCCCACCCCAATGGGTGGCCATCCTCACCAACCCCACGAACACAAACCCCGTTCCCATTCCAACCACCACCATCACCACCAGCGCCCAACTCCGCCACCAACCCACTCCGACTTACACCCTCACCCCGGTGGGTGGCCATCCCCACCAACCCACCCCGGCTTACACCCTCACCCCGATGGGTGGCCATCCCCACCAACCCACCCCCGCTTACACCCTCACCCCGATGGGTGGCCATCCCCACCAACCCACTCCGGCTTACACCCTCACCCCGATGGGTGGCCATCCCCACCAACCCCCCCGGCTTACACACAAAACCCCACACCCTCACCCCGATGGGTTGGCCATCCCCACCAAACCCACCCCGGCTTACACATACACACACATACAACAACAACCCTCACCTCCCCTATGGTGGCCATCACCCACCAACCCACTCCGGCTTTACAATACCACACCCCCTACCCCTATTGGTGTGCCATCCCACCAACCAACCCCACTCCGGCTTACACCCTAACCCCATAGGTGGCCATCTCCCACCAACCCCTTCCAGGCTTACCCCCTAACTCCCCGTGGGTGGCCATCCCCACCAACCCACCCCGGCTACAACATACAAACACACAACAAACACCTCATCCCACCACCCGATGGGTGGCCATCCCCACCAACCCACTCCGGCTTACACCCTAACCCCGATGGGTGGCCATCCCCACCAACCCACTCCTGCTTACACCCTAACCCCGATAGGTGGCCATCCCCACCAACCCACTCCGGCTTACACCCTAACCCCGATGGGTGGCCATCCCCACCAACCCACTCAGACTTACACCCTAAAACCGATGGGTGGCCATCCTCACCAACCCACTCCGATTTACACCTAACCCCGATGGGTGGCCATCCCCACCAACCCACTCCGGCTTACACCCTAACCCCGATGGGTGACCATCCCCACCAACCCACCCCGGCTTACACTCTAACCCTGGTGGGTGGCCATCCCCACCAACCCATTCCGACTTACACCCTCACCCCGATGGGCGGCCATCCCCACCAACCCACCCCGACTTACACCCTAACCTATCTTCACCAACCCAGCCCTACTTCAACTCCAACCCCTGACCAATCAATCAAAGGCCGCTACTTGGTCATCACTTTATTTATGCAGAATTTATGCAGAGCATGCTGCAAGCAAGCCAACTCCCCGCTCCATAAACACTGCATAACTTCCAAGACACAAATCAGGTTGTACCAAGCAATCAATCATTGTGCTCATGTTGCAACATGAGGGTAACGGGGTAAAGTGCTTCATGCATGCAGAAACACAGTTTCTTGATATTTTCATGGGGGGCATAAGGCCCTTTTCGTGTTCCACCCCAGACACAGTAGTGGTGCAACTACCATACAGTCATACTCACATTGCTTTTGATGTTAACCTTTGCTCCGTCTTCCATCAAGACACGTAAGCAGTCAAGGTGACCTTCTTGTGCAGCCAAGTGACAGGGTGTCATCCCATCCTGGAAGGTAGGAACAATGCAAGCGTCTATTATTTGGTTGGGCAGGCGATGCTACACTGTGTTGGTGCACCACTAACCAGGGTGAAAAACCCCGTAGTAAGATGCATTGGCATGATGTGGCCACGGGGCTAGGCCACAGGGGCGGCCTAGGGCTTGCCCGTGGCACCGTAGATTCTTTTTGAATGGGGCGGTCCACGGTGACTACTGCTAGCTCCGGCTTACACAGTGGTGTCCTTAATTTCACGTCCTGTGAGTGACTGCATTACACGGATGTAACAATTTCAATTTCAATTTCAATAGGTTGGGCAAGAGATGCATGTTTAGGCGTTCAAAACAACAGATTGTATGCTACCATAGGTGTGTTGATACCATACCCCAGTGCACATGCATGTAGGCATGCTGTCAGCCTCTTTTGTAGGAGGCGCAACACCGTGACCATCAAACTGAATCCTCGGTGTGGCTGGTTTGTGTTGGGAGACCCACCTCATGGGGTGAAATACATTTCACAACTAAATTAATGTGCGTGATGATAGGCCCATGCTTGTTACCCTTGATTGGGTTGCCTACCCGCTTACTTCATAAGGGTGGCACTGGCTTGAATCCTTCTTAAAACCAAAAACGTCCACCCATGGAAATAATGATAAGGAAAATTAGTGGCGGTGGTGGTGGTGGTGGTGGTGGGGGGGGGGGGGTTCGAAGGGAGTGCCATAATTTCCCAAGCAACCAAAGACCGCCAACAGGTCATCACTTTGAATGCGAGGATTAACGAGGATTATCACAAGCGGCATAACATCCCACCACACCACCATCCAACCCAAACCCACTATCAATAGTCCCCACTCCAAAAGTACCCACCAACCCAGAATCTTTCCCCCCCACACACCCCACCCCCAACTCCCACCACCTCCACCCCCACACCCCACCACCACCCCCACACCCCACCACACCACCATCCAACCGGTTCCTCTCATTTTAGTCACTTTATAGCCAACAAAGCTGCAACATCCATCGATTCAATGAAATGCAATTACATCAAATTTAATTTAATTTAATCCTATTCGAATTGAAAAAATTTAAAGCAATTGCATGCATTCTAATCACGTTTATTAAATAACATCCCACCACACCACCATCCAACCCAAACCCAGTATCAATAGTCCCCACTCCAACAATACCCACCAACCCAGAATCTTCCCCACACCCCCCCCCCCACCCCCAACTCCCACCACCCCCACACCCCACCACCACCAACAACAACCTACCAAACCACCCCAACCCCCAAACCAACTTATCCATCCCCACGCACCAATCACCGCTAACCCACCCCCCACCTACCCACCTACCTACCCCCACAAACCTTCAAAAACCCACACCAAAAAAGCCACCTCACAAAGCCCCCCCCCCACCCCCCCCCCCCCCCCAAAAAACTTAAACCCCCCCCCCCCCCCCCCCCTCCCAATCCCCCCAACCCAAACCCTACCCCCGACCCCCGACCCGGACCCCAACACCAGCCCCAACCTCAAACCTCCCCCCCCCCCCCCCCCCAACCCCCCCCCCAACCCCAACCCCAACCCCAACCCCAACCCCACCCCACCCACCCACCCCACCCTCCCCCAACCCCCAACCCCCCCACCCATACCACTACCACTTACCCGCACCCCCACCCTTAGCCCTGGACCTATCACAACGCCTACAACTTGGATCCTACTCACGTGCAGAAGCAAGATCAAAGACCCCCCAACAAATTGTAAACGATAGTTCGTGCTATGCAGATCATTTAACTTAAAGTTTATTATCACATATATTGATAAATATAACAAGGTGCTTAAATTTTCTGAATGAGTCAGCCGATATTCCGTTTTTTGGTTGGCCAAATTATTGGGGAAATCTATCGTGCTTGCTGATACCATCAATTAATGCCCAAGTCATAAACACAATCACTGGTGGTGAGTGATTACTGCAGTCTTGAACATTACAAAATGGACGAGAAGCAGATTTACCTGATCACTGTGGTGAAATTGGGCACCCCTCTTCAGTAGTGAAAGGGCTCCAGCAGCATCTCCTGCCTTGAATGCCTAAAGCAGACTCTCACCATTGACAGTTGGCCATCTACGTTCGGCCCTGAGCTCAGCCTGCATGTTTATAACATGGTACTTCCATTGGGGCTCTGGAGGGTGAGAGGTGGTGATGAAGGTCTTGGGAGCTAGTGATAGGGGGGGGGTGCCAAATCCCATTTGATTTAAGCACCTGTGGGTGGAAGATTAGGAGGGAGGGTTAGGAGGTTAGGAGGGTGGACGGGTGGTTAGGAGGGTTGAGAGGGTAGTAAGAGGGGGAGGGGAGGGGCGGGGGGAGGGGGAGGGGGAGGGAGGGAGGGGGGGGGGGGGGGGGGGGGGGGGGGGGGGGGGGGGGGGGGGGTGGGGGCGGGGGGGGATTGACCAAATTGGCCAGCGCTTAAGCGCACTTGAAGAAAACAACTGCGCTTTGTAGTGCAAAAAGCACAAACATTGCTTGCTGCTCCCACAGGGGGTTGTACAAAATGTTGCTTGCATGTTAATATATGAGATGATGAGATGATGATTTATTTATATTGTAGAATTAAATTATCACTGTAGCACGAACTCAGGGCCCCCATCGGTTAAACGATTGTTTGGGGTTCAGTTCATCATTGCTTTTTCTTTTTAAGCTCTTCCTAACGGTTGGGCAAGTCCCTTTAGCCTATTTGGACTACCCCTGGACTGTAACATACATACATACATACATACATGCATGTGCGGGGAGGATTTGGGTGTACAAGATGTGGGGTTGGGGGTAGAGGAGGTGGGAGTAGGAGGGCTGGTGGAGTAGGAGGGCGGTTTGGAGATTGGGGTTTGGAGGGGCTGTGACTGTGACTACGACAGTACGCAACAGTATAGTCCTACATTCATCCATGTGCTTGTGATATGGCCACATTTGGCCAATGCATAATTGTGTGTACATTCCTATGTGTGTATAGGCTATCTATTTGTTTGCACTGCTCTCAACATCTGTGTGAGCACCACAGCTTGTGTGTATGGGCAATGATACATTTGCCCATGTGCATGTGCTATCTTCTCTGCCCACGTTTGGCCAATGCATAATTGTGTGTCTATTCCTATGTGTGTATATATGGGCTACTTGTGTGCACTGCTCACAACATGCATGTGGGTATGTTCCTATGTGTGTATGAAAATTGCCCCAAAAGTGAGTGTGGGCATCACTAGTGTGTATGGGCACTACTCCCAACATGTGTGTGAGCACCACTACTTGTGTGAAAGGGCAACGATACATGGAAGTCAGTGGTGCATGTAGGCTGAGCTTCGGTGTGTATGGAATTACCTCGGCAGCACCTTTTTGTTTGTTTTAGTTGTGAAAGGAATTTCACCTCAGGAGTTGGGTCTCCTGACACAAACCAGCGACACGGAGGATTCAGTTCGAATGGTGGTGCCACTCCTACAATATGCAAAGTAGGCGCACTGCTGCATGTTGCCTTGCCTGTTCTTGTAGTGATGCCATCTGTGCTTGAAGTTTGCGGCTTTGCGCAGATTTGTTTGCTGCTTGCGGCTGATGTTGTGCGCCTGTCTGCGTCCTTCTGACCCCACCTTTGACGTGCAGCTGCGCTCGGCCTGCCTGTTCTTGGAGAATGCCCATCTGTCGTGAATTTTGGCTGCGGCTGCAGCTGCCTGATGTTATAGTTGTTCTTGTTGCGGCTCTACAGCTTTCTGACCACTTTGCGTTCAGCTGTGGCGGCTTTTCGGCTGCCCCCTGTTCTGAAGATGCATCTGTGCTTGAGTTGGGCTACGGTTGGCAGCTGCGTGCTGCTGCTGTTGTTTCTGTTGCTGCTCTACAGCTTCTGACCACCTTTGGCGTTCAGCTGCGGCTGCGGCTGCCTTTCCGTTGAAATGCCATCTGTCTAAAAGTTTTGGCTGCGCTGCCTGCTTGCTGCTGCTGCTGGTGTTCCTGTTGCTGCTCACACTTTCTGCAAACTTTGGCTTCAGCGGGCGGCTTGGCGGCTCCCTTTCTTGGGAGATGCCATCTGTGCTTGAAGTTTGGCTGCGGCTGCAGCTGCTTGCTGCTGCTGTTGTTCCTGTTGCTGCTCTACAGCTTCTGACCACCTTTGGCGTTCAGCTGCGGCTGCGGCTGCCTGTCCTTGGAGAGATGCCATCTGTGCTTGAAGTTTGGCTGCGGCTGCAGCTGCTTGCTGCTGCTGTTGTTCCTGTTGCTGCTCTACAGCTTCTGACCACCTTTGGCGTTCAGCTGCGGCTGCGGCTGCCTGTTCTTGGAGAGATGCCATCTGTGCTTGAAGTTTGGCTGCGGCTGCAGCTGCTTGCTGCTGCTGTTGTTTCTGTTGCTGGCTCATACAGCTTCTGACCACCTTTGGCGTTCAGCCTGCGGCTGCGGCTGCCTGTTCTTGGAGAGATGCCATCTGTGCTTGAAGTTTGGCTGCGGCTGCAGCTGCTTGCTGCTGCTGTTGTTCCTGTTGCTGCTCTACAGCTTCTGACCACCTTTGGCGTTCAGCTGCGGCTGCGACTGCCTGTTCTTGGAGAGATGCCATCTGTGCTTGAAGTTTGGCTGCGGCTGCAGCTGCTTGCTGCTGCTGTTGTTTCTGTTGCTGCTCTACAGCTTCTGACCACCTTTGGCGTTCAGCTGCGGCTGCGGCTGCCTGTTCTTGGAGAGATGCCATCTGTGCTTGAAGTTTGGCTGCGGCTGCAGCTGCTTGCTGCTGCTGTTGTTTCTGTTGCTGCTCTACAGCTTCTGACCACCTTTGGCGTTCAGCTGCGGCTGCGGCTGCCTGTTCTTGGAGAGATGCCATCTGTGCTTGAAGTTTGGCTGCGGCTGCAGCTGCTTGCTGCTGCTGTTGTTCCTGTTGCTGCTCTACAGCTTCTGACCACCTTTGGCGTTCAGCTGCGGCTGCGGCTGCCTGTTCTTGGAGAGATGCCATCTGTGCTTGAAGTTTGGCTGCGGCTGCAGCTGCTTGCTGCTGCTGTTGTTCCTGTTGCTGCTCTACAGCTTCTGACCACCTTTGGCGTTCAGCTGCGGCTGCGGCTGCCTGTTCTTGGAGAGATGCCATCTGTGCTTGAAGTTTGGCTGCGGCTGCAGCTGCTTGCTGTTGCTGTTGTTTCAATAAGGAAACCACTTCCTCAAGCACTACGTGATTATTCACTCGAATGAGCCGCTCCAAGGAGTTCATGGAAGATTTGTCACTTATGGAAGACATGATGGAGTCCTCCTGAGCAGCCATAACACATGTTGGTGCTTCTGCCTGCAAGTGGTAAATAAGGAACTAAGGTTAGTTGCAGGGTCTAGGTTTGAAGGAGAAGGAGGTTGGGGGAGGATTACGGGCTAGGTAGGGTGCATTTTTCTATTTGAAGGGTGGAGTTGGGGGTTTTCAGTGTAGGGTTTGTGTTTAGAGAAGGACTGGGTATTGGGGGGTTAGGGCGGATGCAGGACTAACATGTTAATTAACGGCGCCTGGAGGTGCGTCCCGAATTAAATTGCATACTGAATAATGAATTGTATTTATTTTATTTTATGTCATTTGATTTAATTGGATTTAATTGGATTTAATTGGATAATGATTTAATATATAATTTGTTTTTGGTAATCTGCATTGCTCATATGTGGTAGGTGAATATGCTTAAAAGTTGGCTGCAGCCTGTTATGATACGACATACAGCCGTATCATACACGAATGCCTGGGCCGCCTGACCGGCCATGATGGCTTCCTGCCAGGTCCTGGGGCCGAGGCGTCGCCCGCAGGGTACTTCAAATGGCCAAATTGGCCAGCGCACTTGAAAACAAAAAACTGCGCTTTATAGTGCAAAAAGCGCAAAAATTGCTTGCATCGCCCACAAGGGTTTGCAAAAAGTGCGCTTAAAGCACAGAGGGGGTCAAAAAGTCAGCGCTCAAAAGCGCAAAAGCGCGCGCTCTGAATTACCCTGGTCCAATGCCGCAATGTCGCAATGCCGGGCGCAGAACCTAACCTAGGTTCTGCTATACACGAAGGAGACTACTTGACTAGTCGTCCACTCGTTTTCCACTCTTAATACCGCATAACAGGTTATGGGCCCATCACGCTAACCACTGCACAAGTGTGCCGTTACATTAAATTACATTACATTACATTACATTACATTACATTACATTACATTACATTACATTACATTACATTACATTACATTACATTACATTACATTACATTACATTACATTACATTACATTACATTACATTACATTACATTACATTACATTACATACATTACATTACATTACATTACTTACATTACATTACATTACATTACATTACATTACATTACATTACATTACATGCTAAAGTCTACTTCACACCCACTCGCCGTGAGATCTCGATGATCCAAGTAGGTGTTTGAAAACGTGTACACCCCATAAATGTGACATATGTGAAGTTGGTGCGTTGTGGCATACCCATCCCTTCAATCAGAACTGTGTTTGGCGTTTTAAAATGATCATATGTGGTATATAATAGGCTAACATGTCAAGTACAACTTGATTCAAAGTATTCGTGAGATATTGATGTGCAAAGTAGGTATTTGGAAACGTGAGCACCCCATACACGTAAAGAATGCAGATTTTTAGGCGCATCTGTGGTCCCATGTATATCATGTGAGCATGAATGGTATCGTAATTCATGCACGAATTTGATTTTACGGTTACATGACGTACTTTTTTTCTTGAGATTTTCTCATTCGAGTATATAACTGGGGGATGAACATAATTTTGCAACAACTCCGCTTCATTTTCACCCATATATATAACCAGTCTCGGTACCAATTCTCCTTCGCATGTGCCAGGGGGGGGGGGGGGGGGGGGTCTTCCATCAGGGTAATAGTATGGCAGTAGGTGTAGGGCGGGTAGGTGTTACATAAGTTGGATAATTAGTTTTTGATGCTCGAAGGTTGTGTGAGCTTTAAACTCCCGACCTGGTATGTGTGTTAGAGGCCGCTGAACCATATATAGGCACGATTAGTAAAATCTGCACGGAGATAGATTGTCACACCGCGCCTCATGCCAGGATGTATACTTTGGTACCGCATGTATGGTATCTGGCAGAGGCGCCTGTTGGTTATCAACACCGCAAGGCTACAACACGGCTACTGCACGTACTATTTATTCTACCATACCCACTGGGCCCTCATAAAACATTCAGTGTGCCTACCATTCGTATAACAGCGTCCCGGATAGGGCAGAGCGGCTTGCATACAGGCCCTCCCTTGCTTAGTGACCTGCGTGGGCAAGAGGTTGCAAATGCGTTGACTGATATACTAAAAAATCAAGCTAGTCACAAATGTGATTTGTTTTCGATTTCTCTATATAGTTTTTCACCTTGACCGCCCTGCATCAAGATGCCCACGCTACTGTCCCCCCCCCCCCCCCCCCTTACACCCTCCCCCCCCCCCCCCCCCCCCCCCACCCACCCACCCACCCACCCACCCACCCACCCACCCACCCACCCCAACAACAACAACAAACCCACCACTATTGTCATGGTATGTATGATAAAGACTCCAGCACGAGGCTGGTCAATTATCCTGAGTCTTTTGAAGGATCGAAAAATCTAAAATATACCATTTATTACAAAATGCGAGGAGAATCGCAAAATTAAATGATCATTGTAGCATGAACTCAGGGCCTCCATCGGTAAAACGATTGTTTAGGGTTCAGTTCAGCAGTGCTTTTTATTTTGTAGCCCCTCATGATATCATGGTTGTGCAAGTCCCTCTAGCCTATTTGGCTACCCCCAGCCTCTAGACTATCAGAACAACATACTTACAAGGGTGGAATCGGTGAAGGGCAGGGAAACCCTTGCTAGGAACGGAAGTTGGATAACAGTACAATATTGACCATGCCTGCTTTAGCCCTCAATCCAAACGGCCTGTTAGTAAATTATCCCCCCCCCCCACCCCCACCCCCACCCCCCCTCCCCGCTGAGTGGTTCTTGCCTGGATCATGGTTAATTCGATAAGCAAGAAACCATCTTCTGCGGGGGAATCTTCTGCACGCACGGCATTATTTGGCTACCAGCCTACCATCCGTCTGCAACGGTATTGGTCGCGCTGATTTTCGTTTATTACAATCCATTGGTAACCTCATGGTCTTAAAACTAAAAACAAATCTGCGAGAATAGAATAATCGTGAAGCTATTTGCCACTTGACAATGCCTACTAGTAAGACGCCTTTTCTACAACAATTTCGGTAGCACCTACTACTGGAATAATCATAATAGAAAAACGACCTCACCTTGCATACCGGTAGGAAGAAGTACCCTTATGCCACCTGGCCGCTGGTTGAACAGACAGCATTTTTGTGAAAATAGCAGGTGTTACAGTCAATTACGTCGTCGAAGACAAGTAGAGCCGTAGAGGGCTACGATTCAGCCCCAGTGTGTATTTAATGGTAGGTTTGGAAAGTCGATGCGTCCCATGTTCTGACGCTGTTATTTTGGCGTGGGATTTTTACCGACGCTAAATGGTGCATCGAACCACGAGTTTGGGCCGTTTGACGGCAGGTAACTCGGTTGACGGCAGGTAAATTGGTTGCTGCGCCTTGTTGGTGGATCAAGCCAATAGTTGGGCCGTTTGATAGTAGGTCAATTGGACCGAAGGTAATCACCGCCGGGTTATCACCGGTCGACCCACCGCGGTCGACCGTGGCCGACCGTGGCTGGCATCCCACGCCACCCGACGCTGAATGTGCAGTGTCATGTCAGATGCATAACTTGTTCTGATTTGGCTGATAATCTTCAATCCCGAGGGAATGATTGTTGCCGCTCAATAGCGAGCATCCCAAGCTATTCCGTGTTTATACCTCCTCTTCCTTCCGTTGGTACCCAGTAAGCCTTAATTCCACTGCCCTTATCAAGGGGCAGTTTCGTCGTTATACTGCTGACTTTTCAGCCAGCATCAGCATTTGTTCATTTGGTGTGTGTGTGTGTGTGTGTGTGTGTGTGTGTGTGTGTGTGTGTATTTCAACAGTAAGTTTTGACGGAGCCCCCTCATCAAGGAGACGGGAGCCCCCAGGGCAGGGTTACCCATTTGTCCGTCCGATCGACCGACCCTCTGACCGAGACGAAGCCTGACACGTCAGCCAACAGTCTCGTAACTTACTCGCTTCCGTTGCCACCTGTCGCTCCGTCGCGATGATTTTCCGCCAAATTTTAGCGTCGCATGCGACGCTGCATATAACTTGTTCAACACTACGTTTGGGACGTAACTGCTCTCAAAATCTGCTCTTCACGAGCCCAAACCTACATGCCATGGGCCCAAATCATGAGCCAACAGCTATGATTGCAATGTGGTGGACCCTACGAAATCTGCGTTTGAGACGTGAAACGTTTCGTTTGAGACATGGTCCAGATCTAAACCGAAGCAGTGTGTGATAGTATGCGTATGCAAGCAACATCACACCTCACAAGTAGCAACCAGGGTAATAAGTTACCATGCCCAGGTTAAGGGTTTTGGGATTCGAAAACTAACAACCCCCCTGCCCACTTCTGTCCCTGTACCTGTCCCACAGACCCACACCCGCGAGTGTACCCGCCACCCGCACACACCCGTGTATCACGGTTCAGTGGGTTCACAGTTATGATGACATCTAGTCTCGCGAAAAGATAGCGAATTCAGCGCTTGGGAAGACCTCCTCCAGCTAGGTCACCAGATAAGAACTTCCGTAATGTGGAGGTTCAAACCTTCCGTATTGTGGACGTTCGCTAAGGCTGCGAACTCGCGCGACGTCCGATACGTGGAGGTTCGTCGCGAATCCGATACGTTGGTCCAGAACTGGAACTTCCACAATCTGGACGTTCGAGCACCTGCTCAACGGCCCCCAAACTACCTCAATCTGAACGTTCGCGCACCTAATACACCGTTCCTAAACTTCCACATTTCGGACGTTCCTGCACCTGCTCAACGGGCCCAAACTTCCACAATCCGGACGTTCTAGCCCCCTCGAAACCGTCCCAATCTTCCACAATCCGGACGTTCGTGCACCTACTCAACTGTCCCAAACTTCCACTATCTGGACGTTCCTGCACCAACTCAACGGTCATGAACTTCTACAATCCGGACGTTCGCGCAACAACTCAACTGTCCCGAACTACCGTAATATGGACGTTCGTGCCCCACCTCGACCGTCCCAATCTTCCACAATCCGGACGTTCGTGCACCTACTCAACTGTCCCAATCTTCCACTCTGGACGTTCCTGCACCAACTCAACGGTCACAAACTTCCACAATCCGGACGTTCGCGCACCAACTCAACTGTCCCGAACTACCGTAATCTGGACGTTCGTGCCCCACCTCGACCGTCCCAAACTTCCACAATCCGGACGTTCGTGCACCAACTCAACTGTCCCAAACTACCATAATCTGGACGTTCGTGCCCCCCCTCGAGCGTCCCAAACTTCCACTATGTGGACGTTCTTGCTCCTACTTATCTAGTTATCTGTCCCAAACTTCCACAATCTGGACGTTCGTGCACCAACTCAACTGTCCTAAACTTCCACAATCCGGACGTTCGTGCACGTACTCGACAGTCCCGAACTTCCACAATCTTCACGTTCGTGCACCGACTCGACAGTCCCGAACTTCCACAATCCGGACGTTCGTGCACCGACTCGACAGTCCCGAACTTCCACAATCCGGACGTTCGTGCACCTACTCGACAGTCCCGAACTTCCACAATCTTCACGTTCGTTCACCAACTATCCTGTCCCGAACTTCCACAATCCGGACGTTCGTGCACCAACTCAACGGTCCCAAACGTCCACAATCCGGATGTTCGAGCACCAATTAAACAGTCCCCACCCTCAAACATTATCCCAACGTTTGAAAATACAGGCATTCTGCTAATGCTCGCCTGTTACGTTTCATTTATTGTTCCCTATGAGCAAACGACTGGCGCCAAGCCGATCTGCCTACACTTATTCGCCTTTCGCAGATCTTCCGATCGGACGTCCGCCCCAAACCAGGCAGCAACGCCAACCCACACAGCAACGCACACATCATGCTAGGAATTCTCAGTATATGGCTTGTCGTCCATCCGATCATGGCTCTGGTGGGTTCCCTTCGGACAACGAAGATCATGCTTGTGAGTCAGGGTTTCAATCGGAGAGTGATCAAACAGATCATGGACGGACTGAGTGGAGACTCAAGATAAGGCATGGAGGGAGCTCATTCCGGACTTTCAACAAGCTATCATCGACTGCTCGGTATCTTTGGACGATTGCAAAGAGAGCGATGCCCCTGCTAAGATTGCTGAGATCCAGGTATGAGTGGATAATTTGGCTAGCCGTCCATGTAGCTGTGGAAGTCCTGTCGTTGCACCCAACCCATGTAAAATTCCTGACCCAGGTAGGTATATGATTTATTCATGGTTCACATTTTTCTCACCACACAATATCACATCACAAATACACCACAAACCCTGAAATTGTATGGCTGTACAGACTTTTGCAAATGGTGGATCACACTGAAACTCCTATCTCCCAAAAATGTTTTTTCAGTGACATACCTCATTCCTTAGCACTCACACTTGCTAAGAGTAGCGGCTCGGGATTGGGGTTCAAGGGGGGTATGGTCGTGAGAGCTGAAAGACTGCATTGGGCCAATTAAACTGAAATTTTATGGCTGTACAGACTTTTTTGCAAACGGTAAACCACACTGAAACTTCCATCTCCCAAAAATGTTTTTTCAGTGACATACCTCATTCCTAAGCACTTACACTTCCTACGAGTACCGGCTCCGGGGTGGGGTTCAAGGGGGGTGGGGTCGTGAGAGCTGAGAAACTGCAGCTGGCCAATTCAACTGAAATTGTATGGCTGTACAGACTTTTGAAAATGGTGAATCAAACTGAAACTTACATCTACTCAAAATGTGTTCTCACTGACATACCGCATTCCTCAGCACTCACACTTCCTACGAGTACCGGCTCCGGGGTGGGGTTCAAGGGGGGTATGGGAATGAGAGCTAAGAAACTGAATATGGTTTGGTTTGGTTTGGGTTAGGTTGGTTTGAATTGGTTTGGTTTGGGTAGTGGGTGGTGGTTTGGTTTGGTTAGGTTTGGTTTGGTTTGGTTTGGTTTGGTTTGGTTTGGTTTGGTTTGGTTTGGTTTGGTTTGGTTTGGTTTGGTTTGATTTGCGTGGGTCGGGGTGGGTGGGGTCAGATTTGTTTGGTTTGATTTGTTTGGTTTGGGTTTAGTTGGCGGGTCGTGTTTCGAGCTTAGTTTTACCTTGGTCAGGGTGTTAAGCGCAAATGCCACATCCTCCAAAAGGCCCTGAGTCCAATCTTTCAACACCCAGGTTCGATAGATCGTCAATACCAACGGCTGTCCTCAGGTATGCCAACAAAAGATTTTCAAACTGGCGGGTGTCCATCTTGCAAGCCACGACATGGTTAATACATTTGACCCAACCTGCAATAGGTTTGTGGAATAGGTGAGGCCAATCGCACATTGATGATGATGATGATGATGATGATGATGATGATGATGATGATGATGATGATGATGATGATGATGATGATGATGATGATGATGATGATGATGGTGGTGGTGGTGGTGGTGGTGGTGGTGGTGGTGGTGGTGGTGGTGGCTGTAAATCTAGGATGGCTTACTTACAAAACATGCGTTCCTGTCCCGCTTAGGCCACCCTCAAGCCCAAGCTGCTTGTTGTAGTCATATAAAGTGTGAGTGCTTAGGAATGAAGTATGTCCCTGTTTTTGTTTGTTTTGGGACAACTGACATCCAACCTCACATAGACCGGCACTACGGTCAACCTCAGCTAAGCGTTGAAAAAGCTCATGCGTCGTCCAGATTATGGAAGTTCGGGATCGTTGAGCAGGTGCACAAACGTCCTGATTTTGGAAGTTTGGGCCCGTTGAGCAGGTACACGAACGTCCGGATTGTGGAAGTTTAGGACGGTGTAGTAGGTGCACGAACGTTCAGATTGTGGAAGTTTGGGGGCCGTTGAGCAGGTGCTCGAACGTCCAGATTGTGGAAGTTTCAGTTATGGACCAACGTATCGGATTCGCGACGAATTCCACTTATCGGACGTCGAGCGAGTTCGCAGCCTTATCGAACGTCCACAATACGGAAGGTTTGAACCTCCACATTATGGAAGTTCTTACCTGGTGACCTAGCTGCCTCCTCCGCTCGACCCACCTCGACACGCTACGAGGTGCCAGGTTGTCACTTCGGGTGTGCAAGGCCTGGGATCAAACCACGACACGAACGCGAACGCCTCAGCCACGTACTGAGACACTTCGTTCGAAACCTCCACAATTCCCTCCTAAGACCAATTCTTCAGTTTATTTCTGTTATCCTGTCTTTGCCCCTCGTTAACTCCGACCGGCCAATTGCTTCTTTCCCCCGTCCGACCAATTGATCAGCTAGTATGTCGGGCAAAGGAAGCGGATATCTGAAGCGTTTGCTCGATGGCGCGACGGACTACATTATGCGGAAGGAGACGGTTGGATTCGACAAGAAGGGGAACAAGTACTTCCGGTGCGCGTGAGGGGTATAGAAAGGGGATGCCAGGCTGTCCCTACAGCAGCCTGCACCCTGTCCAGGTTGTTAAACATTAGTTCAGGTGTTCAATACCTGTTTATGTACATCTTTGGTTGAACATGTAGCTGTTGAACAGGTGTTTGACACCTTAAACACTTGTTTAACAACCTGAACAGGTGCAGGCTGCAGTAGGCTGTAGCAAGGGTGAGCATGCATGCTGAGTGGGCTGTTTACTGCTGTGTAGCAGGTCCTCTATAGCAAGGGTGAGCATGCATGCTGAGTAAGATGTGAAGATGTAGAATTCAAGCATACATGCAAATTGGCAAGGTCGGATGGTGCATGCATGCTGAGTGAGGTGTGAAGAGAGATCATTCAAGCATACATGTAAATTGGCAAGGCCGGATGGTGCATGCATGCTGAGTAAGATGTGAAGAGAGAAAATTTAAGCATACATGTAAATTGGCAAGGTCGGATGGTGCATGCATGCTGAGTAAGATGTGAAGAGAGATAATTCAAGCAAAAAAGTAAATTGGCAAGGCCTGATGGTGCACGCATGCTGAGTTAGATGTGAAGAGGGAGCATGCAAGTATACATGCAAATTGGGAAGGCCATATGGTGCATGCAGGACTAGCTTCCTGCATGGTGGGATGTAAGCGATATGGGACTGTAGCAAGTGTATGAGCGCTTGCTGAGTGAGGTGTGGTCAGGGAGGGCGCAACAATACAGGCAAAGTAGCAAGGGCATTTGGTGCATGCAGGACTAGCAATCCTGCATGGTGGGATGTGGCCAATGCAGGACTGTAGCATTGGTATGCACGCATGCTGAGTGTGGTGCATGCATGCTGAGTGATGTGTGGGCGGGGAGGGCACAACACTAAAGGCCAAGTCGAAAGGCTGTGTGGTGCATGCAGGACTAGCTTCCTGCTTGGTGGGATGTGGCCAATGCAGGACTGCAACAGTGGTATGCGCGCATGCTGAGTGTGGTGCATGCATGCTGAGTGATGTGTGGGCAGGGAGGGCACAATAAAACAGGCCAAGTCGCAAGGCCGTATGGTGCATGCAGGACTAGCTTCCTGCATGGTGGGATGTAAGCTATTTATAACAGTAAAAAGGGTGTGCATGCAACATTAGTTCTGTCTCAAGTGAGTGAGTTTGTGTGTGTGTGGTGGTGGTGGTGGTGGTGTGTGTGGGGGGGTCAATCAAGCAAATCACGTCACACGTGTAATCACCCTTGTGGTAACAGTGGTAAGCAGTGCTGAAGAGTTCTAGTGAGCAGCCTGCAGGCTGATAGAGGAAAATATGTAATGTTAACCAACCTTGGATCCACCAGTGCAATGTAGTGTGATGTCATGTCATGCCATGTAACGCAATGCAATGTGATGTAATGCCGTGTAATGTAAATCAACCTTCGATTCACCAGTGCAGTGTAGTGTGATGTCATGTCATGTCATGGCATGGCACGTAATGTAATGTAATGTGATGCCATGTTATGCAAACCAACCTTTGTTCCACCAGTGCAGTGTAGTGTGATGTCATGTCATGGCATGGCATGGCATGGTAGGTAATGTAATGTAATGTAATGTGATGTAATGCTATGTTATGCCAACCAACCTTTGTTCCACCAGTGCAGTGTAGTGCGATGTCATGTGATGTCATGTAGCGCAATTAAATATGATGAAATGTGATGTAATGCTATGTAATGTAAACAAACCTTCAATACACCAGTGCAGTGTAGTGTGATGTCATGTTATGTCATGTAACATCATGTCATGTCATGTAACGTCATGTACTGTAATTTGGTGTTATGCTATGTAATGTAATGTATGCATGTTACAGTCCAGGGGTAGGCCAAATAGGCTTAAGGGACTTGCCTAACCATGATAGGAAGGGCTAAAAAAAAAGGGCATTGATGAACTGGACCCAAACAATGTAAATCAACCTTCAATCTGCCAGTGCAGTGTAGTGTGATGTCATGTTATGTCGTGTAATGTAATGCAATGAAATGCGATGTCATGTAAATCAACCTTCAATCTTCAGGTATTTTAAGACCACCATTGGCGAGAAAAAATATAATATATATATAAAATATACTTACATTCAGGTATTTTGAGACCACTATTGGCAGTAGCTGCAAGATCATGTCAGGTGTACATGATCAGTTCTATAACCTTCCAGCCCCACATCGAAACCTCTTACCGTTCCTCCTACAGGCCATTGGTCCCGAAATAATCACGTATTTTCTTCAGGTATTTCGAGACCACCAAGTATGAGAAAATATGTAAAATGTATATGAAATATACATACATTCAGGTATTTTGGGGCCACCAATAACGAGAACATATATATAAATATATGTAAAATATACATACATTCAGGTATTTGAGACCACCAATAACGAGAACAAATATATAAATATATATAAAATATACATACATTCAGGTATTTTGAGACCACCAATGGTGAGAAAACTGAGCGAAGAGAGGTGAAGTGGCTGGCGGGAGAGTACTGGAATTACGACCCAAATGATATTCCGTCTGAGTGGAGGATGTGGCTGCGCAAGCTTAGGGTAGACCCCCCTACTGAAGAGGAACTGGCCAAGTGAGTGGGGAGTGGTAGGGTAGGGTAGGGGGGTTAGGTTTGGGTTTAGGTTTGGGAGGATTGGGTATTTTTAAACGATAATGCCTGGTTATTGGGGAGAAAATTGAGTGGGAAGAGGTGGTGTATTGGAATTATGATCCAAAGGACATCGCGTCAAGGGAAAGTTTGGGGAGAAGCTCCCTGTGGAGTAGGAGTTGGCCAAGTGAGTGGGAGGACAAAAATGAGGATCGGGTATTTTTAGAACGTAGGGAGAAAATTGAGCTGAGGGAGGTGGTGTATTGGAATTATGATCCATAGGGTATTCATTCAAGGCGGGAGCTTAGGGAGGAGCCTTCTATGTAGGAGGAGTTGGCCGAGTGAGTGGGGAGTGGGAGGATTAGGGGGAGGATTGATTGTTTAAAATGTGAAAGAGGAGATTGAGCGGAGAGAGGTGGTGTACTGGAATTGTGATCCATAGGACATTCCTTCAAGGGGGAAGCTAAAAGGAAGCTCCCTGTGAAGGATTTGGCCGGGTGAGTGGGGAGTGGGAAAAATAGGGGGAAGATCGTTTTTTTTATAATGCTACCGGCGAGAAAATTGAGCGGAGAGAGGAATGGAATTATGATCCAAAGGACATTCCATAGGGGAAAACTTAGGGGGGAGCTCCCTGTGAAGGGGTTGGCCGAGTGAGTAGGGGGTGGGAGGATTAGGGGGAGGATCGGCTTTATGTTGTTTATGTGGTTAGCCAAGTGAGTGGAGAATGGGTGGATAGGGAGTTAGAGAGTGGTTAGGGGTTCAGGGGGAGGGTAGGGGGGTAGGAGATGTGGGACTCATTTATTTGGGGGATGTGGGATTTTATGGGGTTATTAGTTTATTCGGCTTGTAGCAATGCGCAAAAGCCCGGTATAAAACATGTATGCATGTGCACGAGCCTGTACTCGTCTGTACAAGCCAGTACGCTTCTGTACGAGCCTGTTCGAGCCTGTACAAGTCTGTACGACCCAGCACCAAACCCAGATAATGATATGAAGATACTTGTTTGCTTGTTGTCGTACAAGAGTGCGCTGAAGGGCTATAACCTGAAGGAGAAAGTATATTTCCTAACCCATCTCATTAATTAATTAATTTAGCTCACTAATCAATCTCTCTAATTAAATATGCATTAATGCCACTAGATAACCTATCACATTACTGAATTTCATTCATTTATTATGTAATTAATCTCTCTAATCAATTAATTAATCTCACAAATTAATTCATTCGTCTCAATAATTAATTAATTAACTGATTGATTGTGTTAACTTGTTAACTAATTAATTAATTGATTGTGTTAACTTGTTTGTTGTACAGGAGTGCGCTAAAGTCCGCAAACCTGCAAGTGAAAGTGGCCGCATTAGATGAGGCGGAGAGGTTGAGGCAAGTGAGGATGCAGCAACAAGGGTCGCACACGGTAAGTGGCTTGTCATGCTGTTGTTAAATGCCGGATGACAATTTGTATTTACTGCCCTCAGTGTGGCCGCATTAGATGAGGCTGAGAGTTTGAGGTAGATGAGGATGCAGTAGCAAGGGTCGCACTCGGTGAGTGGCTCTTTATGTTGTTGTTAAATGTTGCATGTTCAATGTCCGATGTTAATTTGATTAAAACGCAAACCTCATCTCTCCCGTCTCACATTCCCCACCCCACAGGCCTCTGCAGCACCCGATATGAGCTGCTTGCAACACCCCCACCCCCATCCCCACCCCTCCCCCTTCTCACACTCCCCACCCTTGTCACCACCACCACATTCCCCACCCATCAGTAGGGAACGGCTTTGTTATATAATAATTAATTTTATATAATATTATATAATATTAGATAATATTAGATAATATTAGTCAGCGGAGCCGACTAATATTAGTCGAATTTGTACTGCCTGTACTTCGGGGGTGTTTTCTCCTTTTCTTCATTTCTTTCTTCTCGCGGCATTGCGCTTTCATTCTACTCGCAGCTTCCTACCATATTGCAGCTTCGCAGCTTGCCTAGGCAACGCGCGTTAGATTAGTTTCGTTTCTATTTATGCGTGACTACCGACCCCAAGCGATATGCCACCGCCGCAGCCCAGGGTTGTCAAGCGCGGTAGAACGCTTCAGAACCAACTGAACGATGATGGAATGCAGCAACACAACAGCACTCCGTGGAAGGCGGAGGGGCTGGTAGCCCACCTTAACAGAGAAAAGTTCACCTACCACGACGTGGTCGTCAGTGACTTCCCAGGCACTGTCGGGGCTTGCGTGTTGCAAGCGGTACAATAACCAATACTACGCCTCGAACCCCCACCAAACAACCAAGCAGCACAGGGGATCTTGCACGGTTGCTAGGACCGGCAGGACGGAGGATGGCCCCAGCTTCATCATCCTGGATGGGGCAGATGAGGCTTCCCCCTCCAAGAACACGAGGTCTAGGACAGCTGGGAATTCCCCCTCCAAGAACTCCGGGTCTGGCATGGACACAGCTTAGCTACTCTACCTCTTTTGCCTAAGCCCACAATGCTTGGCCACAATGGTGATTGAGCATTCAGCCACGGGCCTGTTCATACGATAGTTCCGCTTTTCGGGTTCCGCGCTTCAAATGCTTAGTTTTATTTTTTGTTAGCATCCAGATTGGCTCCCAACAAAATCCGGCTTCATTAAAGGCTTAGTTACTTTAGAACATATTGGGAACTTTTTTCAAAAAATGATTTGGACAACTAAATCTGACTAATATTGAACTAATATTAGTTTAATGTTATATAATATTATATAATATTAGTTTTTCCCCACTAATATTAGTTGCCGATCCCTACCCATCTGGCCTCTGCAGCACCCATCCACATTGTCCACCCATACATCCACCCATACACCCAACTAAACACTCCCCACCCTTCAGGCCTCAGCAGCACCCGACATGAGCCGCGTGTTCTGTATGAAAAAAAAAACTTAACTTCCAAGATATGTCACGATGACACTTCTAAGGACGTGGGGTTAAGGGAACCGGCTCGTAAGTATGCGATGGACGGGCTTACATCACACCTAGAGTCCAGTTACCATGCCGGTCGACAACCCTCCGGGTGGGCCCAGGTGACCTCGATGGGGTTCGAACCAGCAACCTGATAAGACCCCGCACCTGCTTCCGTCCGATCCGGGATCGCTCTACGATAAAGCCATCCCGTTCCGAACGGGGATTGTTCTATATGACATATCCCCCCTACCATCTCACACTCCCCACCCCTCAGGCCTCTGCAGCACCACCATCACCACCACTATCCCATCTCCTCTCTCCCCCCCACCCCTACCACCATCACCAACACCAACACACTCCCCACCCCTCATGCCTCTGCAGCACCACCATCACCACCACTATCCCATCTCCTCTCTCCCCCCCCACCCCTACCACCATCACCAACACCAACACCAACACACTCCCCACCCCTCAGGCCTCTGCAGCACCACCATCACCACCACTATCCCATCTCCTCTCTCCCCCCCACCCCTACCACCATCACCAACACCAACACCAACACACTCCCCACCCCTCAGGCCTCTGCAGCACCTGACATGAGCTGCTTCCAACACCCCCATCCCCATCCCCACCCCTCCCCCTTCTCACACTCCCCACCCTTGTAACCACCACCACACTCCCCACCCTTGTCACCACCACCACATTCTCCGCCCCTCAGGCCTCTGCCGCACCCGACATGAGCCGCTTGCTCCAGGAAATGAAGGGCGAGACGCCTAAGCCTGCTGCTCCAAAGACATCTCAGGAATCAGAACCTGAAGCTTGGGTGCCAAACAGTGAGTGTGCTGAGTAGTCTGTTTTCCGCTATTTATAGCTTTCGCTACTTTAGACCCCGTTATAGCCCAAATTGCCGCTATAAACAACCCAAATCTGTGGACTAAAATGGCCCTTACGGTTAATAAAAGCTATAGAAAGCTAGGAAGGAGGCCTAAACCCATAAAGCTAGAAAAAAACCACTTTCTTAAATAAATAAAAAATCCCTGGTGTCCTGAGTGGTTTGGTCAGGGTCGGGTTCTTGGCGATGAGTTTGTCGCATAGGTTTGGTACGGGTTGAGTTCTTGGCGATGTGTGCATACCCACCCACATTATCCACCCGTTCACCCACCCATGCACTCACCCATACACCGACCCACATTATCGACCCATTCACCCACCCATATACCCCCCCCCCCCCCCCCCCCCCCCCCCCGAGTCTTAAGTGGTGCTAATGAACTGCCCTTGTCAACACAATCTCGATGTTGAATTCTTGGCGACGAGTGTTAAGCATAGCTTTGGTTGGGGCAGGTGGATAAGCGTCAAGCATGCTTATTTATGTTATGCAGCATGATAAGTGTTAAGCATTGTTATTTAAATTATGAACAATGGTAAGTACCCAGCATTATTATTCAGGTTAGTGTTCAGTGTTTTTGGTTATGAGTGCTGAGCATAGCTTTGGTTGGGGCAGGTTGATGCATGTTAAGCATTCTTATTCATGTTACGCAGCATGATGAGTGCTAAGCATTATTATTCAGGTTCTGAACCATGAGAAGTGCTCAGCATTATTATTCAGGTTAGTGTTAAGCGTGCTTGGCGATGAGTGTTGAGCATAGCTTAGGTCAGGGAAGGTTAATGATTGTTAAGCATTCTTCTTCATGTTATGCAGCATGATGAGTGCATTATTATTCAGGTTTGTGTTAAGCATTATTGTTCAGGTCTGTGTTAAGCATTATTATTCAGGTTTGTGTTAAGCAGTATTATTCAGGTTTGTGTTAAGCATTATAATTCAGGTTTGTGTTAAGCATTATTATTCAGGTTTGTGTTAAGCATTATTGTTCAGGTCTGTGTTAAGCATTATTATTCAGGTTTGTGTTAAGCATTATTATTCAGGTTTGTGTTAAGCATTATTATTCAGGTTTGTGTTAAGCATTATTATTCAGGTTTGTGTTAAGCATTATGTCCGGTCTGTGTTAAGGGCATATTATTCAGGGTGTGTTAAGCATTATTATCAGGTGTGTTAAGATTATTGTTCCAGGTCTGTGTTAAGATTAGTTATTAGTTTGTGTAAGCATTATTATTAAGTTTGTGTAGAGCAATTATTGTCAGGGTCTGTGTTAAGCATATTATCGGTTTGTGTTAAGAATTCTTATTCAGGTTTGTGTTAAGGCTTATGTTCAGGTTGTGGAAGCATTTGGTGTAAGCATTATTATTCAGGTTTGGGTTAAGCATTATGGATCAGGTTTGTTGTTTAAGCACTAATTATTCAGGTTTGGTTAAGCAGTATTATTCAGGTTGTTTTGATGTTAAGCAGTTAAAAAAAATTTTTGATTCATGGTTTGTGTTAAGCATTATTATTCAGGTTTGTGTTAAGCATTATTGTTCAGGTCTGTGTTAAGCATTATTATTCAGGTTTGTGTTAAGCATTATTATTCAGGTTTGTGTTAAGCATTATTATTCAGGTTTGTGTTAAGCATTATTATTCAGGTTTGTGTCAAGCATTATTATTCAGGTTTGTGTTAAGCATTATTATTCAGGTTTGTGTTAAGCATTATTATTCAGGTCTGTGTTAAGCATTATTATTCAGGTTTGTGTTAAGCATTATTATTCAGGTTTGTGTTAAGCATTATTGTTCAGGTCTGTGTTAAGCATTATTATTCAGGTTTGTGTTAAGCATTATTATTCAGGTTTGTGTTAAGCATTATTATTCAGGTTTGTGTTAAGCATTATTATTCAGGTTTGTGTTAAGCATTATTGTTCAGGTTTGTGTTAAGCATTATTGTTCAGGTCTGTGTTAAGCATTATTATTCAGGTTTGTGTTAAGCATTATTATTCAGGTTAGTGTTGAGCATAGCTTTGGTTGGGGCAGGTTCTTGTTTGTTGGCATAGAATTTAATTTTCACTGTAGCACAAACTCTGGGCCCCCGTCAGTAAAATGATTGTTTGGGGTTCAGTTCATCAGTGTTTTTTCGTTTTAGGCCCCTCGTGACACGGTTGGGAAGTATCTTTAGCCTATTTGGCCTACCCCTGGACTGTAACAGCATACATTGGCCTTGAAGATAGTTGTTGGGATTTGTACGGAGTTGGTGCAGGACTGTCATGCATAATATCTTAATAGCACCATATCTTAATATCGCAATTTATTTTTGTTTTTTACTGTTATTGTTATTGTTCGTAATATATTGTGTTTTTGTGTGTTCCGTTCATAATATCTTGTGTTTTTGTTTGTACTGTTCATAATAACTTGTGTTTTTGTTTGTACTGTTCATAATAACTTGTGTTTTTGTTTGTACTGTTCATAATAACTTGTGTTTTTGTTTGTACTGTTTATAATAACTTGTGTTTTTGTTTGTACTGTTCATAATAACTTGTGTTTTTGTTTGTACTGTTCATAATAACTTGTGTTTTTGTTTGTACTGTTCATAATATCTTGTGTTTTTGTTTGTATTGCTCATAATATCTTGTGTTTTTATATACAGCTCCTGACTGCCCCCTGAATTTATTTTTATATTTTTCTATATTGTTTACCTCCAGAATTTATATTTTTAGATTTCTATATTTTTACCTCCTGGACTGTCCTTGATTTATATTTTTAGATTCCTATATGATTTACAAGCCTCTTTAGAGATTTACAATGGTCTAGTGGTAGACCAGATCGCTAAAGAATGAAGAGTCGGAGGTTCGACTCCCCCTTCGGTCGTTCTTGGCGTTGCAGGTCGTCGTCAACCGCGATGGTAGCTTGTCCAGTTGAGGTAGGAGACCGCTCCCCACCCGCGTACGACGGGCTCCCTTAACACCACGCCCCACCAGGCGTTATCATTACCTTATTATATGTTTTACCTCCTGGATCTATATTTTGTTTATCCCCTCAAACGTGCAGGTAAAAAATGAGGCTAAAACGTAGAGGCAGCGTCGCAAGCAACCCAGAAAATTGGTGGAGTGTGTTGGCATTGGAACGACAGGTGGCCACTGACTGGAGCTGAACGAAGCCAGTCAGTTATAAGACAGTTGGCTGACGTGTCAGGCTTCCATTTTTCGGTCGGTGGGTCAGTCAGACGGACTCACAGACAGACAACGGGGTGTATCTGGGGGATCCGCCAAAAAACAAGAGGCAGAGGCATTGCCATGCATCGCTTGCAAAGCTGCCTAGGAGTTGTATCATATGCTAAGTGTGCTATCATGCTGTCGCACGGTAGTCCAAGCTCAGGCGCAGAGGGTCTGCGAAACCAAATAACCCAATATAGTAGCTATTCTCCAGGCATTGCCATGCGCCTTGCTAGACACAAATACACACACCTGGTCCCTACTGTGAGCCTGCAGCTTACACAGCTCCACCTCATTCTTCAGCAACAAAATCACAGCCTGCACCTTGCCACCACCACCACCACCACCACCTCGCTAGCCTGGATCCAGCCACATTGAAGCTCTGAAGCTGACTTGTGACTGCACTGCAACATAGCAGTTTAACCAAGGTGCAAGGTGGCAAATCTGTTTAGCCTATTCGGCTGCCTCCTGGACTTAAACACACACAAAACTCCGCTTGCCTGGAGCCAGCGATGTTGAAACTCTGAAGCTGGCTAACAACAATGACGCCACCCAGCACCTTATAAATACATAAATAAATAAATAAATAGTAAGCCTTATTGCGAAGGGTGAGGTTAAGGAGGGCAGCCCGTTTGCTTGCACTGGTGCCTACCACCAATCCCAGGACCTTGTCAACAAATATTGCCGTGACATTTGTGACAGTAGCGACCTTGCACACAGCTTTCTTTTTCGGCTCCAAGCAGCAGCTTTTAGGCAGCTCCCCTGACTTGCTACCCTCCCAAACCTAATGCAACGTACTGCGTCTGCAAGGTAGCATATTATATTTCCAGTGCTGTTGAAATCGTGAGACCAAGCGCTGTGACCATGCCCTAGAAGCTGCTGCTTGTAGCCGAAAATAAAAGGCGTGACCTTTTAGCAGTACAGACTCTCCTTTGTGTGGAGACAGTTTCACAATCTGACCTCATGTCATTTCCAGGGTGGTGCAGGACGCAGCGTCCTGCGTCGCAAGACGCAACATGGGTAGGGTCCGTTGCGTCGCAGACGCAACATGGGAGGGTCCGTTGCGTCCCAGACGCAGGTTCAGGATGTTGGTTGCGTCGCAGACGCAGATTTAGGATGTTGTTTGCGTCTCACCCATCAGTTGATTGGCCCACCACCACTCCATTGCCGTGGGCAACGGTTTCTGTTGATAGTACGACGCAGCCAGAAGATCGGTCTGCGTCGCAGGACGCAACCTACCATATTAGGTGTGTCGCAGGACGAATTCTACCGAATTAGGGTGCGTCCCAGGACGCAACCCCTTGAGTCCGTTTAAGTACCCTGGCCATGTCTCTTTGGTTTAGCCTCTAACGACCGTGGCAGGGGGCTTTTCTGCTGTGGTCAATAGGGGTAGTGGTGCATTTAGACTTAACTTAACTTAGGGGACTTAGGTAACATCATTGATGGTGTTGATGACAGTATCAATGGTCAAAGCATATTGGACTACTTGGAATTGAGCTTGGTTACATAGCCTCAGCCAGCAATTTGGCTGCTCGCCGACTTCAGCAGTAAAAAAACAATTGCCAGGAAAATGTAAACGCGAACAATCACTTTTTCATTTTTTATATTTTTTCTTTCTTATTGAGAGACCACTGAAACGCACACACACCAGGTGTGATTAGTCATGGGTCAGCATCTGCAGGAGACCTACGGCGGGCGCCTTCTTCTTTCTGTAGGAATGGCTCCGCCTCTCACGTTTACGTTGATCCGTTGAGTCTAGGGCTGGCGCATAGAGACCAATCCTTTTGGGTGAAAACCCTGTCATTCCCACACACTAGTTCTGTCCATCAATGTTTTTTTCATGTAAAGCCCTTCCTATCACGGTTGGGCAACCCCTTAAGCCTATTTGGCCGCCCCCTGGACTGTAACATAACATATACATACATGCCTACACAAAAAGAAAGAGAACCCTTGGAGGGGCGTGGAGTTAAGGGGACCCTCCCGTAAGCCGCAGCTGGGGAAAGTCACCATGGCAGACAAATCCCCACACACATACAAACACAAACATTGAACAGCTTTTGTGAAGGATCTTGACCGCTGCGATGCTGAAACCTTTAGTCATGCGCACTCCAACTATGAGCCAAATGTTTGGGTGCGGAGGTGCTCGGAATTGTCAAACGCCTGGAGAGACGGAGGCAAGGAGGCACGGGTGGAACTTGGGGGTCGAGAGTGGGCTAAGGCGAAAAAAACACTGATGAACTAAACCTCAAACAATCTTTTTATATACGGGGGGGCTGGGTTTGTGCTTCAGTGACAATCTAATTATACGAGTACCGTAATCCAAGTTATTGAAACTCGCATGGAGGCAAGAATCAAGATCCTGAGGCGAGCTCCTCTTCAGCAAGGTACCATCCTGAGTATTGACAGGTGCCGTGGGCACGATTGTTACCTTGGGTAAGGAGCAGGGCAGCAGAACTTTATCCTCATATTGAGACAACCAGAGCTGGTCTAATCACCCATTCATCCGTCGAGATAACGACTTCTATATCAAGCAGCGCAAGACAACTGTCAGCCAAACAAACATATAAGTGAAAGTGTGTGTGTGTGTGTGTGTGTGGGGGGGGGGGGGGGGGGGGGGGGGGGCTCTCGGTTTTTGTAGGGATGACACTGGACTTATTTGTTTACTCCTGGTCCAGCCCATGTTTATCAAGCACGGGGTAGCCAAGGATGGGCGGGGTAGTTAAACGTGGATGGGGCTATCAAACACCGCAACCAAGGGGGTAGCTAACATGCCTTACCCCCGGTAAACAGGTTTCACTGGTTGCATGCAGCCGTAAGGGTAAGGCTATCATCCGAGCTTGTCTGAATTTTTGGAGACCGGCAGGAATCGACAGGAAATCGCCCCCCTTTTTCACATTTGTGTATTATTATTGTTATGTTTGAAAGATATATTGCAAAGTCCCCCTCCTTTGTCGTGCATGTTTTTTGCCTTTTTATGTTTTTAGTTGGAAATGAGGGGAGAATTTGCCGTCTATAAAATTTGCCTATTTGCACCCATCAGATTTTCTGTACAGTATCTATGAGGACCCTATTCACAATATGTTGTGCATAATAAAAAAATTGGAAACGTTAATATAATCCGTCCAGCCATCCAACCATCAACCTCTGATGTGTGTTACACTCCCGTTGTTGTTCTCAATCAAACTGTACTTCTTGCTCATATTGGTGTAGGTCGTTGGGTTCGTACGTATGGGCATCAACCTTTGCATGGGGAGGATGAAGAATGGTTGTGGGAGACTGAAGGGTGCGTGCCAGAGGGTGGTGCCAAGAAGACACTTATTCTTTATCATCCAAAGAGATGTGCCTTACTTAGCACATGCTTTACTTGCGATGCAAGGTCCTGAATACGATCACTACCAAGTATGTGCCCTAGTCAAGTGAACTCATTTGTAGCACCAGCAGCGCCACCTGAGCTCAAGCGCTTACATACTCTGATTATTACGCCCAGTAAGCAACGAGGCGACATAACATGTCCCTGCATGCACACAACTTTGAGAGCCGTATGCTTTCATTAGCTCATAACGCGCGGTTGTTATACTTATAGATAAGCCATGTGCCCTTTTTGTTGAATGCCAGTGATTGCTTTAATTATTAAGTCCATGCGTGTTGTGACTAGACTAGAGAGCACCATAGAGCAGCAGCTTCTAGGCAGCTCCCCTGGCTGGCTACTCAGCCCAAACTAAAGCAAGCTAGTGCACCTCAAAGGTGGCATAAGCAGCTTTATAGCGCAAGTTCAATCGTGGGCCGCAGCCCAGCGGGTGTAGTACATCAAAGCAGATGCGTCTACGAATCATGGTGCGTCCCTAAGCGTACAACTATACGGATCAAAGGTTCATATGATCTGGGTAGAGAGCATGCTGCATAGGTGTCATGAGAATATAAGGGGATCACTGCGGTATGCATATTGAGAGCACAGCATCAGCTATAATAGCTTTCACTTATTTCTTGTGTAACACAGCCCCTTTCTTATTCACCATGGCGGAAGCCAACTGATCTGCCCCTTTCAGCTCACTGCCCTTCAACACATCCAAAACGCTCTCAGAAGTAACACCTTCATGTGTTCCCTTTAATTGTTGAACACAAGCTTGAACACAAGTGTCAATTAACGCCGATGCTGCCGGTGATCGCAACAATACTTTTTTGTCAGCTTTGGTCATGAGCTGTTGCTGGCTTCCCGTTGGCTTCGTTGATGGTCTGGCATTGTCCTGGCTACTAAAGTCCTCAACTCCCGCACACATTCAAGCAAGAAGAAGACAAAGTTGGTGGGTGTCATGCTCTTCCGTCTGCACACGTTTCTATATGCATGCTTACATGCATACACACCTGGCCATCATGTGTGTGTGTGAGAGAGTTTATATATGTGTGCGGGTGGTGTGTGTGTGGTGGGGGAGGTAGAGAAGGCAGGGGGCATGCATGCTGCTGTATATTTGGACCAAAGGCTTTGACATGCTAGCATACCCCCCCATTTGAGCACTATTTTTCTTTTCTGCTACCAGCACCAGCTTCTAGGCAGCTCCCAGAGACTGCCACTGGTCCAAATCAAAGGATGCCAGGAGCAGTGAAAAGCTTACGATCTCAGCTTCCAGGCGCCTTGGTTGCTACAGGTTTGGATGAAGAGAAAGCCCAGGGAGCTGCCTAGAAGCTGCTGCTCGTTGCTGAAAAACGATGGATGTTAGGTGGGGCCAGTCAAAACGAAACAGTAGGCATGAGATCAACTCGCCGCCAAAGAAACTGGCCCAAGGTTACCATAAAGCAAGGCACATGCTGGGGCTGCACGTTTTCACCTGATGGCTCATCACTTGGTTTGTTTGTAAAACCTGAGCCGAGGGTTACCTTCCGCGCGAACCCCCAACCTTTCATAACGCTGGAAATATAGAAACGAAGGCAAATAGATGTGCTAGCGAAACTGGACAACGCCGTGCGGCCAGTAGCTTGGGCCCAAGATAGAGAAAGCCGAGAGTGGGGCAGAAACGTGCGTCAGAAATGCTGTAGGCACCTTCCCCCAATGCTGCAAGGCGTTGCATAGGTTTAAATAGGCATGCGGAGCGTATTCGATGGCGCTCGGGGCGTTTGGACGAGCTCGAAGATTTTGAAGAAGGTTTGGGATTTAAGTGGAAATATTGTTACAATGAGTAGAAGACCGTGAAAACAACTGAACCGTCTGGCGGTACTATGCAGTACATCGACGACGCTGCCCCCTGATAGGGCAGTGGCGTCGACGGCTGCAAGCTAAGCAGTCCTGCAAAGCAGAAGAAAGATTTTGAAGAAGGTTTGGGATTTGAAGATTCGGAAATCCGGGATTATCAGCCAAAGCAGAAGTTGTGCATCTGAGTCAGATGATCTGACATGACACTGCAAGATGCACGCTCGTTCAGCGTCGGCGTCGGGTAGCGTGGGACGCCAGCCACGGTCGACATTATAACCTTACACTGGTGATAACCTTAGGTCCAATCGACCTACTATCAAACGGCCCCAACTATTGGCTTGATCCACCATCAAGGGGCAGTAACCAATTTACCTGCTGTCAACCGTGTTACCTGCCGTCAAACGGCCCAAACTCGTGGTTTGATGCGGGTTTGATGCACCATTTAGCGGCGGTAAACATCCCACGCCAAAATGACAGCGTCAGAACATGGGACGCATGACTTATCAAACATACCACTAAATATTTACTGGGGCTGAATCGAAGCCCACTACAGCTCTACTTGTCTTCGACGACGTAATCTCTTGTAACATCTGCTATTTTCAATACAAATGCTGTCTGTTCAACCAGCGTCCCGGTGGCATAAGGGCGCTTCTTCCCACCGGTATGCAAGGTGAGGGCATTTTTTGATTGTGATTATTCCAGTTGTAGGTGCTACAAAATTTGTTGCAGAAAAGGCGTCTTACTATTAGGCATTGTAAAGTGGCAAATAGCTTTAGGATTAATCTATTCTCGCAGATTTGTTTTTAGTTTTAAGACCATGAGGCTACCGATCTACGATACTCAGCACGACCAATACCGTTGTCGACGGGTGGTAGGCTGGTAGCCAAATAATGCCGTAGGTGCAGAAGATTCCCCAGCAGAAAATGGTTTCTTGCTTATCGAATTTACAATGATCCAAGCAAGATCCACTCAAAGAGGGTAGCGGGGGGGATAATTTACTACCAGGCCGTTTGGATTGAGGGCTGAAGCAGACATGGTCAATATTGTACTGTTATCCGACTTTCGTTTTTATCAAGCAAGGATTTTACTCCCTTTCACCGATCCCACCCTTGTAAGGACGGTGTGTTGTTCTGATAGTCTAGAGGCTGGGGGTAGCCAAATAGGCTGAAGGGGCTTGCCCAACCATGATATCATGAGGGACTACAAAATCAAAAGCACTGATGAGCTGAACCCCAAACAATCGTTTTATCGATGGAGGCCCTGAGTTCGTGCTACAATGACAATTTAATTTTGCGATTCTCATCGCATTGCGTAATAAATGGTATGAATTAGAAAATTCGATCCTTCAAAAGACTCAGGATAAACCAGACCAGCCTCGTGCTGGAGTCTTCATCATAGCAACAGGAACAACAACAACATCAGGCAGCTGCAGCCGCAGCCGAACTTCAAGCACAGATGGCATCTCTCCAAGAACAGGCAGCCGCATCCGAAGCTGAACGTCATAGGTGGTCAGAAGCTGTAGAGCAGCAACAGGAACAACAACACCATCAGGCAGCTGCAGCCGCAGCCAAACTTCAAGCACAGATGGGATCTCTTCAAGAGCACACAGCCGCATCTGCAGCCGAACTTCAAGCACAGATGGCATCACTACAAGAACAGGCAAGGCAACATGCAGCAGCTGCCGTGGTAAGTCCATACACACCAAAGCTCTGCTTACATGCACCACTGACTTCCATGCATGTATCGTTGACCATACACACAAGTAGTGGTGCTCACACACATGTTGGGAGTAGTGCCAATACACACTAGTGGTGCCCACACTCACTTTGAGAGCATTTTCCAAACACGCAAGTTGTGGTCCCCACACACATGTTGTGAGCAGTGCAAACAAGTAGCCTGTACACAAATAGGAATATGCACACAATTATGCATTGGCCAAACGTGGCCATATCACATGCACATGGATGAATACACACATAGGAATATACTGCTGCGTATTGTCGTAGTCATAGTCACAGCCCCTCCAAACCCTAACCTCCAAACCGCCCCCATCCCTCCTACTCCCACCTCCTCTACCCCCAACCCCACAGCTCGTACACCCAAATCCTACCCGCACATGCACGTGTAAACATGCAGGCAGAGCTCAGGGCCGAGCGCAGATGGCCAACTGTCAATGGTGAGAGTCTGCTTGAGGCATTCAAGGCAGGAGATGCTGCTGTAGCCCTTTCACTACTGAGGAGGGGTGCCCAATTTCACCACGGTGATGAGGTAAATCTGCTTCTCGCCCATTGTTAAATGTTCAAGACTGCAGTAATCACTCATCACCAGTGATTGTGTTTCTGATTTGGGCATTCATTGCTGGTATCAGCATGCACGATTTCCCCAATAATTTGGCCAACCAAAAAACGGAGTATCGCCTGACTCATTTTGAAGATTTAAGCATCTTGTTATACTTATCAATATATGTGATATATAATAAACTTTAAGTTAAATGATATGCATAGTACGAACTATCGTTTACAATTTGTTGGGGGGTCTTTGGTCTTGTTTCTGAATTTGAGTAGGATCCTAGTTGTAGGGGTTGTGATAGGGTCGGGGTTAAGTGGTAGTGGTAAGGGTGGGTGTTGGGGTAAGGATGGGTGTTGGGGGGGTCGGGGAGCGGGGTGGGGTTGGTGGGTTGGTTGGGGGTTGGGGGTAGGGTGTGGTGTGGTGTAGTGTGGTGTGGTAGGGGTCGGGGTAGGAGGGGGGGGTAGGGGGGGGGGGGGGGGGGGCTGGTGTTGGTGTGGGGTCGGGGGGGGGGGGGGATGGTGGTTGGGTTGGGAGGCATTGGGAGTGTGTGGTGTGGGTGTGTGGGGGGGGGGGGCTTTGTGGAGGTGGGTTTGTGGTGTGGGGTTGAAGGTTTGTGGGGGTGGGTAGTTGCGTAGGTGGGGGTGGGTTATCGGTGATTGGTGCGTAGGGATGGATAAGTTGGTTTGGGGGTTGGGGTGGGTTGGTAGGGGGTTGGTGTTGGTGTTGGTGTTGTTGGTGGTGGGGTGTGTGGGTGTGGGTGGGGGGAGTTGGGGGTGGGGTGTGGGTGGGTGGATGATTCTGGGTTGGTGGGTGTTGGTGGAGTGGGGACTATTGATAGCGGGTTTGGGTTGGATGGTGGTGTGGTGGGATGTTATGCCCCTTGTGATGATCCTTGCTAGTGGCATTCAAAGTGATGACCCGTTAGCGGTCATGGTTGCTTGGGAAATTATGGCACTCCCTTAGAACACTCCCCCCTCTCTAATTCTCTTTATCAGTATTTCCATGTGTGGACTTTTTTTGTTTTTGAGAAGGATTCAAGCCAGTTCCACCCTTATGAAGTAAGCGGTTAGGCAACCCAACCAATAAAGGGTAACTGGCATGGGCCTATCATCGAGCACGTATTTTATTTAGTTGTGAAAGGTATTTCACCCAGGAGGTGGGTCTCCCAACACAAACCAGCAACACCGAGGATTCAGTTCGAGTGGTGTTGCGATTCCTACAAAAGAGTCTGACAGCTTGCCAAGATGCATATGCACTAGGTATGGTAACAACACACCTATGGTAGCATACAATCTGTTGTTTGAACGCCTAAACATGCATTGCTTGCCCGACCTATAATTTATAGACACTTGCATTGTTCCTACCTTCCAGGACGGGATGACAGCCTGTCACCTGGCTGCACAAGATGGTCACCTTGACTGCCTACGTGCCTTGATGGAAGACGGAGCAAAGGTTAACATCCAAAGCAATGTGAGTATGACTATATGTTAGTTGAACCACTACTGTGCCTTAGGTGTAACACGAAAATGACATTATGCCCCCCTTCAAACTATCAAGAAAATGTGTCCATACATGGAGCGTTTTACACCGTTACTATCATGTTGCAACATGAACACGATGATTGATTGCTTGGCACACCCTGGTTTGTGTCTTGGACGTTACGTAGTGTGAATGGAGCGGGGAGTCAGCTTGCTTGCACCATACACGTTCTGCATACATTGCGATGTATGTTCTTTTGATGCATGCGTATGTTTCATGGCAATGCAATTATACAACGTTACATACCCAGGGTTGGATGTGGTTTGGCATCGTCCGGTTGATGTTATAATGAGTTGAAATGGCTTGAGTTTGATCGGGTTGATGTATGATTGGGTCGTGGGGTAGTGGGCAGGCGTTGGGGGACATAGGTAAGATTTGTAGTGTTTTGTGGTGTTACAAAAAGAGAGCCTTATGTACCCTTGTATGGCGTGTGCGGTTGAATGTCTTGTTTGCTTTTGTGATTTTATTTCCGTACGAGTACAATCAGGGGGCTAAGGTGTTTGTGTATTTGATACCTTGAGCGGTGGTAATACCTTCATGGGGCGATACCCTGGTTTTGCGGTAGGCGACAGGTGGATAAGTAGCAAAGAGATAAGAGATAAGTTTAAAGAGGCACATGCACTGATGAGATGAGGACATGCTCATTGATTGGGGGATGGGGGAGACGGGGGTGGTGTTGGAGTGGCTGTGGGGGTTACCTTTGGTGGGGTTGCTTGGTGGAGGTGGGGGTGGGGGGTGGATGTGGGGTGGTTTTGGGTTGGTGGGTGTTGGTTGAGTGAGGAGCTACTAATTGTGGGTTTGGGTTGGTGTAGTGGTGGAATGGTTTGTCCCATGCAATCCTTGTTTGTGACATTCAAAGAGATGACCTGGTAGCTGTCTTTGATTGCTTCCTTCAATAACCTCCCCCCCTTCCTCAACTACTCCCTCACTCCCTCATTCATTCATTCCAATTTTTTTAGTGTTTTCATCTGTGAGTGTTTTTCGTTTTTCTTTTGAGTAGGATTCAAGTCGTGCGCCACTCTTAAGAAGTAAGCGGGGAGGCATCCTAATCATGGGTCACTAGTATGGGTCTGCATAAAAGTCCCATTTCATCAAGCAAGGCTGATAGCATGCCTACATGCAAGTGTGCCTTAGGTATGGTATCAACACACCAATGGTAGCACACAATCTGTCGTTTTCATGTATAAACATGCACTGCTTGCACAACCTGTGATTTCTAGACACCTGCATTGTTCCTACCTCGCAGATTGGGATGACACCCCTGCACTGTGCTGCATGGGAAGGTCAACTTAACTGTGTAAGCGCTTTGGTGGAAGGCGGGGCCAAGCTGGATATCAAGGATGAGGTAAGAATGCCGTTATGGTTGTTGAACCACTCCTGTGCCTGGGGTGTATGGGTGAAAGGGTGTATGGGTGGGTATGGGTGTAAAGGTGGGCATGGGTGGAAGGGTGAGTATGGGGTAAGAATGCCGTTATGGAAGTTGTACCCAGGGTACTTCCAAGCGTTGGAGGTAGGGTTGTGTTGGTGGGGTGGTGGTGGGTTGCTGGGGATGGGGTTGGGGGTGTAAGTCGGGTGGGTTGTGTAGGGGTGGGGGGAGGGGCGGTGGTGGGTTGGTGGTGGTGTTTTGAGGTGATGCCTGGTTTGGTGAGGATGGGGGTGGTGTTGGTGGCATGGGTTGTTGGTGTAGACGGGGGTGGGTCTGTGGGGTTGGGTTGGGTTATGGGCATGGGTGTGGGGATGTATGTGGGGGTGGGTTGGTGGTGATGGTGGTGGTGGTTATAATGAATTTGGGGTCGGGGGGGTGCGGATGGGCATGGACGGGGGTTGGTGGCAGTGGGCGAGGATGGGGTTGGTGGGAATGGGGTTGGGGGCTGGGGTGTAAGGTGGGGTGGGCGGGGGCGGGGGTGTTAGTTGGGATGGGTAGGCAGGCATGGCCACCATGGCGGTGGGGGGTCTTAAGTCGGGTGGGTTGGTGGTGGGGGTGGGTTGGAGATGTGTGTTTGTGTGGGGCATGGGGGGGAGGTGGGGTGGGGTGGGGGGGGGAGGTGGGAGTTTGTATTTGAATCGATGGGGGTGTAAGTCTGGTTGGTTAGAAGGGGGTGAAGGTGGGAGTGGGGAAGGGGTTAGGTTGTTGGGTGGGGATGTAGTTGGGTGTGTGGGTGCAAGTCTGGGTGGATTTGTGGGGGTGGGGGTAGGTTTGTGGGAGTGAGGGTGCGGGTTGGGGGGGATGAATTGTGAGGGTGGAGGGGGGTGTGGGGGTGGGCTTTTAAGAGGGTTGGAGTGGTTGGGGAGGGTTGATGGGGATGTGTGTGGGTGGGTATGTTGGTATTTGGTGTGTGGAGGGTCTGGTTGGTGGTTGGGGGGTAGGGGTTGGGTGGACGGGGGGGGTGGGGGTGGAGATGCTGGGGGGATGTAAGTGGGGTGTCAATGGGTTCTATTTGGTGGAAGTTTAAGTAGGAGGCGGGTTGGTGTGGGTGTGGGGGGGGGGGGGGGGGGGGGGGGGGGGGTAGCAGGTGGTTGTTTGGTTGGGGTGGGGTGTTAGTGTGGGTTTGGGGGTGTAAGTGGGTGTGGTTTGGTGGGGGTGGTGTGTGGGGGTGGGGTGGTGGGGGTAGGGTGGGTGTTAGGTTGGCAGTGGTGGAGTTGGGTTGGTGGGTTTGGATTGGTGGAGTCGGTGGTGGTGGGTGAGCTGGTTGGGTTTGGGTGTTTCTGGCGTTAGGGATATTGGTGTGGATTTGTGTTGGTGTGGATTTGTGTTGGTGGGGATGTTTTGTGGGTTTGGGGGTTTTAGTGGCATTAGGGGGTGTTTGTGGGTTTGGGTTTGTGGGTAAGGATTTGTGGGGTAGGGATTGTCCTCACTTTGGTTGGTTTGGGTTGGAGGGGGTTGGTTGGGCGCTATTGATTGTGGGTTGGATGGTAATGTGGATGGTATGTCCCATGCAATCCTTGGTAGTGACATTCAAAGTGATGACCTTATAGCGGTCTTTGGTTGCTTGGCAAATGATTGCATTCTGACAGCAACCTCCTCCTCTCTCTCCCTTCCTCCCTCACTCCTTTGCGTTATCAGTATTTCGAGGGGAGATTATTTTTGTTTTCGTGTTTGTGTTTGCTTTTGAGTAGGATTCAAGCCATGCGCGACTCTTCTGAAGTAAGCGGGCAGGCAACCCAATCATGGGTAACTAGTTGTACATACATACATGTGTGCCTTAGGTATGGCATCAACAACCTAGGGTAGCACACAGTCTGTTGTTTTGCATGTAGACAAATGCACCGCTTGAAAAACCTATACTTTCTAGACACTTGCACTGTTCCTATCTTGCAGGATGGGATGACACCTCTGCACTGGGCTGCACGGGAAGGACACCTTATCTGTGTAAGCGCTTTGGTGGAAGGCGGGGCCGCGGTGGATGCAAAGGAAAACGTAAGAATGCCGGTATGGTAGTTTCATCACTACCGTGTCTGGGGTGTAGCACGAAAATGGCCTTATGCTCCCCTTGAAACTATCAAGAAATTGTGTTTGTGCATGCATGAAGCGCTTGACACAGTTACCCTCATGTTGCAACATGAACACAATGATTGATTGCCTAGCACACCCTGATTTGTGTCTTGGAAGCTAGATAGTGTGGATGGAGCGGGGATTCACCTTGCTTGCAGCATGTTCGCCTTGTTTGTTATTTTGTTTGTGTGTGTATGTTTCACAAGGAAGCAATTATACAACTTTACATACCGAGGGTTGGATGTGGTTTGGTTGGGATGGCTTGAGTTTGGTTGGGATGGCTTGAGTTTGGTTGGGTGGATGGATGATTGAGTTGTGGGGCAGTGGGCAGGCGTTGGGGGATATTGTGGGGTAGTGGGCAGGCCTTGGGGGATAGGGGTTATATTTGCGGTGTGTTTTAGGGTGTCATAAAAAGAGGGCGTTTTGTACCCTTGTATGGCGAGTGCGGTTGAGTTTCTTGTTTGTGATTTGTTATTCGTACAAGCACAGTCTGGTGGCAACGGTGTGTTGTGTTTTTGATACCTTGTGCGGTGGTGATACCTTCATGGGGGCAATGCCGGTGGTAGGCGACATGAGGGTGGAGACGGGGTTGGTGGGGTGGGGCTAGGGTGATGGGGTGGTGGGAGTAATGGTTTGGTGGGGTGGGGAGACGGTGTGGAGTTGAGTGGGTTGGTGGGGAAGTTTGTGTGATGTGGTGTGTGTGCTGGTGTGCTGGTGTGCAGGTGTGGTGGTGTGGTATAGTGATGTGTGGTGACAGGGTGGTGGTGGTGGTGTGGTGTGGTGGTATAGTGGTATTGTATGGTGGACATGGGGTGGTGTGGTATGGCGGCAGTTTGTTCTTCGTTTTTGAAGCCCCCCCTTTTCATAGCTATCCTGTTTCCGGAGCCATCTGGCCAGTCTGTGTTTGTAGCTATTTCTACATTTTACAACTTAGCTTCTTTCATCGTTTGAACTTATAATTTAGGTATATATGATTTACACTGATCAGTACAGGCGTGCTGCACGAGTGGCCATTGGCCAATCTTAAGTGGGTCTAGGTATGGTCTAGGTTACCCCCAAGTACACACATCCCTTGGAACTCATTCTCTTATGAGAGAGCTTCCCTGGAATATTTGACAGATGGCAATGTGATATTGACCTCGAGGACAGCAACGAAGCTGCAGCCACACTCGATCCCTCTTATGTAACTGTCAAACAGGGTTCTACCTCTACTCGAGCCGGCGGAGAGTTACCACGTGTGGGTGTGTCTGCACAGGGGGGGTGGGGGGAGGGGGGGCATGGCCAAAAATTCGAGAATTTCTAGGACATGTCAGCTCCTAGGCGGCCCCGGCTAGGCTAGTTGGGACTCTAGGGCCAAATCTAGCTGCATCGCTTTCATCGCTATGCCAATCTCGATATCGATAGGTTTTATCCCTAATAGCGATAAATTGCTAAGGCAAACAGCTCTATGGTGGTGGGTTGGAGTGGTGGTGGGGTGCTGGTGGGGTGGCATGGTGGTATGCTGGTGTGCTGGTTTGGTGGTGTGCTGGTGGTTTGGTGGAGTGGCATGGTAGGGTGGTGGGGAGGGCGGCGGGGGGGGGTGGGGGGGGGGGGGGGGGGGGGGGGCGTGGTTTTGTGGTTGCTGTTGTTGTGTTGATTTGGTGTGATGTGGTGTGTGTGTATGTTGGTGTGGTGTGTGGTGAGTGGGTGTGGGGTTCGGCGGTCGGTATGGTGGTATAGTGGTGGTGGGGGTGGTAGTATGGGGGTGGGGGTGGGGGTATGGGGGTGGGGGTGTGGGGGGGGTGCTGGTGTTGGTGGAGGTGTTGGTGCTGGTGCTGGTGGGGTGGTTGGGGGGTTGGTGGTGTGTTGGTGGTGTGTGTGTTGGTGGTGTGGTGTGGTAGTATGTTGGAGTGGTGGTATGGCGGTGTGGTGGTGGTGTGGTGGTGTGGTGGTGGGTGTGGTGGTGTATTGATGGTAGTTGCACCACTACTGTGTCTGGGGTGTAACACGAAAAGAGCCTTATGCCCCCCTTTACACTATCAAGAAACTGTGTTTATGCATACATGAAGCGCTTCACACCGTTACCCTCATGTTGCTACATGAACACAATGATTGATTGCTTGGCACAACCTGTTTTGTGTTTAGGTAGTGTGTATGGAGCGGGGAGTCAGCTTGCTTGCTGCATGTTTTGTATACATGGTGTTGTATGTTATGTTGTGTGTATGTGTATGTTTCACGGCGATGCAAGTATTCAACTTTACAGACCAAGGGATGGATGTGGTTTGGTTTGGTTGGTGTTGGTTGGGATTTCTTGAGTTTGGTTAGGTTGATGGATGATTGGATTGTGTGGTAGTGGGCAGGTGTTAGGGGAAAGGGGTAAGATTTCTGGTGTGTTTTGGGGTGTTAGACAATAAGGCCTTAGTTATGTACCCTTGCATGGCGTGTATGTGGGGTTGAATTTCTTGTTTGTGGTCTGTTTATTTTAAGCGTAAAGTCTGTAGGATCGTTGTTTGTTTATTTGATACCTCCAACGGTGGTGATACCTTCACGGGGGCGATACTTTGGGTTGGTGGTTGGCGACTTGTCGGTTGAGCTGGGGGTGGTGGTGGGTGGTGGGGTGGTGTATGGTTGGTTTTAGGCAACGGGTGGGTGGAGACGGGGGTGGGGGTCGTGGGTGGTGGGTGTGTGTGGTGTGTTGTTTTTTGTTTGTTGTTATTTGTGTGTTGTGTGTTGTGATTTGTGAGGTGTGTGGTGAGTTGTTTGTTGTGTGTTGTGTGTTGTGTGCTGGGTGTTGGGTGGTGTATGGTGTGTAATGTGAGGTGTGAGGTATGTGGTGTAATGTGTCGATGGTGGGTGGGTGGGTGGGGTTGCGTTTTCGTTGGCGTTGGTGTTGGTGTTGGTGGTGATTATGTGTTGGTGGGTGTTTGAGGAGACGGGCGCTTTTGATTGTGGTTTTGGGTTTGATGATGGTGTGGCGGGATGGTATGTCCCTTGTGATCCTTGTTAGTGACCTTCCAAGTGATGACCTGGTAGTTGAAGCCGAACTAGGCTATGGGGACATCGAAAAGACAGTCTCGAGATGTCAATTTAAGCTAGTAGCAGGCTATCCTGCTACACTCCCCCCTCCTTTGAAAGGGAAGCGTCCTCGATTCCAGGCTCAGGTGCACGATCCGGTCTCCGTCAGGACGCGACCCCTGCCGGTCGGGCTCAGTCGGAACAGCAACCTCCGCCTACCGTGAACCGTAGCTCCTTCGAACCAAGTACTCTTCGACCGTTCTCAGTCGTACTTCCTTGACAGATTCCCGACTACAACTGGACGCCGTACACACCAACTTCACGTTGATGCATCGTACGTGGTTGTTATGGGAGTCTTATCCTTTCGACTCGAAAACACTACGACCCTTGCCAGCAGTGAGATTCGACCCCCCCCGATTTACCCATGATCAGGTTATGAAACCAGTGAAGCCGAACTAGGCTATGGGGACATCGAAAAGACAGTCTCGATAAGTAAAGTTAGGCTAGTAGCAGGCTATCCTGCTACAGTAGTGGCTTGTAGTTGATTGACATATGATGATAACCTTCATCACCCTCTCCCCCTCCCTAACTCACTCATTCATTCTCTGTGGGTGGGTATTTTTGTTCTAGCTTATGAGTAGGATTCAGGCCTTTTTGTAGTAAGCGGGTAGGCAACCCAATCTTGGGTAACTAGTATTGACCTTTCATCAAGCAAGTCTGTTTTCGTATGAAAGGATTTCATCAAGTTTGTCTTACAAATAAAGCATGCCTACAAACATGTGCGCTTTAGGTATGGTATGAACACATTTAAGGAAGCACACAGTATGCTGTTTTACATGTCTAAACATGCACCACTTGCACAACCTATGATTTATAGACACTAGCATTGTTCCTACCTCGCAGAATGGGAGGACACCCCTATACTTCGCCGCACAAGAAGGTCACCTTGACTGTGTGTCCGCTTTGGTGAAAGGCGGAGCCAAGCCCGATGTCACCACCAAAGTAAGAATGCCTGTATAGTACTTGCACTATGTCACGACCAAAGTAAGAATGCCTGTATGGTACTTGCACTATGTCACGACCAAAGTAAGAATGCCTGTATGGTACTTGCACTATGTCACGACCAAAGTAAGAATGCCTGTATGGTACTTGCACTATGTGACGACCAAAGTAAGAATGCCTATATGGTACTTGCACCACTACTGCGTCTGGGGTGTAACACGAAAAGGGCCTTATGCCCCCCTTGAAACTGTGTTCATGCATACAAGAAGCACTCCACACAGTTATTCCAATGTTGCAACATGAACACAATGATTGATTGCTTGGCACACCCTGATTTGTGTCTTGGAAGTTAGGTAGTGTGGATGGAGCGGAGAGTCAGCTTACTTGCAGCATGTTCTGCATACATTGTGTTTTATGTTTTTTCATACGTGCGTATGTTTCACGGCGATGTTATCATACAACTTGAAGGACCCAGGGCTGGATGTGGTTTAGTTTGGTTGACGTTGGTTGGGATGGCTTGAGTCTTGTTGGGTGTATGGATGTGTTGGGGGATAGGGGTACAATTTTCAGGTCTCTTTGTCAGAGTGACTGGTCGTGGTTTAATATCTTTGTTAGGGTGACTCAACATATTTCGTCATCACCTGTCACGCTTGAGTCAAGCTTGTCGAGTATGAGACGGCTGATGAAGTCTTGTACTTCAGCTTGATATGAGGGCCGATATCCGTCACTGTTGGTGGGGCGCTATTGATTGTGGGTTGGATGGTATTGTGGATGGTATGTCCAGTGCAATCCTTGGAAGTGGCATTCAAAGTAGTGGACCTAGTAGCGGTCTTTGATTGCTTGGCAAATGATTTCACTCCTTGATCAACCTCTCTCCATCTCTCTCTTCCTTCCTCACACGTTTGCTTATATATCAGTATGTCAAAGCAATGGGTGGGTGATCTTGTGTTTGTTTTTTCTTTCGATTAGGATTCAAGTCGTGTGCACCTTTTCTGAACTAAGCGGCAGGCAATCCAATCATGTGTAACTAGTATGGGCCTATCTATCTGACTGTTCCATTTCACCAAGAAGGGCTGAGTGTAGGCCTACATACTAAGTATGTATACACCGTAAGTATGGTATCTGCGCACCCATTGTAGCTCACCGTCTATTGTTTTGCATGTCCACAAATGCACCGCTTGCACAACCTATGAATAATAGACACTTGCATTGTTCCTACCTTGCAGAATGGGAAGACACCTCTGCACTTGGCTGCAATGAATGGTCACCTTGCCTGCCTACAGGCTTTGATGGAAGGCGGGGCAAAGCTGGATGTCACAGACGAAGTAAGTATGCCTGTATGGTAGTTGCACCAAAACTGTGTCTGGGGTGTAGCACAAAGGGGCTTTATGCCCCCCTTGAAACTATCAATAAATTGTGTCGGTGCATACATGAAGCACTCCACACCGTTACCCTCATGTTGCAACATGAACACAATGATTGATTGCTTGGCACACCCTGATTTGTGTCTTGGAAGTTAGGTAGAGTGGATGGAGCAGGGAGTCAGCTTACTTGCAGCATGTTCTGCATACATTGTGTTTTATATTTTTTCATGTGTGCGTATGTTTCACGGTGATGTGATTATACAACTGTAAGGACCCAGGGCTGGATGTGGTTTGATTTGGTTGGTGTTGGTTGGGATGGCTTGAGTTTTGTTGGGTGTATGGATGCGTTAGGGGATAGGGGTACGATTACCAGGTCTCTTTGTCATCGTGACTGGTCGTGGTTCGGTTTCTTCGTCAAGGTGACTGGACATATATCGATATGTCATGTCACGCTTGAGTCACGCTTGTCGAGTATAAGACTGCTGATGGAGTCTCGTACGTCTACTCGTTATGAGGGTCGATATCCATCAAAGTTGGTGGGGCGCTGTTGATTGTAGGTTGGATGGTATTGTGGATGGTATGTCCAGTGCAATCCTTCGAAGTGACATTCAAAGTGGTGGACCTAGTAGCGGTCTTTGATTGCTTGGCAAATGATTTCACTCCTTAAACAACCTCCCTCCCTCTCTATCTTCCTCCTCCACGTTTGCGTTATCAGTATTTCAAAGCCATGGGTGGGTGTTCTTGTGTTTGTTTTTTCTTTTGATTAGGATTCAAGTCGTGTGCACCTTTTTTGAAGTAAGCGGGAAGGCAACCCAATCATGGGTAACTAGTTTGGGCCTATCTATCTGACTGTTCTATTTCCTCAAGAAAGGCTGACTGTATGCCTACATACTTGTTTACCGTAAGTATGGTATCTGTGCACCCATGGTAGCACACCGTCTGTTGTTTTGCACGTCCACGAATACACCGCTTGCACAACCTATGATTTCCAGGCACTTGCATTGTTCCTACCTTGCAGGAAGGGGATATACCTCTGCACTTTGCCGCAGAGACTGGTCACCTTGACTGCCTACAGGCTTTGATGGAAGGCGGATTTAAGGTGGATGTCAAGGACAAAGTAAGTATGCCTTATTGGCAGTTGCACGACTCCTGTGTCTGGGTTGTTACACGAAATGGGCCTTATGCCCCCCTTTAAACTATCAAGAAACTGTGTCCATGCTTACATGAAGCGCTACACACCGTTACCCTCATGTTGCAACATGAACACAATGATTGATTGCTTATCACAACCTGATTTGTGTTTAGGTAGTGTGTATGGAGCAGGGAGTCGGCTTGCTTGCTACATGTTATGTACACATTCGCTATGTATGTTTGGTTGTGTGCGTGCGTATGTTTCAAAGCGGTGCATTCAACTTTACACACCCAGGGATGGATGTGGTTTGGTTTGGATGGTGTTGGTTGGGATTGCTTGAGTTTGGTTGGGTGGATGGATGATTGGGTTGTGTGGTAGTTAGCAGGTGTTGGGGGATTGGGGTAAGATTTGTGGTGTGTTTTGGGGTGCTACACAATGAGGGCCTTATGTACTCTTGTATCATGGCGTGTGGGGTTGAATTTCTTGTTTGTGTTAGTGGTTTGTATTTTTTTTTACGAGTACAGCCTTGTGGCAGCAGTGTTTATGTTATTATAGCTTCAGCATTGGTGTTGAGGGTGATTCTTCGGATTGGTGGTTGGTGACATGTGGGCAGAAACGGTGGTGAGGGTGGGGATGGGATGGGGGATGGGGATTTCAGTTTGGTGGGGTCGCTTGGTGGGGGTGGGATGGGGGAGTTGGGAGGGGGATGATTGTGGGTTGGTGGGTGCTGGTGGAGTGGGACGCTTTTGGTTGTGGGTTTGGTTCGGATGGTGTGGTGGGATGGTATGTCCCCGGTGATCCTTGTTAGTGGCATTCAAAGTGATGACTTGGTAGCGGCCTTTGGTTGATTGGGTGGGGGTTGGAATTGAAGTAGGGCTATGTTGTTGGAGTTGGGTTTGAGGGTTAAAGCTGGGGTGGGCGGTGGGAGGCAATTCTGGGGGTGGGAGTGGGGTTGTAAGTTAGAGTGGGTTGGCGGGGGTGGGAGTGCAGTTTGGGGGGTATGGATCATTTGGTTGGTTGGTCAATGGGTTGGTGAGTTGGAGGGTGTGGGTGTAGGGGTGTAAGCCAGGGTGGTTTTGTGGGTAGGTGAGGGATGGTGGTGGGTTGTTAGGGATGGGGATGGGGGTGTAAGTCTTTTGGGTTTGTAGGAGAAGGGTTGGTAATGGGTTTGTGGGTATGGGTTGATGGGGATGGGTTGGGAGTGTAAATCGGGTGGGTATGTAGGGGTGAGGGTGGGTTGGTGGTGGTGTTTGAGATGATGACTGGTTTGGTGGGGATGGGGGTGGGTTGGTGGGCGTGGGTTGTTGGTGGAGATGGGGATGGCATGGGGGGGTGGGTTGGGCGGATGGGCATGGGTGTAGGGATTTATGTCGTGGTGGGTTGGTGGTGGGGGGGCTGGTTGTGGTGGTGGTGGTGGTTAGGATGGGGATTGGGTTGGTGGGGGTGCGGATGGGCATGGATGGGGTTGATGGGGGTGGGCGGGGAAGGGGTTGGCGGGAGTGGGGATGGGTGGGGATGAAATGAGGTTGGGGGGGTTTTGTAAGGTGGGGTGGGGGCAGGGGTATCGTTTGGTCGGGTAGGCAGGCAACATGGCCACCCATGTGGTGGTGGGGGGTTACTTGGGGTGGCTGGTGGTGGTGGTGGGGTTGGAGGTGGTCTGTACTTGGGTTTGGGGGGAGGGATTGTGGAAGTGGATGTGGGGTGGGCTTGAGGGTGGGGGGTGGAAGTCGTTTAGTTTGTGATTGTAGTGATGGGGGGTGTAATGGAGTGTGGGGGGGGAGGAGGGAGGGGGGAGGGGGGGCATGGGGGGTGGGGGGGTTGGGGGGGCGGAGAGAGGGGGAAGGAGGGGGGTGGGGGGAAGGGGGGAGGGAGGGGGGGGGCGGGTGGAGGGGGAGGGGGGGGGATTGGGGGATGGGCGAGGGGGGGCGGGGAGGGGGTTGGGCGGGGGGAGACGGGGGGGGGGGGGTGGGGGGGGGGGAAAGAGGGGGGGGGAGGGGGAGGGGGGGTGGGGAGGGGTGGTGGTTATGGTTAGTGTGTTTGTAGTGGTAGGGGGGGGGTGAGGTTGTTGATTGTGGTGTCGTGTAAGTAGGGTGACGGTGTGTTGGGGGGAGGAGGAGGGGTGGGGGGGGAGGGGGGGGGTTGTGCTCAGTGTGGGTGTTAGGTTGGTAGTGGTGGTGTTTGATTGGTGGGTTTGGGTTGGTGGGATTGGTAGTGGTTGGTGAGCATGTTGGGTTGTGGGTGTTTCTGGCTTTAGGGATGTTGGTGTGTGGCCTTTGTGTTGGTGGGGATGGTTTGTGGGTTTGGGGGTGTTAGTGACATCAGGGGGTGTTTGTGGGTTGGGTTTGTTGGTAAGGATTTGTGGGTTAGGGTTTGTGGTTAGGTTGGGTTTGATGGTGGTGGGGTGGGATGGTATTTCCCATGCAATCTTTGGTAGTGACATTCAAAGTGATGACCTTATACTATCTTTCATTGCTTGGCAAATTATTTCACTCCTTGAGCAACCTCCCTTCCTTTCTCCCTTCCTCCCTCACTCCTTTGTGTTATCAGTATTTCAATGGGTGGGTGTTTTTGTGTTTGTGTTTGTGTTTGCGTTTGAGTATAATTCAAGCCATGTACCACTCTTATGAAGTAAGCGGGCAGGCAACCCAATCATGGGTAACTAGTAGTACATACATGTGTGCCTTAGGTATGGCATCAACACACAGAGGGTAGCACACCGTTTGTTGTTTGCATGTATACAAATGCACCGCGTGTTCCACCCCATACACTTGCATTGTTCCTATCTTGCAGGATGGGTGGACCCCCCTGCAAGTGGCGGCACTCAATGGTCACCTTGACTGCCTACGTGCCTTGTTGGAAGGCGGAGCCGCGGTGGACGTCACAATAACTGTGAGAATAACAGTATGGTAGTTGCACCATTTATGTGTCCGGGAGTAACACGAAAACTGTGAGTATAACAATATGGTAGTTGCACCATTTTTGTGTCTGGGTGTAACACGGAAACTGTGAGTACAATAGTATGGTAGTTGCACCACTTCTGTTTCTGGGGTGTAACACGAGAACTGTGAGTATAACAATATGGTAGTTGCACCACTTCTGTGTCTAGGGTGTAACACGAGAACTGTGAGTATAACAGTATGGTAGTTGCCTCACTTCTGTGTCTGGGGTGTAACACAAAAACTGTGAGTATAACAATATGGTAGTTGCCTCACTTCTGTGTCTGGGGTGTAACACGAAAACTGTGAGTATAACAGTATGGTAGTTGCCCCACTTCTATGTCAGGGGTGTAACACGAAAACGGTGAGTGTGACAGTATGGTAGTTGCCTCAATTTTGTGTCTGGGGTGTAAAATGAAAAGGGCCTCATGCCCCGATTGAAACTCAGCTTGCTTGCACCATCGTCTGCATACATTGTGTTGTATATTATTTTTTGTTTGTAATTTATTTTTCGTACAAATACAGTTTGGTGGCAGCGTTGAGTGTGTTTTTGATATTTTGAGCGGTGGTGATACCTCCATGGGAGCAATACTTTGGGTTGGTGATATGTGTTGGTGGGTAGGTGACATGTGGGCAAAGATGATGGATTGGGGTGGAGGTGGTGTAAGGGATTTAAGTTTGGTGGGGTCGCTTGGTGGGGATGGGGAGGTGGGGTAAGTAGGGGAGGTGGGAGGGGGATGATTTTGGGTTAGTGGGTGTTGCTGGAGTGGGGCGCTATTGATTGTGGGTTTGGTTTGGATGGTGGTGTGGTGGGATGGTATGTCCCAGGTGATCCTTGTTAGTGGCATTCAAAGTGATGACTTGGTAGCGGCCTTTGGTTGATTAGGTGGGGGTTGGAGTTGAAGTGGGGCTGTGTTGTTGGAGTTAGGTTTGAGGGTGTAAGCCAGGGTGGGTTGGTGTGGATGGCCACTTATCGGGGTGGTGTGTGTGTGTGTGTGTGTGTGTGTGTATGTGTGTGTGTGTAAGAACGAGTGAATTGGTGGCAGGGTTGGTTGGTGGTGGTGATGGTTGTTGTCACTGTAACGGTTTAGGATGGAGTAAGGGAGGGTGTGTGTCGGTGGGGATGGTGGGTGGGGTTTGGAATGGGAATGTGTCTGGTGGTGGAGGGGTTTGGTGGTGGCGGTGGTGATTGTGGGTTGGTGGTACCCGGTGGGGGTGGAGGTTTCATGGGGGGGGGGGTGGGGGGGGTGGAGGGGGTTGGAGGGGGGGAGGGTTGGAAGTTGGGGGGGGGGGGGGGGGGGGGGGATGTAAGTTGGAATGGGTTGGCGGGGGGTTGGGGGTGCGGGTTGGGGGTATGGATTATTAGGTTGGTGGGTCGATGGGTTGGTGAGTTCGAGGGGGGTGGGGGTGGGGTGTGTTGTAAGTGAGGGCGGGTATGTGGGGGTGGGATGGCAGTGGGTTGGTGGGGATGGGGGTGGGTGGGTAAGTCGTTTGAGTTTGTAGGAGTGGGTTTGGTGATGGGTTTGTGGTGGTGGTTTGGTGGTGGTTTGGTGGGGATAGGTAAGTTGGGTGGGTTTGTAGGGGAGGGGGGAGGGGTGGGGATGGGTTGGCGGTGGTGTGTAAGGTGATGAATGGTTTCAATCTGAATGTACCATTTATTCAAGCAAGGGGCTGATAGTATGCCTTATACATAGGGATCGGCTATGTTAGTTAATGTTAGTTAATAACTAATATTAGTTAACATTAACTAAAGTTAGACGGCGGAGCCGACTAATATTAGACAGATTTTGTACTGCCCGTACGTCAGGGAATTTTCCTCTTTCTTGCGCCTTGCGCGCCGTTCTGCACGTGCGCAGCATTGCTATTTCTTTCTTCTCGCATCTTCATACCTTGTCACACCCTCACAGCTTGCCTAGGCAATGCGCGTTCTCGTATTTTCGTTTCTGTTTGTGTGCGACAGCGATGCCCCCGGAAGCCACGGCCAAGCGCGGTAAAACGTTGCCCAAGCAACTAAACGACGATGGAATGTAGCAACACTCCGGCTCACTGTGGGAGCCGGAGTTCCTACTAGCTCACCTTAACCGGAACACGTTCACTATCCATGAACAATTCGACATGGTCATTAGCAAGGACCCAGGCACTCCTGGGGCTGTTATGAAGTCAGCAACAATGGTTGGGATCATGGATCACCATTCATCCAATCATCCAACGCGAAGGATGACTGCCTATTAACGTTGGACTACTTCTGCCTAGTAACCTTGGAGATCTCACTGCCATGGGACTGCCCTCCTCCCCCCCCCCCCCCCCCCCCCCCCCCCACGCACACATACACACACTCGCATACACACGCACGCACACACACACTGACATCAGAGATGGGGTGGAGCTTCTAGGCAGATCCCCTAGCTGGTTATTCAGCCCAACCCAAAGCAAGCTAGTACACCTCGAAGCTAGCGTAATTAAATTTCTTTCACCGATAAAATCCTAGGACATAGCCTAGTGGCTGGCTCACAGAGCTGCCTAGAAGCTGCTACCCGTAGCTTTTCCTAGTGATTCAGACATAGTGTTACTACACTACCTCTGCTGGCCAAGCCCACAATGTTTGGGCACAATATGGGCATTAGGCCAAGGGCCAGTTCCGTGTTACACTAGTTCCGCTTTCCGCTTTACAAATGCTTTATTTCATTTTTGCAACCATCCAGGTTGGCTCCCATCAAAATCCGGCTCCATTGCTACCTTTGTTATTCAATGACATATTTGATTCCATTTTTCAAAAGTTGATTTGGGCAAAACAAATCTGAAATCTAACATACTAATATTAGTTAATATTAGTTAATATTAGTTAATATAGGTTTTTTTCCAGACTATTATTAGATGCCGATCCCTACTTATACATGTGCAGTGTAGATATGGCGTCAACACACCCATGGTAGCACTTAGACTGTTGTTTTGCATGTCTAAACATGCATTGCTTGCACAAACTATGATTTCAAAACACATGCATTGTTCTTACCCCACCGGATGGGAAGACACCCCTGCACTTGGCCGCACAAGGTCACCTTGACTGTGTACGCGCTTTGATGGGGGACGGAGCAATGGTGGATGCAAAGGACACAGTAAGAATGACTGCATGGTAGTTGCACCATTCTTGTGCCTGGGGTGTTACATGCTCCCCATACACGGTAATGGTGCAACTACCATACAGTTATTCTTACTTTGTCCTTTGCATCCACCATGGCTCCGTCTCCTATCGATGAGGGCCTTATGTACCCTCGTATGGTGTTTGCGGTTGAATTTCTTGTTTGCGATTTGTTTTTCATAAGCATCAAGTCTGGTGGCATCGTTGTTTGTGTGTTTGATACCTTGAGCGGTGTTGATACCTTCACGGGATCGATAATTTGGGTTGGTGGTAGGCGACTTGTGGGTTGAGCCGGGGGGGGGTGGTGGGTGGTGGGGTGGTGTTTGGTTGGTGTTAGGCAACAGGTGTGTGGTGTGTGGTGTGTGGTGTGAGGTGTGTGGTGTTGGTGGTGTTGGTGTAGTCGGTGATTATGTGTTAGTGGGTGTTGGTGGAGAGGGGCGATATTGATTGTGGGTTTGGGTCGGATGGTGGTGTGGTGGATTGTATGTCCCTTGTGATCCTTGTTAGTGACATTCAAAAGTGATGACATGGTAGGAGCCTTTGGTTGATTGGCATATGATGATGATCCTTCATCACCCTCTCCCCCTCCCTTACTCACTCATTCATTCACTTGACCATTATTTCCGAGGGTGGGTATTTTTTTTACCTTCTGAGTGGGATTCAAGCCTTTCTGTAGTTAGCGGGTAGGCAACCCAATCATGGGTAACAAGTATGGACCTTTCATCAAGCAAGGCTTTTTTTGTTATGCAAATATTTCATAAAGTTTTGTTTGCAAAAGGAGCATGCCTACAAACATGTGCGCTTTAGGTATGGTATTAACACACTTAAGGAAGCACACCATATGTTGTTTTACATGTCTAAGCATGCACCGCATGCACAACCTATGAATAATAGACTCTTGCATTGTTCCTTCCTCGCAGAATGGGTCGACACCCCTGCACATGGCTGCACAGAATGGTCCCATGGGCTGCCTAAGTGCTTTGATGGAAGGTGGAGCCACGGTGGACGTCAGAGAAAAACTTGTAAGAATACATGAATGGTAGTTGCATCACTATTGCGTCTGGGTGTAACACCAAAAGGGCCTTATGCCCCCCATGAAACTATCAAGAAACTGTGTTTATGCATTCATGAAGCGCTACACACCGTTACCCTCATGTTGCAACATGAACACAATGATTGATTGCTTGGCACAACCTGATTTTTGTCTTGCGAGTTAGGTAGTGTGTATGGAGCGGGGAGTCAGCTTGCTTGCAGCATGGCCTGCATACATTGCGTTGTATGTTACGCTGGGTGCGTGCGTAAGTTTCACGGCGATGCAAGCGAGTATTCAACTTTACAGACCTACGGTTGGATGTGGTTTGGTTTGGTTGGTGTTGGTTGGGGGGGCTTGAGTTTGGTTAGGTTGATGGATGATTGGGTTGTGGGGGAGCTGGCAGTTGTTGGGGGATAAGGGTAATATTTGTGGTGTGTTTTGGGGTGTTACACAAAGAGGGCCTTATGTACCCTTGTATGGTGTGTGCGGTTGAATTTCTGGTTAATGATTTGTTCAGTTCATAGTTTTCCGTGCGAGTACAGTCTGCTGGTAGCGTTGTTTGTGTTTTTGATACCTTGAACAGTGGTGATACCTTCATGGGATGGGGGTGATACTTTGGGTTTGTGGTAGGTGACAAGTGGATGGAGAAGGGGGGGGGGGGGGGGGGGGGGGGGGAGGTGGTGGTGGGTAGTGGGTAGGTGGTGTGGGTGTGGTGTGGTGGTTCAGTGGTTTGGTTTGGTGTGGGTGTGGTGTTGTGGTGGGTATAGTGGTGTGGGTGTGGTGTGGTAGTGGGGGTGGGGGTTTGGTGGTTTGGCGCTACGTAATGTGATGTTGGGGTGGGTTTGGGGGTATGATGGTGGTGAAGGGTTGTGGTGTAATGGGGTGGTATGGTGGTGGGGGTGGTATGGTGGTGGGGTGTTGTGGGATGGTACGGTGGTGTAGTGTGGTGGGGTGGCGCGGTGGTGGGGGTTGGATTGGGGTGATTGTGTGGGTGTGAAGTGGTGGTGGGATTTGGGTGGTGGGTGGTGGGCTAGGGTTTGGTGGTCGGGGCAAAGCAAGAGCCTTCCTCAAATGTGCTGGCAATGCTGGACTTTTGTTTTTACCCTTCCGGTGCACTTGTAGGTGCATTTTTTAAACCACTTTTTTTCTTTCAAAAAAGCTCCGGGTTTCCCAGCACTTTTAGTTTTTACCTTCTGGTTGTGCGAAAGGCGCCGGGGTCATAAAAACCCGAACGACAACCTGATTGACTTCATTAAATAGCAAAAACGCCATACATTTCCTTGCGCTCAGAAGTGTAGGCATTAAATAACTGCGCTTTCAGTTCAAATTTTCATTGCGAATCGAGCTCTAAGCGAAACCAAGGGGGGGGGGGGGGGGGGGGGGGGTACTAAGGGAGGGAAGTGCTTCCATCTTCCTCTTTCTCGAAGGTCAGGTGTTGGGCAGATCAAGGGAGATGAAGTTCCAACTGTAAAGAAACTGATGGGCACCATGAAAGCTACTCAGCTACATCTCTCCATGAAAGCTACTAAGCTACAAAGTTGGATATCGGAAACCCAGATCTGTCTAACTAGAGCTCGCCCTCATAACTGGTCGGTGCATACTGGAGGGGACTGGCAGAAAATTCCGGCCAAACTGACGGTGGTATTTTGGGGCTCCGATATACTGACCTGAAAATACCTGAATATCGGAATACCAACCAGTACGTTCTACCCTGGTGGTGGTATGGTGGCGGTGGTGGTGTGGTGTTGGTGGTGTGGCGTGGTGGCATGGTGGTTTGGTGGGTTGTGGGGTGTGGTGGGGTCGTGGTTTTGCTGTGGTGTTGATGGTAGTGTGGTGTGTGGTGTGGTGCGGTACGGTGTGGTTGCGGTGCGGTGTGGTTACATTAAATTACATTATATTACATGTTAAAGTCTACTTGACACCGCAAGGGTGTATGAGACTCTGTGCTTTAAACAAAAAGAAAAAGCACCCACAAAACAAGAAAAAACATTAAATTAGTAGGTATTAAACCCCCTAGAGCAGGACCCAGATCCCAACCACTTACAGTGGCGGAGGTCAGCAGCTAATAAATGAGAAGTCACAAGAAGAAAAAAAGGGATAATAAATTACGGTGCCACTAAGCAGTCCAGGGCTTCCTGTTTTGCTCTTCTACAAGTAGAAAGATAGTCGGCTAGGTTGCTCCAAACATTCTTAGTGCGATTTCCATTCATAAAGGTTCTGAATGTGGAATCGCAGAATTCCACATTCCATACGGTTAAGTCGGTATCCTCATGGACATGCACATAAATATCTGTAAACAGCTTCTGGTAGCGGAGGCGAATATCATTATAAAAGGGGCACTCAAACATATGCATTTCATCCTCAGGTTTTTGGTGGTTGTGGTGTGGGATGTGTGGTGTGTGGGATGTGTGGTGTGGTGTGGTGTGTGGTTGCGGTGAATGGGGTGTGTGGTGTGGGGTGGTTGGTGTGTGTGTGGTTGAAGTGGTTGGTGTGTGTGGTTGTGTGGGTGGTGTATTGGTGTGTGGGTGTTGGGTGGTGTTCGTGTGGTGTGGGTGTGTGTGTGGTGTGTGGTGGTGTTGGGGTGTGGTTGTGGGTTTTTTGTTGTTGTTGTTTGTGTGGTTTTATTAGTTGGTGATGGTTGGTCCTTGGTGGTTTGTGTCTGTTTGGTGGTGTGTTGGTGTCTTGGTGCTGTTCGTTTGGTCTCTGTTGTTTTGTGTTTTTTTTTTTCGGGTGGTGTGGCGTGGTGTGGGTGTGTGTGTGGGGTTTGTCTTTGGTGTGGGTGTGTGTGGGGTGGGGGCCTGGCTGTTTTGGTGGTTGGGTTTTTGGGGGCGGTAGTAGTGGTGGGGGGGGGGGGGGGGGGGGGCCTGTGCGTGTGTGTGGGGAGGGGGTGCGTGCTTGCCGGGTTTTGGTGGGGTGGGGGGTGGTGGTGTGGTGGTGGTGTTTGTGTTGGGTCGTTGGTTTTTGTTGGGGTGTGGTTGTGACGATTGGGTCGTGTTTTGTGGGTGATGGTGTTGGATGGTCGGTTTTTGTGGTGGTGGTGGGTTGGGTTGGGGTGGGGTGGGGGGGTGGGTGGTAGATGGTGGCTGTGGAGGGGGTGCTGGTTTGGGGTGGGTGGTGTGGGGCGGGTGGTGGTGGAGTTGTTTTTTGAGTAGGATTCAAGTTGTGCGCCACTCTTCTCAAGTAAGCGGGCGGGCAACCCAATCATGGGTAACTAGTAGTACTTACATGTGTGCCTTAGGTATGGCATCAACACACCTATGGTAGCACACAATCTGTTGTTTTGCATGTCTACAAATGCACCGCTTGCACAACCTATGATGTATATACATTGGCATTGTTCCTACCTCGCAGAATGAGATCACACCCCTACACTGTGCTGCATACAACGGCCACCTTGACTGTGCACGCGCTTTGAAGGGAGGCGGAGCAAAGCTGGATGTCAAGGACAAAGTAAGATTGCCTACATGGTAGTTGCACCACTACTGTGTCCGAGGTGTAACAAGAGAAGGGCCTTATGCCCCCCTTGAAACTATCAAGAAACTCTGTTTATGCATACACGAAGTGCTTAACGCCGTTACCCTGATGCTGCAACATGAACACAACTATTGATTGCTTGGACCTGATTTGTAACGTTGCAATTATACGCAGTGCCAGTGTTGGATGTAGTTTGGTTTGTGTAGGTCGGGGTGGGTTGACGGGTAGGTAATGGGGTTGTTGGGTAGTGGGTAAGCGTTTTGGGGTAGAGGTAAGTGTGGTGTGTGTCTAGGGTGCTACACAAGGAGGTCTTTATATCCCCTTGGGTGGTGTGTGTGCTTGAATATCCTGTTAGGGTTTATGATTTGTTTTTATCACTATTATAGTCCGGTGGTGGTCGTGTTTGTGTTTGTGTTTGTGATACCTTGATCTATGTGGTGGGGATACCTTGAGTCATGTCACTAACATTTCCACCACATACTTGTTTCTTTACACTCCATTTTGTAATGTGTGTTATAGTACATGGTTAGCATCATGGTCTAAAATAAATGGACTTGCCCAGCTCTATTTAATCATTACATTATTGCCTAGCGCAATTAATTATAGCAATATAAACCTACCCGGCCGTATCTTAAGGGGGGGGGTATAACCTTTATTGGAAACGAGGTCTATAATCAGTGCACTCCATTTGTTTTCATATAAACGATATCCCCATAGCCCATAATCACCACGGCTGACATTGCTTCATGTGCCTTGCCACATTGCAGCGCAACAAAACAGCCCTCGACTGGGCAGTGTCCGAAGGACATGAGCATGTTGCAGCATATCTCCGACAATTATGATGGATGTGGTGCACAATATATACGGCACCAAAATGATGATGTTGCAAAGCAGTTCAGCCCTTTTCCAGCTAGGCGTACCTATGGGCTGTAGGTGGGCTTGAACAAAGGCAAATATGACTTTTTCGCCACTAATAATGTGTATTCATCACCTCGAGATGTCAGAGTACCTATTCCTCGCCGCAAAATGTCGAATTACTTCTTCCTCATTACAAAGATGTATATACTCCTCAATATATATAGTTATGAACCACTACAACACGTTGCAAACTATCTATCTCCGACTCCAAGTATGATTGATGTGGTGGGCAAACCGCAAAATGTCGAATTACTTCTTCCTCATTACAAAGATGTATATACTCCTCAATATATATAGTTATGAACCACTACAACACGTTGCAAACTATCTATCTCCGACTCCAAGTATGACTGATGTGGTGGGCAATATATACGGCGCCAAAATGGTGATGTTGCGAAGGAGTGAAGCCTTTCTACGGCTATATATGCGTACCATCGGGCCGGAAGTGGGCTCGAACGAAGTCAAATATGACTTATTCACCATTGATAATGTGTCTTCCTCACCTCGAGATGTTAATAATACTTATTCCTCACTGCACGATGTCAAAGTACTTGTTCCTCATGACGGATACGTACATACTCCTCACTATGTATAGTTATTATGAACCCCTACAACACGTTGATGCATTTTCGTTGTTCAACGGATGAATGGATGACACCTTGGGTGTGGTTGTTCATTAGTTAGTATAGTACAGTTGTATGCACTGCCTATGTGTGAAACATTTGACTGGTGGTTGCTACTTACATGAGGTTGGCGATGCAGCGGAGCAGAGCCTAAAGAAGAAGCTGTTCATACAACACATGTCTAGCTCACTCTTGAACACCAACTTCACGTCCCAACGGGTGCAACCGTTGATGTCGCAACCCGTAGTTTTGCGTGCGTGCCTAAAGACTTCACGTCCAAACGGTTAAAACCGTCGATGACATAAATCTTAGGTTGACGTTCTGACCTACATGTGAGCTTATGCGTGAACGTACGTCATTGGCGTTTAACGAAGCATTATTGTCAGAACAAATAGGCTGCTGCGGGAGCATTGAAGACATCTTGCAAGATGTCCTCAATGCTCCCGCAGCCTAGTAGTTCTGACAAACAGTGGCGGCACAGAGGATCCAGAAAGAAAGGGGTGCACACTCCTACTAGACACTGTTTTTCTTTTCGGCTATGAGCCGCAGCTCCTAGGCAGCTCCCCTGGCTGGCTAATCAGCCAAACCTAAAGCAACCTACTGAACCATGAAGCTGACGTAATCGGCTTTCTAGCGCTGCTGGAATTTTGAGGCTTAGCCCAGTGGCTGGCTCAAAGAGCTACCTATAAGCTGCGACTGGTAGCCGAAAAGAAAAACAGTGCTACTAGAAAGGAGGCACACTTGGGGACGACTGGACTGCTGGAGATACAAAATCACAAGGCCACGACCAAGCAGGCTTTGAACATATTGACTGGCTGATTCGGCACTTCCACAAATCATAGGCAATACAAATGGGGGGCATGAATATGGAGTTTGACCACATGTTCGAAGCTCCAAAAGACCCGACATGTAGGGATCGGCAAATCATATGATACTGACCAAAGGCGAGAATGATATAACATGATATCATACAAATTGCATCATATGATACTGTATGTAAATGGTAACTTTAGCCAAGCCAGGCCGCCGGCATCATATGATATCATATGATGACATGATACCATATGATATCATATTGCCTATCCCTACAAACATCTGATCGTGTGTTCACGCCTAGCAAGTTTTGCATTGGTGGCATCACGTTCACCATTGTTCTTGTGTTAGATGGATGATGCTCAGCAGGTTTATAACGGTAGTAGTTTATGCCTCACCAGGGGTGTCACTCACAACACTTGGGCTTCCTGATGGCGGTGGATGCAGAGCCAAGGTGGTGGTGGTGGTGGTTTGGTGGTGGTGGAGGTGGGGTACAGTGGTGTTGGTAGTGGTGTGGTCATGGTGTTGGTGTACAGTGGTGTTGTTGTTGTTGGTGGTGGTGGTGTTGGTGGTGTGGTGTTGGTGGTGTGGTGTTGGTGGTGTGGTGGTAGTGGTGGTGGGGTAAAGTGTTGTCGTTGTTGTTGTTGTTGGTGGTGGTGGTGTGGTGGTGGTTGTGGCGGGGTACAGTGTAGTTGTTGTTGGTGGTATGGTGTTGTTGTTGTTGTTGTTGTTGGTGGTGGTGGTGTGGTGGTAGTGTGGTGGTGGTGTGGTGGTGGTGGTGGTGGTGTCGTTGTTGTTGTTGTTGGTGGTGGTGGTGGTGTGGTGGTTGTGGTGGGGTACGGATGCAGAGCCAACGCTCCCAGCTGCTCCCTACCCTCCATTTCAGAACAGTATTTGTCAGCATCATCATAGGAAATCTTGTTACGCTGTGGAATCATCTTTGTGACCTGCTGCTTGATACCCGCCATTGACCTTTGCTTTGTGATTGTGGTACCAACTTCCTTTGCGTTAGGGGCCTGGTTGGCCGCTTGGTGTGTGTATGCGTGTGTGTTTGTGCGTGGGTGGGTGGGAGTGTGTGTTCGTCTTTGCCTTTGTGTGAGTTTGTGTGTGTGGCTGTGGCTGTGGCTGTGGCCCCTTGGTTGCGTTGCTCGCTGAAGCAATTCTCAACTTCATTTTGAGTGAACCAGGGGCCTGGGAAGCTCACACCGGGCAGGCAACGGCCCAGTGTTGGAGCACGACTAGCTGTATGTGTACAGCTAGGGGGCAGGACCCCTGTACTGCCCCAGTAGTAATGCCTTCTTAACGTTGTGGCTGTGTTGCTGAATGTCAAACCATGTAACGATGAGGTAGAATACTCTGTCCCCTGTTGTCTAGACAGCCCCTCTATTGTTCCAACACCCAGCCATTCCACAAGAAGGCAACTTTCGGTGCACACACAAAAAAGCATCTTGCAACTTCCGGTGCACAGACACAAGCATATTGCAAATATTGGGGCACAGAAACAAAGCATCTTGCAACTTCCATCCAGTGCACAAAACAAAGCATCTTGCAACTATTGGTGCACAGAAACAAAGCATCTTGCAACTATTGGTGCACAGAAACAAAGTATCTTGCTACTATTGGTGCACAGAAACAAAGCATCTTGCAACTATTGGTGCACAAAAAAAAGCATCTTGCAACTATTGGTGCACAGAAACAAAGCATCTTGCAACTATTGGTGCACAGAAACAAAGCATCTTGCAACTATTGGTGCACAGAAACAAAGCATCTTGCAACTATTGGTGCACAAAAAAAAGCATCTTGCAACTTCCGGTGCACAAAAAAAAGCATCTTGCAACTATTGGTGCACAGAAACAAAGCATCTTGCAACTATTGGTGCACAGAAAGAAAGCATCTTGCAACATTGGTGCACAGAAAGAAAGCATCTTGCAACTTCCGGTGCACAGAAACAAAGCATGTTGGAACAATTGAGGGCTAATGAAGAGTGCTCCAGCACCTTCACTTTTCAGACCGAGCCTCTTGGCCTCAGCTTGAAACAATTGCTTGCCAAGATAGGAAGGCCTGGTAAATACGCCGCAAATCTGACACCTCTTGACTCTAGGCAATCAGCCTGTGGTGCATCGCTGTTGTATGGATGGTGTAAGATAAGCAGCAATATATACCACCGTAGCAAATAAGCAGCAATATACCACCGTAGCCCCCTCATGCGTTCGGTGAGCACCCCCCCCATTGGCTTCCACATGCGTGCAGTGCCACAATACTGACTTGTAGACATCCAGGCGCACCCAGAACCTCTGAATTAAAACGGACCCTCAAAAATCTGTGTCTGGGATGGGATGCAGCCGACCCTACCCACTAACCCACGTTGCGTCTGCCACGCCACACACAGCGTTCTGGACAACTTAAATAACAAAATAAGTAACAACATAAGTGACAACATAAGTAAATGTAGTACAGTGTTCTGGACAAGCCTGCTAGATTGATAGAGTCCAAACTATAAAGATGCATAACCAGATTGATAGAGTCCAAAGCCAGCCGCTGGCCAGAGAAGTAAATGGAGTACAGTGTTCTGATCAACCCTGCTTTTAAGCATATTGCTAGAGTCCAACGCCAGAAGCTGGCCAGAGATCTAAATGCAGTACAGTGTTTTGAACCACCCTGCCCTTAACCAGATTGTTAGAGTCCTAAGCTAGCCGCTGGCCAGAGAAGTAAATCTAGTACAGTGCTCTGAAGAACCCTGCTTTTAACCATATTGCTATCCTAGAGTTTTAAGCCAGCCGCTGGCCAGAGAAGTAAATGTAGTACAGTGCTCTGAAGAACCCTGCTTTTAACCTGATTGCTATCCTAGAGTCCTAAGCCAGCCACTGGCCAGAGAAGTAAATGTAGTACAGTGCTCTGGAGAACCCTGCTTTTAACCTGATTGCTATCCTAGAGTCCTAAGCCAGCCACTGGCCAGAGAAGTAAATGTAGTACAGTGTTCTGAAGAAACCTGCTTTTAACCATATTGCTACAGTCCGAAGCCAGCTGCTGGCCAGAGAAGTATATGTAGTACAGTGTTGGAAGGTGGACCCCCTTTGATTGCTGCTCACTCACATTTCTGTCCGTCTCGCTATTCCTGCAACATGCAAACTATCTCATGGTGGCCACCATTGACTGCACGCACGAGTGCCATTCCGTTTGGCAATCAGCGTGGGCAGGATGCTGCGGGGCATCCAGCAACAGGCGAATTACACCCGTGTGGCCAAGTTGTGCTGCTGCCACAAGTGCCATTCCGTCTAGGCAGTCAGCATGGTCAGGATGCTGCTGTGCATTCAGCAACATGCGGACTACCTCAATGTGGCCACCATGTGCTGCGCCCGCAAGTGCCATCCCATTTTGACTGTCAGCATGGGCAGCAAACTGTGGTGCATCTAGCAACATGCGCACTGTCGCGATGCGGCCAGAAAATGCTGCTGCATATAGTGCCTCTCCATCTTGGAAGTCAGCATGAGCAGCGTGCTGTGGAGCATTCAGCAACATATGTACTACCTCAACATGGCCAAATCTTGCTGCTCTCACAAGTGCCTCTCCATCTTGGCAGTCAGCTTGGGCAGGATGCTGTGGAGCATTCAGCAACATGCAAACTACCTCAATGTGGCCGTAAGATGCTGCTTCCAAAAGTGCTTCTCCATCTTGGCAGTCAGCTCGGGCAGCACACTGTCGAGCACCAAGCAGCATGCCCAATATCGCTATGTGGCCACAACGTGCTGCTTGAACAAGCGCATGTCCATCTTGGCAGTCGGCATGTGCAGCATGCTTCGGGGCATCTAGCAATGTGCGCAATATAGCTATGTGGCCACCACGTGCTGCTTCCACAAGAGCAAGCCCATTTTCACAGTCAGCATGGGCAGCATGATGTGGGGCTTCTAGCAACATGCGAACCACCTCCACGTAGTCCATTTCTGCTGCTTGAACAAGTGCCCCTCCACTCCAATAACATGCGCACTATGGCAGTATGGCCGCCACCCACTGCATGCAAAAGCGATAATCCACCATGGCAGTCAGCAAGGGCAGCATGTTCTGGGGCATCAAGCAACATGCGTACTACCTCACTGTGTCCACCTAGAGCTGCTTCAACAAGTGCTGTTCCGCAGCGGCAGTCAGCACTGGCAGCATGTTGTGGGACATCCAGCCATGTACGCACTACCTCAATGTGGCCAACACATGCTGCTCTAATAAGGGCACCTCCACGGCGGCAGTCAGCAAGGGCAGGATGTTGTGGGGCATCCAGCAACATGCACACAGTGTCAATGACACCACGCTTTGCTGCTTCCACAAGTGCCTGCACATCTTTGCAGTCAGCATGGTCAGCATGCCCTGGGGCATGTATCAAGCACCTGGCCATGTCTTTGTTCCCATTACGAGAGACCAACACAAGTGCATCATCAGACTCTTCCCAGGATCCCGGCCTGGAAACTAGATCAAGAGCCACATCCATCTGACGATGCTTCAGAGCACGGCGGAGGACACTGACCATTTCGCCCTTCTCCCTTAGGACCAACACCTCGGCAAGATTGCGCGCCACGATCGAAGGCCAGAAGCGACAAACAGCAAATATGTCGCAAATTGGGGCCTCCAGACGCAGGGCGCGCGAAACCAGATCAGCCACGATATCTGGGGGAAGATCAGGATTAGACGACATTGAGCAGACAAGTCCCTAGCGACGCGAAAAATTGGCCTCGCGCAATAGATACCACGGAGCAAGGATCCTGCCACGGAGATAAAAAATGTCCGCGCTCGAGGACGCAACGGTTTTTCTTGCCTCAACCTGGGCATAGTCTTAGGTTTGAGCTGTCCAAGGTTTCAGCCAGCCGGAGGCCCTCTGGTTTCAGCAGCTCAAGGTTTGAGCTGTCAGACAGCTCACCTGGCGTGGCCGAGGCCACGAGCGCGAGAGATGTGACGTGTCAAGAACCGTTTGAACTACCTGTACGACAAATATACAACAGAGATCAACCCGTTAGACACACGGGCTCGGGCGCTCGCAAGGCAATGGTACTGCCGTGTCTAAACAATTTCCCTGCGCTCAGTCTCGAGGCTCCTTCAGCTAATCTACTTATCTCGTAATTACCGAAGTGTAGACCCAAGTGCATCCCCCGATCAAGACAGGCTAGCACGCACAAGCTGCGGGTTAGATCAGGTGAGAGGCCAACGTCCTACGTCCGCGTCCGCTGGGGGGAAATGAAACAAGAAACGATGCCCTGGTCGAGCAGGAGTAACTCACTCCGCCCGTAGTTACGACGACCTCGAGAAATACCTGCCCCTGTCTCCTTCGGCGCGCCTAAAACTCCCGACCCTCGGGATCTGAAGACCAGGAAGTGAAGGATTGCATAGGAACTCCCTAGCCTGCATCCCCCCCCCCCCCCCCCCCCCCCCCCCCCCCCCCCCCCCCCCTTGCTCGTAGCCTCTTCAAAACCACTGCTTACTTCCAATTTTCTGATGGAAGCACTCCTTAATAATGCAAAAAATTCCACAGGCCATCTCTCGGATTTTCCAAGTGAAGGAGAGCAAACTGCGAAGACTTTAAACTACGGACTAAATACCACACGATAGCCATGCTTGAGCAACTGCGCAGACTAGTCGTCCGCGACGATGGCGCAAAAGGTGCGGGAACAGCAATGAATATGTTAAATAGCTGTCACGAATGCACGTTTCTGTTACTCTCTTATGTGACTGCGAAATCCACACATCCCCAGATATTGGCATCGGACGATGAATCGACCGTGCACTGCACTAACGGACTGCACCTATCGAGCCGAGGTGGACTCAGGATTGTTCAGGGGGAACCCAAATCTACTTTTCGAGACGCAACCTGTTTCAAAACTTGCACCTTGCGACGCGACCGGTTCCAATACCTGCGTCTGTGACGCAACGGACCCCCCAAATCTGTTTCTGTGACGCGACAGACCCTCCTCACGTTGTTTGCTGTCGTACAAACTAATTTCAATGCGCCCCCCTTTCCCAGCGCTCCCCGTTTTAGCCCACAAACACGAAATCTAGGCATTTAGCATAGGCTCGTTTGTCGATTTATTCGCCAGAATTTCGTGCGCATACAGGTTGGTCGGTGCATCAGGTGCATGTTGCATGGGTTGAATTTATGGGTACAGTACTGCCTGATGGATACAGTAACGTACTAATGCACGTATGATACAGTGCATGATGATTGGTGCATCATCAGGTCCAGTGCATTAGGTTCATCAGGCGCATGTTGATCGGTACACCAAGTGCGGTTTATCAGGTACATGTTACATGGGTTGAATTTATGAGTACATCACCAGGTACATGTTGATAGGTACATCAGGTGCATGTTGTATGGGTTGACTTTATTTTGACTCCTATCGGAGCCAAGCCAATACACGTTGGTCTTTACAGTGGTTGGGGGAATAGTTGTCTGAACTATTTTATTGTAGCTTTCCAAGGGTGGGTGAGTCCCACGTAGCAATCGTGACCAGGGTACTTCAAATGGCAAAATTGGCCAGCGCTTTAGCGCACTTGAAAACAAAAAAACTGCGCTTTGTAGTGCAAAAAGCGCAAAAATTGCTTGCTGCGCCCACAGGGGGTTGCAAAAAACTGCGCTTAAAGCGCAGAGGGGGTCAAAAAGTCGGCGCTCAAAAGCGCAAAAGCGCGCGCTTTGAATGACCCTGATCGTGACTACAACAGAACCGTAGCAAACAATAAATCAGGGGCATGTTGCATAGATTGTCTTTATTTTCACTCCTGCCGGGGCCAAGCCAGTACAGAAATCAATAGTACGCCTTATTACGAGGCGTGATGAGGTTGAGGGGGGCAGCCCGTTTGCTTGCACTGGGGGCAACCACGCCCAAGCCAATATTAAATGTTAAGCCAGTATGTATGGGTAGGCCACTTGTGCTTGTGTATTGGTGTCCTCAACATAGTACTGCTTCAACATTCCTGTACATGTATGTGTATGTGGTGTATGTTGTGCATGTGTATGTTGTATGTGTATGAGCTGGAACAAAAGCAATGATAACCCCTGGTGGGGCGTGGTATTAAGGGAGTTCCGTCTTTCGGCGGTAGGGAACGGGCTGCTACTTTACCTGGACAAAGCTACCATGGCGGTTGACAGCGACCTCGAACACTCAGACACACCCGTAGGGATTCAAACCTGGCACCTTTGTCATTGAAGAAGCTCATGGAGCTCGGTCATTGAGCCATTCGTTGAACGGGGATTGAATTGATCGACATGTATGTATGTTACAGTACAGGGGTAGGCCAAATAGGCTAAAGGGACTTGCCCAACTGTGATAGGAAGGGCTTAGAAATAAAAAACATTGATGAACTTAAACCAAAACAATTGTTTTACTGACGGGGGCCCTAAGTTTGTTCTGAGTTGGCGGCCTCAACAATTCAACATAGCGCTGCTTAACATTCCTGTACATGCTGCTTACATATAATTAATTACATTAATACATACAATACATATACATACATTATTACATTATTAATATCATTATGCTGAACATTCAGTTTTGTGTTCAAATCTGAAAGTGAGTGTTTTCTAGCGTTACGGTTTTAGGCCTCCTCCAGGGACAGCTTTTTAGTGCTTTTTATAGGTTTTTATAGCTATTTGTAGCTTATAGGTGCATTTAGGGTGGGGTGGGGGGGTGGGGTGGGGGGGGACATTTGTTTACTTTTTTATAGCGATTTTTTGCCATAACGGGGTCTAAACTAGCAATCGCTATGGATAGCGGTAAACAAAGACCTGTTAACATTCCTGTACATTTCTTTCCATGTTGTTTCAGACCCTCCAGCTCGAGCATCTCAGAAGCACTTATACATTGATGGCCTCAACATAGTGAGAGATCTATTTGTGAGCGACGTTGGAGAACATTGGCAGACCATTGTTGGACTTCAAGGTAGGTAACTCAGGATATTGTGATATTACAAGGTAATTATATACTAGTATATTGCAGTTATATCTACTTTTTAAAAAGTATGTACACATTTGAACATACTTTTTAACAGCCACACCACACCACACCAGATCGAGTGAACATCCAACCACACTAACCACCCTAAGCACCCAGACCACCCAAGCCACGCTCCTCCTGTAGATTGAGTGGACATCCAACCACTCTAACAACCCTAACCACCCTAACAACCTACATTCCGCTCCACCTGTAGATCGAGTTGACAAGTTGTGGCGGCTGCTAGAATGGCAAGTTTCACCTCAATCGTTGTGTTTGTATGTGGTTCCACCATCCTCACAGTAGTCAACCTCAGCAATGGGGGTATCAATTATAATTTGATGTTGATAAGGACGCCCTACCACCACCACACACAAACACTGTTTTCACCTCGATCGTTGTGTTCATTGATGCATTCATCCTGACTAGGGATAGGCAGTATGATATCATATGATATCATGTCATCGTATGATATCATATGATGCCAGCAGTCTGACTAGGCTGAAGTTACCATTTATAAACAATATCATATGATGCAATTTGTTTGTTGATATCATCCTCGAATTTGGTCAACATCATATGATATGCCGACCTATAATCCTGACAGATAAAACTGTTGGGGGAGCTGGTTACTAGCAGTCTCCTCCCCTGATAGGGCGCTCCCCAGTGATGGCAGCTCTGGTGCCTCCTGTTCCTCCAATGGGCTTCACGTTCAACCACCCTAACCGCCCTAACCACCCATACCACCCAAACCACGCTCCTCATGTAGACCTAGTGAACATCCAGCCACCCTAACCACCCTAACCACCCAAATCACCTAAACCACCCTAACCACTCTCCTCATGTAGATCCAGTGGACATCCAACCACCCTGACCACCCAAACCACCCTAACCACCCAAACCATCCAAGTCACTCCTCCTGTAGATTGCGTGAACATCTAACTACCCTAACCGCCCAGACGACCCCAACCACCCTAACCACCCAGACCACCCTAACCACCCAAACCACCCAGACCATCCTTACCACCCAAACCATCCAAACCACACTCCTCCTGTAGATCGAATGTACATCCAACCACCCTAACCACCCAAACCAACCAAACCAACCAAATCATCAAAAACACACTCCTCTTGTAGATGGAGTGAAAACCCAACCACCCAAACTACCCTAACCAACCTAACCACCCACATTACGCTCCTCCTGTAGATCGAGTTGACAAGTTTGTGGCGGCTGCTGAAATGTCAGGTTTCACCTCCATCGTTGTGTTCATCGATGCATTCATCCTGACTGATGAAACGGACCAGAAGTGGAGGGAGCGCAGGATTAGGGACGTAAGTGTGATTGTATTGTGTTGCGCCCCACCTAAGTGTGTTTGTATTGTGTTGCGCCCCACCTAAGTGTGTTGATTTGTTATTGTGTTGCGCCCCACCTAAGGTGTGTATTTGTTGCGCCCACCTAAGTGTGTTTGTATTGTGTTGTGCGGCCCCACCTAATGGTTTGTATTGTGTTGCGCCCCATCTAAGGTTGTTGTATTGGTTGCGCCACACCTAAGTGTGTTTGATTGTGTTGGCCCACATAATTGGTTGTATTGTTTTTGACGCCCACCTAAGTGTGTTTGTATTGTGTTGCGCCCAATCAAGTGTGTGATTGTGTTGTTTGCGCCCACCTAAGGGTGTTGTATTATGGGGTTACGCCCCACCTAAGTGTGTTGTATTGTGTTGCGCCCACCTAATGGTGTTTGCATTGTGTTGGCCCCACCTAAGTGGGTTTTATTGTGTTGCGCCCCACCTAAGTGTTGTTTGTATGTGTTGCGCCCCACTACGTGTGTTGTATTGTGTTGCGCCCCAACTAAGGGGTTTATTGTTGTTGCGCCCCACTAAGTGGTTGTATTGGTTGCGCCCCACCTAAGTGTGTTTGGATTGTGTTGCGCCCCACCTAAGGTGTTGTATTGGTTGACGGCCCCACTAAAGTGTGTTGGTTATTAGTTGCGCCCCCACCTAAGTGTGTTTGTATGTTGTGGGCCACACCTAAGTGGTTTTGTATATTGTGTTGCGCCCCCACTAAGTGGTTGTATGTGTTGCGCCCCACCTAAGTGTGTTTGTATTGTGTTGGGCCCCACCTAAGTGTGTTTGTATTGTGTTGCGCCCCACCTAAGTGTGTTTGTATTGTGTTGCGCCCCACCTAAGTGTGTTTGTATTGTGTTGCGCCCACCTAAGTGTGTTTGTATTGTGTGTGCGACCTCCAACCTTAAGTGTGTTTGTTATGTGTTGCGCCCCATATAAGTGTGTTTGCATGTGTGCGCCCACCTAAGTGTGTTTGTATTGTGTTGGCCCCACCTAAATGTGTTTTGTATGTGTGCGCCCCACATAGTGTGTCTGTATTGTGTTGCGCCCCACCTAAGTGTGTTTGGTATGGTGTTGCGCCCATCTTAAGGGTATGTGGTTGTATTGTGTTGAGCCCCACCTAAGTGTGTTTTGTATGTGTTGCGCCCCACCTAAAGTGTGTGGTATTGTGTTGCGCCCCCACCTAAGTGTGTTTGTATTGTGTTGGCCCCATCTAAGTGTGTTTGTATGTGTTGCGCCCCACCGAACGTGTGTTTGATGTGTTGCGCACCACCTAAGTGGTTTGTATTGTGTTGCCGCACCATCTAAGTGTGTTTGATTGTGTTGCGCCCACCCTAAGGTGTCTGTATTGTGTTGCGCCCATCTAGACTGTGTTTGATTGTGTTGCCGCCCCACCTAAGTGTGTTGTATGTGGTTGCGCCCACACTAAGTGTGTTTGCATGTGTTGCGCCCCACCTAAGTGTGTTGTATGGTGGTTTTGTTGCGCACCATCTAAGGCTGTTGTATGTGTTGACGCCCCACTAAGGTGTTTGTATGTGTTGCGGCCCCACCTAAGTGTGATTGTATGGTGTTGAGCCAACCTAAGTGTGCTGTATGTGTTGCGCCCCACCTAAGTGTGTTTGTATTGTGTTGCGCCCCACCTAAGTGTGTTTGTATTGTGTTGCGCCCCACCTAAGTGTGTTTGTATTGTGTTGCGCCCCACCTAAGTGTGTGTGTATTGTGGTTGGCCACACCTAAGTGGTGTTTTGTATTGTGTTGCGCCCCATCTAAGTGTGTTTGTATTGTGTTGCGCCCCACCTAAGTGTGATTGTATTGTGTTGCGCCCCACCTAAGTGTGTTTGTATTGTGTTGCGCCCCACCTAAGTGTGTTTGTATTGTGTTGCGCCCCACCTAAGTGTGTTTGTATTGTGTTGCGCCCCACCTAAGTGTGTTTGTATTGTGTTGCGCCCCACCTAAGTGTGTTTGTATTGTGTTGCGCCCCACCTAAGTGTGTTTGTATTGTGTTGCGCCCCACCTAAGTGTGTTTGTATTGTGTTGCGCCCCACCTAGGGTGTGTGTATTGTGTTGCGCCCCCCACCTAGTGTGTTGTATTGGGTTGACGCCCCACCTAAGGTGTTTGTATTGGGTTGCGCCCCATCTAAGTTGGTTTGATTGTGTTGCGCCCCACCTACGTGGGTTTGTATTGGTTGCGACCCACCTAAGTGTGTTGGTATGTGTTGAGCCCCAACCTAATGTGTTTGTATTGTGTTGCGCCCCACCTAAGTGTGTTTGGTTCCCCGTAAGTTTGTTTGGTTCCCCGTAAGTGTGTTTGTATTGTATCGAGCCCCCCGTTGTCTGATTGTTTGTCTGTATGTTTGTCTGCATGTTCCAAACCTGGGCCTTACTGGCCCCTGGCCCTGCCATGTGGCTTAGATCCACTGCACTGATTCCAGTTCCACTTGTCGCTCCGATAGCCAATATTCTCCGCCAATTTTCTGCGCCGTTGCGTGTGGTGGTGGTGGTGGTGGCGGCGGTGGTGGCGGCCAGAATTAACTAAGTAGGTATGTTGCCGAAGTATTTTTAAGGATGCAAGTGGGTGTGTGTTGGTGGTGGAATGTATGTGTGTGTTGTTGGTTGAGTGTATGTGTGTGGTGGTGGTGGAGCGCATGTGTGAGGTGGTGGTGAAGTGTATGTGTGTGGTGGTGGTGATGTGTATGTGTGTGGTGGTGGTGATGTGTATGTGTGTGGTGGTGGTGGAGTATGTGTGTGGTGGTGGTGGAGTGTATGTGTGTGGTGGTGGTGGATTATGTGTGTGGTGGTGGTTTTGGTGGGCAGAATTAATGATGTGAGTGTGCTTTCAATTTTTTTTAAGGATGCAAATGTGTGTGTGTGCATGTGATGATGGGTGGGTGGGTGGTGAAGTGTGTGTGTGTGTGTGTGTGTGTGTTTGTGTGTGGTGGTGGTGGTGGTGGGGTAGAATTAAGGATACAAGTGTGCGTGTCTATGTGGTGGTGGGTGGGTTCGGATGGGGGTAGTGGGGTGTGTGGGGTGAGTGTGTGGAGGGGCAAAATTAAGGATGGATGTGTTTGTGTGGTGGTGGTGGTGGGTGGCGTGTGGGTGTGGAGGCAGGTTCAGAATTAAGGATGTACGGCCACCATCATTGAATAATATTCTGAGGATGAGTCATGTACGTATGTATGTTACAGTCCAGGGGTAGGCCAAATAGGCTAAAGGGACTTGCCCAACCGTGTAGGGTCATACTACGAGAACCAAGAGAAGAGGGATGCACCCCAAGTCATCAAAAAAGCGGAGATGGCGTTCGCAATGACGATGACAACGACAATGACGATGATGATGGCAATGATGATGATGATGATGATGATGATGATGATGATGGTGATGATGATGATGATGATGATGATGATGATGATGATGATGATGATGATGATGATGATGATGATGATGATGATGATGATGATGATGATGATGATGATGATGATGATGATGATGATGATGATGATGATGGTGGCGATGGCGATGACACTTTTACTAGAAACCTCCATGTTTTGATGCTTACCTCTGGTTGATGTTTAACTAGGAGAATAGGGATTGGCATCTAGCCGTTCAAATAGTGGAGGTGGCGATCATGATGATGATCATGATGGCGATGGCAATGATGATGACGGTGACATGAACACCAGAAACTTCCATGTTTTGATGTTTGCCTCAGGTGAAGCAGGTGAAGAGGGATGTGCCTCAAGCCATATAAATCGTGGGGGTGGCGATCACGATCATGATCACAATCACAGCAACCATGGCAGTGACGATGGCGGTGACGGTGACACTAGCACTAGAAACCTTCCGTGTTTTGATGTTAACCTCATGTGGAACAGGAGAAGATGGATGTGCCTCAAGCCGTTGAAATAGTGGTGATGGCGATCACGATGGCGATGGTGTTTATGATGATGACAATGACACCATCTCTAGGAACCTTCCATGTTTTCTGTTTGCCTCAGGTGAAGCAGGAGGAGAGGGATGTGCCTCAAGCCACTCAAATCGTGGTGATGGCCATCACGATCATGATCACGATGGTGATGGCGATGGCGGTTATGATGATGACGATGATACCATCGCTAGGAACCTTCCGTGTTTTGATATTTGCCTCGGGTGAAGCAGGTGAAGAGGGGGGTGTATCTAGACATTCAAATAGTGGAGATGGCGATCACGATGGCTATTGGCAATGATGATGACAGCGACACTATCACTAAACACCTTCGCCCATGACAAATTGAGCCCTCGATTGTGACCTGGGATCCAACTCAGCAGCCCTCTTGTACGCAAGTTTCAATCAGCTTGCGGACCTTGTCATATTCGGCACCTTTCTGGGGACTCAACGCGTACTCATCAACCAGGCGGTGTAAGTTATTGTTCATAACATGAGCTCGTGCCTGATTCAGTGGTTGTGGTAGTGGTAGTGATTCAGTGGTAGTGGTAGTGGTAGTGATTCAGTGGTAGTGGTAGTGGTAGTGATTCAGTGGTAGTGGTAGTGGTAGTGATTCAGTGGTAGTGGTAGTGGTAGTGATTCAGTGGTAGTGGTAGTGGTAGTGATTCAGTGGTAGTGGTAGTGGTAGTGATTCAGTGGTCGTGGTAGTGGTAGTGGTAGTGATTCAGTGGTAGTGGTAGTGGTAGTGATTCAGTGGTAGTGGTAGTGGTAGTGATTCAGTGGTAGTGGTAGTGGTAGTGATTCAGTGGTAGTGGTAGTGGTAGTGATTCAGTGGTAGTGGTAGTGGTAGTGATTCAGTTTCATGTTGTGTGATTGATTCAGGTGGAGCAGTAGAATATGGATTTGCATCTAGCCGTTCAAATGGTGGAGGTGGCGATAACGATGACAACGGCAATGACAATGGCAATGATAATGACGGTGACACTGTCACTAGGAACCTTTAATGACAATCACAATCACAATGATGATAGCGATGGCGATGACAATGACAATGGCGATGACCGTGACACTAACACTATCACTATCACTATCAACCTTCCATGTTTTAATGTTTATCTCACGTAGATCAGGAGAAGAGGGATGTGCCTCAAGCCGTTCAAATGGTGGAAATGGCGATGACGGTGACAATGACGGTGACACTATCACTAGAAACCTTCATTGCCAATCACAATCACAACAACTATGGCGATGACAATGACAATGGCGATGACTGTGACACTAACACTATCACTATAAACCTTTCATGTTTTGATGTTTACCTCAGGAGAAGCAGGAGAGGAGGGATGTGCCTCAAGCCATTCAAATATTGGAGATGGCGATGGCGATGACGATGACGATGACAGTGACACTATCACTCAACCTTCCATGTTTTGTGTTTAGCCTAGGTGAACCAGGAGAAGAGGGATGTGCCTCTAGCTGTTCAAATAGTGGACATTGCAATCACGATGGTGGTGACCCTATCACTAGAAACCTTCAATGACAATCACAATCACAATGAACGTGACACTAACACTAACACTAACACTATCACTATAAACCTTCCATGTTTTGATGTTTATCTCAGGTAGATCAGGAGAAGAGGGATGTACCTCAAGCCGTTCAAATACTTCTAGGAGAAGCGTTCCAAGAAGCAGGGGTGGAGGTGAAGTTCTCATTGGATCAAGACAATGATGACACACTAGCTGCATATGCCCAGGTCAGTGTTGGTGTGCATTTTCATCAGTGCCTTTTATTTTTAAGCCTTTCATACACGGTTAGGCAAGTCCCTTCAGCCTTTTTGGCCTACCCCTGGACTGTAACATACATAGGTAAGCTAGCTGCATATGCCCAGGTTAGTATGGGGTTGGGTTTGGAGTGTTGTTACAGCACATGAGGTGATGGTGGATCAATGTAACACGTGAGGTTTCAATGGAGTCAGACAATGATGACACACTAGCTGCATATGCCCAGGTCAGTGTTGGTGTTGGTGTGTTGGGGTGGAGTTGGTGTTGGTGTTGGGGTTGGGGTTGATATTGGGGTTTTGGTGTTGGGTTGTTGGTGTTGGTGTTGGTTTGTTGGTGTTGGTGTTGGGTTGTTGGTGTTGGTGTTGGGCGGTTGGTACATCAAATGAGGTGTTGGTGGATGAATGCAACACGTCAGTTGTCAATGGAGCCAGGCAATGATGACAAACTAGCTCCATACACCCAGCTCAGTATTGGCGTTGGGCTGTTGTTACAGCACATGAGGTGTTGGTGGATCAATACAGCACTTGAGGTCTCAATGGATCAATGGAGCCAGGAAATGATGACACACAAGCTGCATATGCCCAGCTCAGTATGGGGTGCTTTTGGGGTACTGTTAGAGCACTTGTGGCCACCCCTTTCACCCATAATGCACTCTTTCAAGCCAAATAAAAGCAGACGACACCCCAAATAAGCCGTTTTTAAACCTTGAACAACAACAACAACAACAACAACAACAACAACAACAACAACAACAACAACAACAACAACAACAACAACAACAACAACAACAACAACAACAACAACAACAGCAGCAACAACAACAACAACAACAACAACAAAAACAACAACAACAACAACAACAACAACAACAACAACAACAACAACAACAACAACAACAACAACAACAACAACAACAACAACAACATTAACAACAACATAAAACAACAACAACAACAACAACAACAACAACATAAAACAACAACAACATAAAACAACATAAAACATAAAACAACATAAAACATAACACAAAACAAAAACTAACGAGCCCACTAACAAAACACAACTGCAGATCTGTGGTGCTGAAGTGTTGAGCGAAGATAGAGACTTTTTCAGGTAAACCGCTATGAATGGCAGAATTAGTTTTTGCCCACTTTTAGGCTTCACCTGAGGACCTTTAGCAGGTTTTCCCCCCCCGCTATGTATAGTTATGACCCCTTTTGGCGAAATTACCGCTATAAAAATGTAATGGTATTTTTGCCCTCGATGACCCCAAAAAGCTGACCCCAAAAAGCTTTCCCCCCCCGCTATGTATAGTTATGACCCCTAAAAGGCTGTAGACGCTACAGATTTGAAAACAAAATCTCTGCCCTTCTGAGCATCAGGGAGGATAGAGACTTCTTCTTGTAAGCCAATATGTGGTCCAGAAGGGTTGAGCGAGGATAGATAATTTTTCAGGTAAACCAATATGTGGTCCAGAATTATTTTCGGCCCACTTGAATGCTTTACCTAAGGATAGATACTTTTTCAATTTAACCGATATGGGGTCCAAAAGGGTAGAGTGAGGATAGAGAGTTTTTCAGTTAAACTAATGTGTGGTCCAGAAGGGTTGATCGAGGATAGATACATTTTCAGGTAACCACTTCAAATTTACAGTAAAATTTACATTTTGAGCTGTTTGGAGAACATTTTTTTTTTGCGACACCACAACTTTTTTGGTCGGCCGCGAAATCGAGGGGATAATCCCTTCAAAACAGAAATCTACGATTTCAAGTTTTTTCGGGTATTTTTCCATTCTGTGCCACACCTAGGCCCCATGTTCCCTACCAGGGCTCTAACCTGTTTTAATGTATGTTACTGTCCAGGGGTTGGCCAAATAGGCTCAAGGGACTTTCCCAACCGTGATAGGAAGGGCTAATGATAAAAGGCATTGATGAACTGAACCCCAAACAATCGTTTTACCATCGGGGGCCCTGAGTTCGTGCTACAGTGATCATTTGATTCTACAATTATAATCAAATCTTCATTTCACATGGGATGATAATTTAATTGCGTAATTCTTATTGCATTTTTTAATGCAATTTATGAGATATTTACGTCCACCAAAGAAAGTACAAAATGGTTGAATCCCTATGGGTTTGCGGTTACTGTCAACCGGCATGGTAGCTTTGCGGTTACTGTCAACTGGCATGGTAGCTTTGCGGTTACTGTCAACTGGCATGGTAGCTTTGCGGTTACTGTCAACCGGCATGGTAGCTTTGCGGTTACTGTCAACTGGCATGGTAGCTTTGCGGTTACTGCCAACCGGCATAGTAGCTTTGTCCAGGTAAAGTAGCAGCCCGTTCTCTAACCCAGTAAGAAGGGGCTCCTTCAATACCACGCCCCACCAGGCATTCTCATTACTTTTTTTAGCTTGTGCCAACAAGTTGCCGATACATTGACCACAGGTACTCAGTGTTATGTTATAAGGGTGAATTCCTTTCTCAACCAAAACAAAAATTACCCTGTGCCAACATCCTGCAGGTACATCGGCCACAAGTCCACGGTGTTATGCTAATACCACGCCCCACCAGGCATTCTCACATCTATTTCCATGTACCTTGTGCCATCTTGCAGGTACATCGGCCACAAGTCCACGGTGTTATGCTAATACCACGCCCCACCAGGCATTCTCACATCTGTTACCATGTACCTTGTGCCATCTTGCAGGTACACCGGCCACAAGTCCACGGTGTTATGCTAATACCACGCCCCACCAGGTATTCTCACATCTGTTTCCATGTACCTTGTGCCATCTTGCAGGTACAGCGGCCACAAGTCCACGGTGTTATGCTAATACCACGCCCCACCAGGCATTCTCACATCTGTTACCATGTACCTTGTGCCAACAACCTGGAGATACATTGGCCACAAGTCCACGGTGTTAGGAACCTTAGTGTTCTGTCAATACCACGCCCCACTAGGCTTTCTCAAATAATGTTCTATGTATCTTGTGCTAACCTGCAGGTACATCGGCCACAAGTACACGGTGTTCCGTACCTTTCCCATCGACCCAAGTGGCTGTCTCCTGCTAGAGGTTCACCCTGGACCAACTATTTGTACTTTGTGCCTACAACCTGCAGGAACATTGGCCACAAGTACACGGTGTTGTGTTATAGGGGTGAATTTCCTTTCACAACTAAAATAAGACACAAGTAACTTGTGCCAACAACCTGCAGATACATTGGCCACAAGTACTCGGTGTTCTGTACCTTTGCCATCGATCCCATTGGCTGTCTCCTGCTAGGGGTCCACCCTGGTCCAAATCCAGGCTGACGGTTTGGTTAGGGAGACCCAACTCCTGGGATGAAATTCATTTCACAACTAAGACAAAACATGTGCCTTGTGCCAACATCCTGCAGGTACACCGGGCACAAGTACACGGTGTTATGTTATAAGTGCGCATACTCTTATGTAGGAGTGGCAACACTTCAAACTGAATTCTCCGTGTCGCCCGTTGGTGTAGAACCACCTACGGGGTTGAAATTCCTTTCACAACTAATACAAAAAATGTACATAGTGCCAACATCGTGCAGGTACATTGGCAACAAGTATACGGTGTTATGTTATAAGTGCGCCTACTCTTTTGTAAAAAACTAAAGAAACTCGTGCCAACAAGCTGCAGGTACATTGGCCACAAGTATACAGTATTCCGTACATTTGTGTTCTGTTAATACCACGCTCCACCAGGCATTCTCAAGTATGTTTGATGTACCTTGTGTCAATCTGCAGATACATCGGCACAAGTACACGGTGTTCTGTTACAAGTGCGCCTACTCTTTTGTACAGAACTACAGAACATACTTGTGCCAACCTGCAGGTACATCGGCCACAAGTACACGGTGTTCCATACCTTTGCCATCGACCTCAGTGGCTGTCTCCTGCTAGAGGTCCACCCTGGTCCAACTTCAGGCATTCTCATTACTTTGTTTTTGTACCTTGTGCCAACAACCTGCAGGTACATCGGGCGCAAGTACACGGTGTTCCATACCTTTGCCATCGACCTCAGTGGCTGTCTCCTGCTAGAGGTCCACCCTGGTCCAACTTCAGGCATTCTCATTACTTTGTTTTTGTACCTTGTGCCAACAACCTGCAGGTACATCGGGCGCAAGTACACGGTGTTCCATACCTTTGCCATCGACCCCAGTGGCTGTCTCCTGCTAGAGGTCCACCCTGGTCCAACTCCTGGGGTGAAAAACAAGGGCAGTTGGCTTGGCACCAACCTGCAGATGCATTGTCCATAAGTACGCAGTGTTATGTTGTAGGGGTGAATTTCCTTTCACAACTAAAATAACAAAAATGTACCTTGTGCCAACCTGCAGGTACATCGGCCGCAAGTACACGGTGTTCCGTACCTTTACTATCGACCCCAGTGGCTGTCTCCTGCTGGAGGTTCACCCTGGTCCAACACCAGGCCGCCCCCCTCCAGATCCCCGTAGACTTCTTTCCTCCCTTCCTCTAACTACTGACTTGCACCCCACAACTGTTAATCTGCAGAAAGGTGTGTGTGTGTGGGTGGGGGGGGGGGGTGGGGGGGGGGGGGGGGGGGGGGGGCGTGGGCGTGAGAGTGTGGGTGTGTATGTGTGGTCCTCAAACCACCGACTTGCACCCCAAGACTGTGAATCTGCAGAAAGGTGTGTGTGTGTTCGTGTGTGTATGTGGGGGGTGGGGTGGGGGGGAGGACTGTTAGTGTGGGTGTGGGTGTGGGCGTGGGCGTGAGAGTGTGTGTGTGTGTGTGTGGTCCTCAAACCACCGACTTGCACCCCACGACTGTGAATCTGCAGAAAGGTGGTGTGTGTGTGTGTGGGGGGGGGGGGGGGGGGGGGGGAGGAGGCGTGAGTGTGGGTGTGTGTAGGTGTGGTCCTCAAACCACCGACTTGCATCCCATGACTGTGAATCTGCAGAAAGGTGTGTGGGTGGGGGGGGGTGTAGGTGGGGGTGTACGTGTAAGAGTGTGGGTGAGGTTGTGGGGTGTGGTCCTCAAACAACTGACTTGCACCTCACGACTGTTAATCTGCAGAAAGGTGTGTGTATGTGTGTTTGTGTGCGTGTGCGTGTGTGTGCGTGTGTAAGTGAGTGTGTGTGGGGGGGGGGGGAGGGGGGGGGGGGGGGGGGGAGGGGGGGGGGGCAGTGTGGGTGTGGGTCTGAGATTGTGGGTGTGGGTGTGGTCCTCAAATAACTGACTTGCATCCCACGACTGTTAATCTGCAGAAAGGTGTGTGTGTTTGTGTGTGTGTGTGAGAGAGAGAGTGTGCGTGTGAGTTTGTGTGTGATAGTGTGTGTGTGTGTGTGTGAGAGAGAGTGTGTGTGTGAGAGAGAGAGAGTGTGCGTGTGAGAGTGTGTGTGTGTGTGAGAGAGAGAGTGTGTGAGAGTGAGTGTGGGTGTGGGTGTGGTCCTCAAACAACTGACTTGCACCCCATAACTATTAATCTACATAAAGGTGTATGGGTGTGTGGTGGTTGGTGTGGGGGTGGGGGTGGACAGGGAGTGAGGGGTGGGGGTGGGATGGGGGTGGGGGGGGTCCTCAAGCAACTGACTTGCATCCCATGACTGTTCATTTACAGGAAGGTGTAGGTGGGGGTGGGGGTGGGTGGGTGGGGGTGTAGGTGGGGTGGGTGGGGGAGTGACAGGGAGAGAGGGGGTGGGGGTGGGTGAGTGGGTGGGGGAGTGACAGGGAGAGAGGGGGTGGGGGTGGGTGGGGTGGGTGGGGGAGTGACAGGGAGAGGGGGGGTGGGGGTGGGTGGGTGGGGGAGTGACAGGGAGAGAGGGTGGGTGGGTGGGTGGGTGGGTGGGTGGGGGAGTGACAGGGAGAGAGGGGGTGGGGTGTGTGTGTGTGGGGGGCTCAAATAACTGACTTGCATCCCACGACTGTTAATCTGCAGAAAGGTGTGTGTGTGTGTGTGTGTGCGTGTGTGTGTGAGAATGTGTGTGTGTGTTTTGGGAAGGGGGGTGGGGGGGGGGGGGGGGGGGGGGGGGGGAGTGTGGGTTTGGGTGTGTGTGTGGTCCTCGAACAACTGGCTTGCATCCCATGACTGTGAATCTGCAGAAAGGTGTGGGTGGGGGATGGTGGTGGTGGTGGTGGTGGTGGGGGGGGGGGGGGGGGGATGGGGGGGGTCCTCAAACAACTGACTTGCATCCCATGACTGGTAATCTGCAGAAAGGTTGTTGTGGGTGGGTGGGGGTGGTCTGGGAGTGAGGGGGGGGGGGGGGGGGGGGGGGGGGGGGGGGGGGTTCCTCGAAAAGTTGACCTGCATCCGACGACAGTTAATCTGTTAATCTGTTGACCTGCATCCGATGACTGTTATTCTGTTAATCTGTTGACCTGCATCCCATGACTGTTTATCTGTTAGTCTTTTGACCTGCATCCCATGACTGTTTATCTGTTAATATGTTGACCTGCATCCTATGACTGTTTAGCTGCACCACCACCACCACCACCACAACCGCTCATGCCGCCACCTAAACCATGTTTTTGTCTGCACAGGTATTCTACCACCACAGCTCACACTACCACAACCACCACCACCACCTAAACACGAGCTTTTGTCCGCGCAGGTATTCCACCACCACGACCACCACCACCACCACCACCACCACCACCACCACCACCACCACCACCACCACCTAAACACGCGTCTCTGTTTGCGCAGGTATTCACAAAGTCAAAAGCTTTGCGCCGCAACCACCACCACCACCGCAACCACCACCACCACCACCACCTAAACGCGTGTTTCTGTCCTCGCAGGTATTCACGAAGTAAGGCTTGGCGCCGCAACCCCGTTAACAAAGCGGTTGGGCAACCCACATGCTATAGTGCAGCCCCTCCGTGCAGCACTATATTCCCAATTGGGACTTAGCAGCAGTGATTTGGTTCAAGAGGTGTTCCCTCAGTGGGACGATGATCTGTCGGAAACTGTCTTTGTTGAGGAGGTGGGTAATAGTAATAAAAAAAGGAAACAATACATCATCGCCTGAACCAGGAATGATGATCTGTCAGAAACTGTCTTGGTTGTTGAGGTGGTTAGACAAAATATAAATGATGATAATAATATAATAATAATAATAATAATAATAATAATAATAATAATAATAATAATAATAATAATAATAATAATAATAATAATAATGATAATAATAATAATAATAATAATAATAATGATAATGATAATAATAATGATAATGATAATAATAATAACAATAAAAAAATCAAAATAACAATAACAATAATAATAATAATAATAATAATAATAATAATAATAATAATAATAATAATAATGATAATAATAATAATAATAATAATAATAATGATGATGATGATGATAATGATAATGATAATAATAATAATAATATCACCGCCTGAATCAGGGATGTTCCAGGCCATTTTGTATCGCCGGCAAGCTATCAGAATTTTTAATTTTAGAGAGGTGTAATTTTTATATCGTGGGCGAGGTATCATCAAATGCCGACAGTCACCCCCCACCCCCCTGCCCACCTGCCACGGTTCCGGGAACTGCAGCCAAAACAGAGATGATTGACAGCGTGCATCTTACGCCGTTTCTCCTAAATACCCCCTGACAATGACAATGAAATTGTCATCCCACATGTGTTCTTCATATCCAGGACGTTTAGCCTCATCCCGAATACCTAGATCTGTTGCTGGGTGATCCCTACAGTACTTGTTTATACCTATGCTATGATTTCTTTTGTTTTCCCCCTTACCCCTCCGCCCCCCCCCCCCCCCCCCCCCCCCCCCCCCCCCCCCATGTTTGCCCCTCCCCCCCCCTCATCCCACGTGTGTTATTCCTTTGCAGGACGTTCAGCCTGACCCCAAATACCTAGATCTGTTGCTGGGTGATCCCTACAGTACTTTTTTACACCTGTGCTATGAATTTTTTGTTTGCCCCTTACCCCCCCCCCCCCCCCCCCCCCCCCCCCATGTTTGCCCCTCCCCCCCCCTCATCCCACGTGTGTTATTCCTTTGCAGGACGTCCAGCCTGATCCCGAGTACCTAGACCTGTTGATGGGTGATCCCTATGAGGCATTGGCTCACTTCTTCCCGTACGAGGCCGTGAATGACTCCCCTCCCCCTCACATAGCCCTGGTGTGTGATGACGTCAAGTGGGCCAACCATGTTTGCTCCGTGCATGCAGTTGTGTTTGAACTCCACGTAATGGCCAAGCCAGGTGTGGCACTTTTCATGGGGGGGTGCATGCAGATGTGATTGAACTCCACGTAATGGCCAAGCCAAGTGCGGCACTTTTCATGGGGGGGTGCATGCAGTTGTGATTGAACTCCACGTCATGGCCAAGCCAGGTGCGGCACTTTTCATGGGGGGGTGCATGCAGTTGTGATTGAAACTCCACGTCATGGCCAAGCCAAGTGCGGCACTTTTCATGGGGGGGTGCATGCAGTTGTGTTTGAACTCCACGTCATGGCCAAGCCAAGTGCGGCACTTTTCATGGGGGGGTGCATGCAGTTGTGATTGAACTCCACGTCATGGCCAAGCCAGGTGCGGCACTTTCATGGGGGGGTGCATGCAGTTGTGATTGAACTCCACGTCATGGCCAAGCCAGGTGCGGCACTTTTCATGGGGGGGTGCATGCAGTTGTGATTGAACTCCACGTCATGGCCAAGCCAGGTGCGGCACTTTTCATGGGGGGGTGCATGCAGTTGTGATTGAACTCCACGTCATGGCCAAGCCAAGTGCGGCACTTTTCATGGGGGGGTGCATGCAGTTGTGATTGAACTCCACGTCATGGCCAAGCCAAGTGCGGCACTTTTCATGGGGGGGGGGGGGCATGCAGTTGTGTTTGAACTCCACGTCATGGCCAAGCCAGGTGCGACACTTTTGGGGGGGCACTAGGATTTTGAACATAATTATTTGGTTGGCCAAGTAGGATTAAGGGATTAGGCTTGCAAACCATTTACGGCAAGTTCCGGTATGTATGTGTGTGTATATATATATATATATATATATATATATATATACATATATATCCCTGCTAAAGCTACTTACTGTAGCTTATACTCCAGGACACCGATTACCTATTAACACGCACTGGGGGGTCCCTGCTAAAGCTATACATTGTTCGGTTGAAAAGTTTGAAAAGTTTGAAAAGCTTATAAAATCCAGGACATCGTTTACCTATGAACAGGGGAGTCCCTTCTAAAGCTACTCACTGCGGAGGCTAGGGACAGAGGATCGCAGCCCAACCCAGCCACCCCCCATCCTCATATTTTCACGTGTGAGGGGTGCCTTACTCCCAGCTTTGTCAAGGGAGACGATGCGGCCTCCCTTACGGGCCTGGGTCGGCCACTGCCGAAGAAATGCAAGCAATGCAAGACCCTGATCGTGCACACATACCGATGCAGGTGTGTGTGTGTGGTGGTGGGAAAGGGGTGGGGTGGGTGGGTGTGTAGGTGTGTGTGTGTGTGTGGTGGTGGTGGGAAAAGGGTGGGGGGTGGGGGGATGCTGCCTCCCTTACAGATCTGGGCCGGCCACTGCCGAAGAAATGCCGGCATTGCAAGACCCTGATCGTGCACACATACCGATGCAGGTGTGTGCGGGGGGTGGTGGGAAAGGGGTGGTGTGTGTGTGTGTGGCGGTGGGGGGAAAGGGGTGGGGTGGGGGGATGCTGCCTCCCTTACAGACATGGGCCGGCCACTGCCGAAGAATTGCCGGTAATGCAAGACCCTGATCGTGCACACGTACTGGTGCAGGTGCGTGTGGGTGTGTGGTGGTGGGAAAAGGGTGGTGTGTGTGGTGATGGGAAAGAGGTGGTGTGTGTGTGGTGGTGGGAAAGGGGTGGTGTTTGTTTGTGGTGGTGGTGGGAATGGGGTGGGGTGTGGGGGGCAGATTCCTTACAGGCCTGGGTCGGCCACTGCCAAAGAAATGCAGGCAATGCATGACCCTGATCATGGGTGGGTGGGTGGTAAGGTGGGGTGGGGGGGAGGGTGGGGGGGGGGTTGGGGTGTAGATTCCTTGCGGCAAGGTGTACCCAACACGTCGACTGCAATTATTCTCATAGTGCTGCTGACCTGTAGCACAGTGGGGAAGGGGGGGGGGGGGGGGGGGGGGAGGGAGGGGAGGGCAGATTCCGTGCAGCTAGGTGTGCCCAACACGTTGACTGCGATCATTCGCATACTGCTGCTGACATGTGCCATGTGACCTGTCCAATATGACATGTACCGCTGCAGGTGCGGTGTCTCTACTTCCATGAGTGAGGGGGAAGTGGATTGGTTCCTGAGCAAGGGGTGGACGCTGCCACGTCGCTGCAAAGCCTGCCGCGCTGCAAAGTAGCACTGAAAAGAAGCAAGGGGTATAAACCGCGTCCTTAAACCCTAAACCCTAAACCCTAAACCACTGCAAAGTAGCACTGAAAAGTAGCCAGGGGTATACGCAACCACGTTGTTACAAAGCTTGCCGCAGCTAGAGGTGACCTTTGGCTGGACCTGTGGGGGGGCAGGCCCCCAAGTAGCACTGCAAAGAGCGACAGGCTGTCGCTTCCACGCCGCAGCCAGAGGTTACATTCGGCTGGACCTGTGGGGGGGCAGGCCCCCAAGTAGCACTGCAAAGAGCGACAGGCTGTCACTTCCACGCCGCTGCCAGAGGTGACCTTCGGTTGGTCCTTTGTTGGGCGAGGCCCCTAAGTAGGGATCTTTCAAGTTTGGATGTATAATAAACTGAGCTCTATAATAGGGCCTTGCCCCAAAGTAGCACTGCAGAGAGCGACAGGCTGATGCTCCTGAATTGGCGCAAAGCCTGCAGCAGCCAGAGGTGAACTTGGGTTGGGTCTGTGGGGGGCCTTGCCCCCAAGTAGCACTGCAAATAGCCAGGGGTGCATGCAACCACGTCGCTGCAAAGCCTGCCGCAGCCAGGGGTGAACTTGGGTTGGGTCTGTGGGGGGCCTTGCCCCCAAGTAGCACTGCAAATAGCCAGGGGTATGTGCAACCACGTCGCTGCACAGCCTGCTGCAGCCAGGGGTGAACTTGGGTTGGGTCTGTGGGGGGCCTTGCCCCCAAGTAGCACTGCAAATAGCCAGGGGTATGTGCAACCACGTCGCTGCAAAGCCTGCTGCAGCCAGAGGTGACCTTTGGCTGGACCGTTGGCGGGCGAGGCCCGTAAGTAGCACTGCAAAAAGCGACAGGCTGTCGCTACCAGGGTAATTCAAAGCGCGCGTTTTTGCGCTTTTGAGCGCTGACTTTTTGACCCCCTCTGCGCTTTAAGCGCAGTTTTTTGCAACTCCCTGCGGGCGCTGCAAGCAATTTTTGCGCTTTTTGCAGTACAAAGCGCAGTTTTGTTGTTTTCAAGTGCGCTAAAGCGCTGGCCAATTTGGCCATTTGAAGTACCCTGGTCGCTACCACGTCGCTGCAAAGCCTGCCGTAGCCAGAAGTTACCTTTGGTCGCCATTGATTTTTGCTCATTCTGGATTCTGGGCAATTGGCTCCAGAACCAACATTGCGATGAAAGGGGGGGGGGGGGGGGGGGGGGGTACTTCTCCTTTAAATGATAAATGTTGGTTGGACCTGTGGGGGGCGAGGTGCCCAAGTAGCACTGCAAAGAGCGACAGGCTGTTGCTTCCTTGTCTCAGACAGAAATTACCTTAGGTTGCCCCTGGTGGGGGAGTGGCAAAGAGCGACAGGCTGTCGCTTCCTCGTCTCAGAAAGAAATTACCTTAGGTTGCCCCTGGTGGGGGAGTGGCAAAGAGCGACAGGCTGTCGCTTCCTCGTCTCAGAAATAAATTACCTTAGGTTGGCCCTAGTGGGGGAGTGGCAAAGAGCAAATGGTATTACAGTAGTATGGTCAACAGGGGTAGTGGTGAACAGGGTACTACATTTTGTCAAATTGGTCAGCGCTTAAAGCGCGCAAACATGAAAATGGTCAGCGCTCTGTCGTGCAAAAAGCGCAAAAACTGCGCGCTGCGCCCACAGAGGGTACAAAAAACTGCGTGAAACGCGCAGTGGGGCTCAACAAGTGTGTGCAAAATCGCGCTGCCGCGCGCGCTTTGTGGTACCCTGGTGGTGAATGTTCGTTTGGTCGAGAGTCGGTATCTCCCACCCACTGTCCTTAAGTGTGCCTCCTCTTTTGTAGGAGTGGCAACGCCATTCGAACTGAATCCTTGGTGTCGCTGGTTTGTGTCAGGAGACCCACCTCCTGGGGTGAAATTCCTTTCACAACCAGTCACAACTAAAAAACGTAGATCAAAGTCCCCATGGTAACAGGGTACTTCCAAGCGCGCGCTTTTGTACGCTGGCGCGCTGCCTTTTTGAGCCCCACTGCGCGTTTCGCGCAGTTTTTAGCAACCCCCTGTGGGCGCAGCAAGCAATTTTTGCGCTTTTTGCACTACAAAGCGCAGTTTTTTTGTTTTCAAGTGCGCTAAAGCGTTGGCCAATTTGGTCAATGGAAGTACCCTGCATGAAAACCACTAGGTAAAAATGGAACCCACCCTCCTGAAGCCAAAGAAAAAAGCAGTGCAAGGGACAAGGGACAAGGGAAATCCAAATAATATGACACTTAGAACTTGGAATTTGTTAGTAGATGTATGTGGTGGCAGGTTTGGATAGTGCAGCGGGATGGAGTGTGGGGGTAGGAAGAAGGAAGGAATATTTAAATAGTGAGCATTCTTGCAAGGTGTGAGGTTGGGGAGGGCAGCTTGTTTGCTTGCACTGGGGCTGACCACCAAAGCCAAATACTACACACAGAACACCAAGTAACTTGAAGACGGGGGCACCAGAAGTGTGGTGAAATAAAAACTGGTATGGAAGAGCCAGAGGGAAAAATGGAAAGAAGAAAGAAGAAACAGACTATGAAAGAGCCAAATAGTACCACACTACTCATTTATTCGCCTAGAAGGCAGGGCCCCAGAATGGTGGTGAAATAACTATGAAAGAGCCAGAGAAAAAGAAAGAGGAAAAGCTACGAAAGAGCCAAATAAAGAAAACAAGGCCAGTGCAGCACAAATGGTTTCGAGGCGCATACACGACAGTGTAGAGCAAAAAGCGCAAAAGCTGCACACGCTACAGGCCTACAAGGTTCTCAAAAAGCGTGCGCAAAATTGTGATGCCGCACGCGCTTTGTAGTACCCTGATACTCGAGCTCTACACAAACAAAGATGGTGAGAAAGTGTCGAATGGTACATAAGAATTGCTCCATGCCAGGATACAAGAAAATCAGATGGAAAACAAACAGGTTGATAGGAGGGGACTACATGTTGCCGTTTTGGGTCACCTGAAACAGGTTGATAGGAGGGGACTACATGTTGCCGTTTTGGGTCACCTGAAACAGGTTGATAGGAGGGGACTACATTTTGCCATTTTGGGTCACACAACAACATTTTTGGTCACACAACAACATTTTCGGTCACATGAAAAAAGTAGACCGGGCACGTCACGTTGGGTCACATGAAAAAAGTAGACCGGGCACGTCACGTTGGGTCTCCAGGCCTGGCTGTTTGGGGTTGGGACAGCGTAACTGGTAGCAACCCTTTTAAAATATCCGGGGCCAATCCTAGTATTTGTTTTCCTACTCTTTTTTGTTGTTGGCCGTAGCTGTCGCTAGTCTCTAGCACTAGCACTGTAGCACTATGTTTGGTTGTTGGCCGTAGCTGTCGCTAGTCTCTAGCACTAGCACTGTAGCACTATTACTATACATCCTATTATTTTGGGTTACGTGGGAAACGTAGACGGGGGTCTTCAAGTCTTTTGCTGGCAGTGCCGGGCACTTAACTTTGGGTCTCCAGGCTTTCTTTTTTACGTGATTCTCGCAGATGGGCTAAAAAAGCTTGCATGATAGCACATTTTGCAGGACCCTGGTTGAAAGAAAAAATGGGTGGGGGTGAGGTAGGGAGATTTTACCCATCTCTATTCTGTGTCGGCTATCCGTGATTTACTTTACACAAGTCGATGTAATACTCGTTTCCTTAGTTCCGCACATCTAATCTTTCCAGTAGCCAGAAGCGCTCTGTGCTAGATATTCCGACTGTTTTGATAATGGTATAGCTACCCTTGGGGCGACGAGCTGCTTGCACAGCAGCGGAAACTCTGCTCTGAAGTCGTCTGTTCCCATGCACCTTGTGTATATATATGTATCAGCCCCGGGGTAGGCAAAATAACCTTATCATCTAAAGGGATCCCGACTGTGACAGGAAGGGATAAAAAGAAAAGGCATTGATGAGCTGAACCCCAAACAAAATTTATACCGACGGGGGCCCAGAGTTCGTGCTACAATGATAATTTAGTTCTCTTATGCACAGGGAGTTATGTAGAATACTTAACTTACACTTGGACGGTTTCATGCTGTATGTATCCTTATGACAGTGTTCGAGTGAGTAAGACACATGTAGAATACTACTGTAGTGTACTGTACTGCCTATCAGTATAGGGCGAGAGCCGAAAGCTCCAAGCCAGGGTACTTCAAATTGCCAAATTGGCCAGCGCTAAAGTGCAATTGAAAACAAAAAACTGCGCTCTGTATTGCAAAAAGCGCAAAAAATGCTTGCTGCGCCCACAGGGAGTTGCAAAAAACTGTGCTTAAAGCGCAGAGGGGGTCAAAAAGTCGGCGCTCAAAAGCGCGCGCTTTGAATTACCCTGCTCCGAGCCCACTTCGTTGTGTGAATGTCAATATTAACTCTATTCTAGGATCCCGGTCTATTAATTCCTTGTTTCCTAAACTGGTGTCACCTTCCGTTACTCAACATTTCAAATTGTGAAAAGCGCTGCCATGGAAAGCTGTATACATAGCTCACTGGGCAACCGCGGGTCTAGCTACCCTTTGGTCGATGAGCTCCGTGCACAGCTGCGGAAACTTTGAAGTAGTCTGCTCCTGAGCATTTTGTCGTCCTCAACATTTCAAATCATGAAAAGGGCTGCCAAGGCAAGCTGCAAGGTGCATAGCTCACTGTGCACCCGCTGGCTTAGCTACCCTTGAGTCAATGAGCTCCTTGCACAGCTGCCGATGCTCCAAGTGGCCTATCTGATTCCAAGTACACAACCTATCCAACCATAATAGCCCTGTCATGGTATGCTATCCTTGGGACGATGAACTCCTCGCACCCAAGTACAGGACACATCCAAATCATCAGAATCCCAGTCATGGCGAGCTGCAAGGTACATAGTTCACTACGCAGCCGCTGGCCTAGCTACCCTTAGGTCAATGAGCTCCTTACACAACTGCGGATGCTCCGAGTAGTCTGGCCCCAAGTACACAACCTATCCAACCATCAACAGCTCAATCAGGTGCTGGTCTAGCTACCCTTAGGTCAGTGAGCTCCTTGCACAGCTGCGGATGCTCCAAGTAAAGTGACCCTAAGTACGCGACATATCCAAATCGTGTGAAGAACGGCCATGGCAAGCTGCAAGGTACATAGCTCACTGCGCAACCGCTGGCCTAGCTACCCTTGAGTCGATGAGCTGCTTGCACAGCTGCCGATGCTCCAAGTAGTTTGACCCCAAGTACACGACACAACATATCCAAATCATGAGAAGCACGGCTATGGCAAGCTGCAAGGCAAACAGCTCAATGGGCAGTTGCTTGCCTAGCTACCCTTGGGTCAATGAGCTCCTTGCACAGCTGCGGGTGCTCCAAGTAGTCTGACCCCATGTGCTCAACATTTCAAATCATGAAAGCATAGCCCTGTCATGGTATGCTGCAAGGCAAACAGCTCACTGTGCAGCTGCTTGCCTAGCTACTCTTGGGTCAATGAGCTCCTTGCACAGCTGCGGGTGCTCCAAGTAGTCTGCTCCAAGCACCTCGCGGTACTCAACATTTCAAATCATGAAAAGCGCTGCCATGGCAAGAGGCAAGGTACACAGCTCACTGCGCAGCTGCTTGCCTAGCTACCCTTTGTTGGACAAGCTGCTTGCACAGCTGCCGTAACTCAAAGTAAGTTGAGCCCAAGCGCCAACGGCTATCATGTTGAGCAGACAAAACAGATCAAAATCATGAAAAGCACGGCCATGGCAAGCTGCAAGGTACATAAGCTGCTGCTTTAGCTACCCTTACTTGGGCCGACAAGCCCCTTGCACAGCTGCGGATGCTCCAATTAGTCTATCTGATCCCAAGTACACAACCTATCCAACCATCAACAGCTCATTCAGGCGCTGGTCTAGCTACCCTTGGGTCAATGAGTTGCTTACACAGCTGTGGATGCTCCAAGTAGTCTGACCCCATGTCCTCAACATTTAAAATCATGAAAAGCACGGCCATGGAAAGCTGCAAGGTACATAGCTCACTGGGCAGCCGCTGATCTAGGTACCCTTGGGTTGATGAGCCCCTTGCACAGCTGCGGATGCTCCAAGTAGTCTGACCCCAAGTACACGACATTTGAAAATCACGAAAGCATGGCCATGGCAACCTACAAGGTACATAGCTCACTGGGAAGCCGCTGGTCTAGCCACCCTTGGGTCGATGAGCTCCTTGCACAGCTGCGGATGCTCCAGTTTGACTGCTCCCAAGTACACGACACAACATTACATATCATGAGAAGCGCAGGTACAGGAAAACAGAGGAGAAAGCGAAGCAAATAGCTCACTGCGCAGCTGCTGGTCTAGCTACCCTTGGGTCAATGAGCTCCTTGCACAGCTGCGGGTGCTCCAAGTAGTCTGACCCCATGTCCTCAACATTTCAAATCATGAAAGCATGGCCCTGTCATGGTATGCTGCAAGGCAAACAGCTCACTGTGCAGCTGCTGGTCTAGCTGCCCTTGGGTTCATGAGCTCCTTGCACAGCTGCGGGTGCTCCAAGTAGTCAGAGCCCATGTATTTTACATTTAAAAATCACGAAAAGCACGGCCATGGCAAGCTGCAAGGTACATAGCTCACTGGGCAGCCGCTGATCTAGCTACCCTTGGGTCAACTCCTTGCACAGCTACGGGTGCTCCAAGTAGTCTGAGCCCTAGTACACGACATATCCAAATCACGAGAAGCACAGCCATGGGGTATTGGGGACTATGGGTGGGGTAGTGGGGTGTATGGGTGTGTGTGTATGTGTGTGTGTGTGTGTGTGTGTGTGTGTGTGTGTGTGTGCCCAAGTGCACGACACAACAAATCAAAATCATGAGAAGCATGGCCATGGCAAGCTGCAAGGTACATAGCTCACTGCGCAGACGCTGGCCTAGCTACCCTTGGGTTGATGAGCTCCTTGCACAGCTGCGGGTGCTCCAAGTAGTCAGAGCCCAAGTACACGACATACCCAAGCATGATGACGGATGCAATGGCAGGCAGCCCCACGTACACGAACATGTCGGGTGGGAGGATGGACGTCTTCATAAGGAAGCCTGCCGTCTGTGGCAGGGGGTGGTGGTGTGTGTGTGTGCGTGTGTGTGTGTGTGTGTGTGTGTGTGTGGGGGGGGGGGGGATGTGGGGTGTATGTGTGGGGGTGGATGGGTGGGTGGGTGGGTGGGTGGGTGGGTGTGGGGGGGGTGTAGCGTAGGGCAGTACAGGGCAGTACAAGGGCGAAGATTCCTAGGCAGCTTCACAAACATGCACACGTCGCTTTGGAGGTTGGACGACTTCATAAGGAAGCCAGCCGTCTGTGGCAGGGGGTGAAGTGTATGTGTGTGCGTGTGTGTGTGTGTGTGGGGGGGGGAGTGGGGGATGTGGGGTGGATGGGTGAGGGGTGGATGGGTGGGTGGGGGTGGGGGTGTAGCGTAGGGCAGTACAGGGCTGTACATGTGCAAAGATTGGCAGGAAGCCCTGTGTAAACGAACATGTCGGGTGGGAGGATGGACGTCTTCATAAGGAAGCCAGCTGTCTGTGGCAGGGGGTGGGGTGTGTATGTGTGTGTGTTGTGTGTGTGTGTGTGTGTGTGTGTGTGTGTGTGTGTGGGGGGGGGGGGGGTATGTATGTATGTATGTGTGTGCGTGTGCGTGTATGTGTGTGTGGGGGTGGGCGGGCGGGCGGGTGTAGTGTAGGGCAGTACAGGGCAGTACAGGTGCACAGATTGGCAGGTAGCTCCACAAACATGCACACGTCGCTTGGGAGGTTGGACGTCTTCATAAGGAAGCCAGCCGTCTGTGGCAGGGGGTGGTGGTGTGTGTGTGGGTGGGTGTGTGGGTGGGGGGTAGAAAAACCTCCCACCACCTACCTGTTAGTTATGAGAGTTGGCTGGCGTGTTAGGCTTCGTCTTGGGGGGACGTTTGGTCAGGCGGACAACGGGGTGACCCTGGAAGCAAAAACAACTTTCACCGCCTACCTGGAACAGTGGCCAGGCTCCAAAGATGAGTCCCACGTGAAGCCAGGGTGAGTGTGTATATGGGGTAAGTGTGTGGGTGTGGCCAAAAAACCCAGACCCATGAGTTGCCCTTTCACAGCCTACGTGGAACAGTGGCCAGGCTCCAAAGATGAGCCCCACGTGAAGCCAGGGTGTATGTATGTATGTATGTATGTGTGTGTGTGTGTGTGTGTTTGGCCAAAAAACCCAGACTCATGCGTTGCCCTTTCACAGCCTACCTGGAACAGTGACCAGGCTGCAAAGATGAGCCCCACGTGAAGCCAGGGTGTATCCGTTTTTACGCCTTCACCAGTAGTGATGATGTGCTGCTGTTAACTTACTGCCCGGTCAACAGGCCACACTCTTTCACCCCCTACCTGGAACAGTGACCAAGCTGCAAAGATGAGTCCCATTTGAAGCCTGTGTGTGTATGTGTGAGAGTGTGTGTGTGAGTGTGTGTGTGTGTGTGTGGGGGGGGGGGGGGGCTCCTGGGGGCCAAAAAACCAGACCTATGCGTTGCCCTTCCACCACCTACCTGGAACAGTGACCAGGCTGCAAAGCTGAGTCCCCCTTAAAGCCAGGGTGAGTGTGTGTGGTGTGTGTGAGTGTGTGGCCAAAACAGCCAGACCTATGCGTTGCCCTTTCACCACCTACCTGGAACAGTGACCAGGCTCCAAAGATGAGTCCCACGTGAATCCAGGTGTATTCATTCAAGTCACATACAGCCCACCGTTTATTTTCCGTGCGACGTGTCGCAAATTGAGCGACTTGGTGCGACCCTCATACACCGCTCTGCTCTCCAAACCCTGCAGAGCGCGTAGCCCAGGGGGTCCGGGGGGCAGTTCTGACTAGTTTGACCAGACCCATCATTTTCCTTTCACCCCCTACCAGCACTCCCCCCCCCTCCCCCACCTTTAGCCCCCCCCCCCACCACCACCACCCCACACACACACACCACCACCACCACCAAACACACACCTTCAGCACACACACAGACACACCATCCTTCAGTACTTCCCCCTCCCCCCCCCTCAGCACCCCCCCCTCACCTGGAATAGTAACCAGGCTCAAAAATGAGCCCCATTTGAAGCCAGTGTGTGTGCGTGCGTGCGTGTGTGGCGGGGCGGGGGGGGGGGGGGGGGGGGGGGGGGCAAAAAAAAACCAGACCCATGCGTTGCCCTTTCACCCCCTACCAGCACTTCCCCCCCCCCCCCCCCTCTCCCCCCCAGCACACACACACACACCACCCTTCAGCACTCCCCCCCTTTCAGCACACACCCCTCACCTGGAACACTGACCAGGCTCCAAAGATGAGCCCCATTTGAAGCCAGGGTGTATGTGTGTATGTGTGTGTGTGTGTGTGTGTGTGTGTGTGTGTGTGTGGGGGGGGGGGTAAGTGGGGCCGAAAAACCCAGACCCATGCGTTGCCCTTTCACAGCCTACCTGGAAGAGTGACCAGGCTCCAAAGATGAGTCCCACGTGAAGCCAGGTGTATCCGTTTTTACGCCGCACCAGTGGTGATGATGTACTGCTGTAAGCGTACTGCCCGGTCAACAGGCTAATGGCGTCTTGCTTCTGGGCATCCAGAAAGACGGAGTGGTACTGGCGCTGCGTAGGTGGGGTGAGGGGATGATAGGGGGTGTGGGGTGTGGAGTGGGGTGTGTGCGTACTTGTCCGATTAACAAGCTGATGGCGTCTTTTTTGTGTTCATGATTTTTGTTCTGTTTTTGTGTACATGACTTTTTTGTGGTACTGACGCTGCATGGGTGGGGTGGGGGGATGTGTTGGTGGGGTTTGGGGTGTGGTTGGGTGTTAGAGGGTGGGTGTATGGTGGGGATGGTATGTGTGGGGGGGCGTTGTGGTGGGTGTTCCGGGGTGTGTGGGGCTGGGGTGTGGGTTTGTTCCTGGGTGTGGTGTTCCGGGGTGGTGTCGGCGGTGGACCTGTCCTTGGGTGCGGGGGCTGTCGTGTGGCGGTTGGGTTGGGGTGTTGGTTGGTTTATCGCGGGTGGGGGTTCGTGGTGTGTGGGTGTTCTGTTGTGTTGGTGGTGGGTGGGGCGTTGTTTGGCGTGTCAAGGGGCTGGGGTGGGGATGGTGTTAAGAGGGTGTTAAGGCTGGGAATCGGGGCCGTTGAAGGGGGTGGGGTGGGGTGGTAGGGTGGGGGGTGATGTAGGTGCGTTGAGGTGGAGTGTGAGGAGACGTTCAGCACACCAGAAGCGTGGTACGTCGGCGTTGTACCTTGGTGGGGTGGGGGGGACTGTGGAGGTGGGTGGGGGATTGGTGTTTGCGGGTGGGGTCTGGGGTGGTGATGTGTGTTGGGTTGGGGTGCTGGGATGCTTACAAAGTGTGTGTGGTGTGTGTGGTAGTGACAGGTCGCAAGTGGTGGTTGGGGGAGTGTGGTATGGTACTGTCGCGCTGCTGGATGTGTTGGGGATGTGGGTGGGTGGGGTGTGGGTGTGGTGTGTGGGGGGGGCGGATCATGGTGCGTGACTGTCGGGGATTTGCTGTAGGGGGTTCTTGGGTTTCCCCCCCCAGGTGTGTGGGTGGGGATGTTTGTGGGGTTTATGGTGTGAATGATGCGTGTGGTGGGGGGGATGGGGCGGTGTGGGTGTGCGGTGGTAATGGGTTGGGATGTGTGTGGGTGTGGCCTTTGTGGGGTTGTTGGGTGACTGTGGGTATGTGTGTGAGTGTTGGGGGTTCTTGTGAGGCATGGAGTGTTGAAGGGCGTTGAAGATAGCGTGGATAACTCAGACGGGCGCACAACAACAGATTCAACATGTGAGTGTGTTAGGGTGTGGTGGCGTGGTGAGTGGGGTGTGTGAGTATTGGCTGGTGTGTGTGTGTGGGTATGGTGCTATGGGTGGGTACTGTGGGGGGTGTGTGGGTATGGATGTGTGTGGGGGTTTTATGGGTGATGATTGTGTGGGGGGTGGAGTGCCCGTTTGTTGGGTTGGCGGTGTATGGTGGGATGTGGTGTGGGTGGGGGCTTTGTGGGTTGGTTGGGATGTGGGTAGTGTGTGAGTGTGTGTCGGGCGTTGCGTGGCGTTTGACTTATTCGTTGTAAGCGCGATTGCTCCTCATGCGCTACAAACCACATTGTACCATCTGTGTACGTGATGGTTAGGGGGGGTTGCATGCATGCACGGCGCGTGTGGTGAGTTGGGGTAGTGTGGGGAGTTGCATCCGATTGCTTTGTGTGTGTAGGGTCCTTGAGGTGTGAGTTTGAAGGGGCGTTTTTATAAGACAGAGTAATACTGGCGCTGCTTCATTGGGTGGGGGGATATGTGTGGGGTGTTGTGGGGGGGGGGGGTGGTTGTGGTGGGTGTGTTGGGTGTCTATGGTAAGGTCGCGGCTGCGGGAGTGAATTGGGGTGGGGGGGGTGCGGGTGTATGTGTTTGGCTGTTGAGTGTGTTTCTGCCCCGCCCCTTCAGCTTTTGAGTTTGTGTTAACGGGGGTGTTTAGGGGGTGAGGTGAGGGTTGGTTTTGGGTCTGCAGTTCTATGGGGTTTGGGTGGGGTGTGGTGGGGTGGGTAGTTGTGTGTGTGTGTGGTGTATGGGAGCGTGAGGTTGGGAGCGTGATGTGCAGTAAGACCGAGTGAATACTGCGCTGCTTGGGTGGGATCTGTGTGTTGTGGGGGGTGCTGAGGTGGTAGTGTGTGCGGGGTGTTAGCAGTGTGAGTGGCGGTGTATTGGTGGGGTGGGGATGTGCTGAGGGTGGTCACAGGGTGAGGCTCGATGGTCCGGGTGATAGGTGGGGTGGTGTCATTGCGCCGTTTTCGGGTTGGGTGTGTGGGTGTGGGGTGCTTTTGTGGTCTGGGGGTGGTTGTGTGTGTGCTTTGGGCTGGGGTGTCTCCTGGTGTGGGTGTTTTGGGTGGTGGGTTGGGGTGGGGCGTGTGCTGGTGTGGGGTCTCGGGCTGGAGTTATTGGGGGGGTGGGTGGTTCTGGGTTGGGGTGGGGTCTGTTTGGTGTGTGTTTTTGGGGTGTGTGTGGGTTTTTCGTTTGTTGTTGAGGTGGTCGGGTGTGGTCGGTGGTGTTCGGGCTTTTGTTGTGTGGTTCTGTCTATGGTGGTGTGCGATGGATTGCGTGGGGTTGGGTGGATGGGTGTTGTGGGTCTCGTGTGTGTGGTGGGGCTGGAGGGTGTGTGTTGTGTGGTGGGGTTTTAGCGGGTTGGTGGGTGGGTGTGTAGTTCTTGGGTGTTTGTGGTTGTGGTGGCGATGGCCGTTGTGGTTGGGTGGTGGGTGGTTGGGTGGGTGGGGGAATTGTTGGGGTGTTCCGATGGTGGGGTGTGGGTAGTGTGCTTGTGTGTGTGTGTGTGTAGGTGTGTTAACCTCACCTAACATCCCAACCACACATGTGAGAGGATCACTTCACATCCCAGACTCCTCACCCCCACCAATGTGCAAACTTTACCCACGATAGTGTGTCAACCTCAACCTCACCCATCAATTTCACCCTCACCATCGTATGACCGTTCTGGAATCAAGCAGTGATTTTCCTCACACAACTGTTTAATAATCTCTTATCGCACATCCCTGCCTCCTCACCTCCCACGATCAGTGGTTGTAAGCCTTCTAATCTTCACTCCAACCATCCGCATCTCCCCAACTAGTTTGTGTAAACTTACAACCCACTCCACTAGTTGCATCAACCTAACCTTGCATCCCAACCACCTCACCCCCACCAACGTGTAAACCCCACCCTACATTCCCCGCCACTCACCTCACTATCCCGACCACCTCCTGCTCCCCACGAATGTGTAAACTACTAGCCCCTACGAGAGTATGCAGCAACCCGTCAATCTCCCAGCCCCACCATCCCAATGTGGAAGTATCTGGAGAATGAAAGGGCGTTCTCTGTTTTGGATTGATCCACTGCCCAGGCCGTTGACAAATCCGTTGATTTGTTACCCCCCCCCCCCCCACCCACCCACCCACAATGCCATGTATGTGTGTTGCCCAATCCGTTGATTTGTTACCCCCCCCCCCCCCCCCCCCCCCCCCACCCCCCCCCCCCCCCCCCCCCCACACACACCACACACCAGGACCACACACAAACTAGCCAGCTGGTGTTGTGTTGCCCACTCCGTTGATTTGGACCCAACTCCATGGTAGCCATCCCACCCCTTAACACCATCACTGATGAAAGTTTCACCTAACATCCCAGCCGTCCCACCCCCAACCGTGTCAAAAAGCACTTACCACACAATCCACAACCACACATGTGCAAGCCTCCCCCCACGTCCCAGCCTCCTCACCCCCACCAATGTGTAAACGTCACGCACGACTGTGTGTCAGCCACACCTCACATCCCAACCACACATGTGCCAGCATCACCTCACATCCCAGCCTCCTCACCCCCACCAATGTGTAAACTTCACCCACAACAGTGTGTCAACCACACATGTGCAAGCATCACCTCACATCCCAACCACCTAACCCCCACCAATGTGTCAACCCCACCTCACATCCCAACCACCCACGTGCAAGGGTCACTCACATCCCAGCCTCCCCATCCCCTCCAATGTGTAAGCTTCACCCACAACAATGTGTCAACCACACCTCACATCCCAACCACACATGTGCCAGCATCACCTCACATCCCAGCCTCCTCACCCCCACCTATGTGCAAACTTTACCCACGACAGTGTGTCAACTTCACCTCACATCCCAACCACCTCACCACCCCCCATCACATGTGGTCAAGCCCACCACCCTCAAATCACCACCACATATGTGAACGTATCTGAAGATGGAGGGGCTTATCCCTCTCTTTCCGGATCGAATCCTCCTGCCACCAGGTTTCGGAGATCGTTTCTGGGCCCAGGCTATCTCTGTTTCGGATCGATCTGCTGCCCAGGTTTCGGATCGTTCTGCCCAGGCTATCTCTGTTTCGGATCGATCTGCTGCCCAGGTTTCGGATCGTATCTCTGTTTCGGATCTGCTGCCCAGGCTATCTCTGTTTCGGATCGATCTGCAACCCAGGCTTCCCAATCCGTTGATTTGGTCACCAACCATTTCTACCGCGTAACCTCTCCTTCAACACCACCGCACCGACGTGGTTTTCGCCTACATCCCAGCCACCAACCCCCACCAATGTGTCCAAGAGCACCAACAACACTTCCACTCACCCCATGTTGCGAGAATTCCCTCACATCCCAACCACCTCACATCCCAACCACCTCACCCCCGCCAACGTGTAAACCTCACCCCATATCCCAGCCACTCTCATTGTCCTTCCCAGCCTCCCTCACCCAGACCTCCCCCCACTGGGGGTTGTAAAATTCACCCAAGACAGTGTGTCTATCCACACCCTCACATCCCAACCGCAGAGGGTGAAGTCTGGAGATGGAGGGGCTAATCTCTCTCGTTTCGGAATCGATCCGCTGCCAGTTGTTCTTCAAGCTCCGTTTGATTGGTCACCAACAACGGTGCATGGTTAAGCACACAGGGGCGCGGAAGCTAGGAGTAATCTGCATGTATCACAACGTGTTTTGGGTGTGGGTGTTGGGACGAGGGTGGGTGTTACAACGCGTTGGTGGGACAGGTTGTGGGTAGTCGCTAGACCAGCTTTCCCATCCAGTTGAATTGGTCACCAACGGCACGGTGGCATTGTAGCAAACCGGTGCGGAAGGCTTGGAGTATCTGCATGTATGAAAGTGTGTTTGTTAGTGGGGTTTTTTGCGTTTTGAGTGGACGCGGGTGTGGCCGGCTTTGTGGTTGTCTTCTAGTGGGTCGCCTAGCGGGGGTATGGTTGGGAATGATGGGTTACACACAGGGTGCGGAAGGCTACTCAAGCCTCCTGTTGCATTGTGTTTGGGGGAGTCGGGCGTTGGGGAGGGGGTCGGTGGGGGCAGGGTCAGTTCAAAGGGTGTTTTGTGTGGGTGGGGGCTGGGGTGGTTAGTTGGTGGTGGGGGTACTGTTATGGCGGGAATGATGGGTTCCGCTCCACGGCTTGGCTGCGTAGGCTTGGCGTTTTGCTGCACAGGCTGCGGAAGGCTTGGAGGTTTTGCATGCACGTGTGTTAGGGAGTGGGGTTGGGAGGAGGGGGTGGGTGGGCGGGTGGGGGAGGGATGGGTGGTTGGTGGTGTTTTATTGTGTGGTGTGGGTTGGGGTGGGTGTTGGGATGGATTAGAACCGGGTGGTAAGGTTGCGTATCTGTATGCATGTGCTTTTGGAGGGTGGTGGTTGGGGGTGTTGTGTGGGGTGAGGGTGATGGGGGTGGGGGTTTTAGGAATTGGGGGTAGGATTCGGCATGGGTGAAATGATAGGGGTTGGCTATGGTGGCACCACAGCGTACGGAAAACGGCTTGGAGTATCTGTATGCATGTGCTTTGGCGGGTGGGTTGGGGTGTTTGCTTGTGTGGGTGGGGGGCTGGGGCTTGGGGGTGGGGGTGGGGCTGGGTGGGGATGGCTGGGTTCGCCACCCGGGTTTGTTCTTATGGCCTTTCCGCGGTCCCTTTTGTCTCCCCCACTTCCCTCTCATCTCCTCTCTTCCGTCTCTCTCTCTCCCTCTCTCTCCTTACTCTTCTCTCTTCTCTCTCTCTCTCTCTCCCTCGGTCCTACGTCCGCCCCCCGCCTCCCTCAGTCGCTACCCGACTGTGCTCCCGAGCCGTACATGGCCAAACTGCTCGGAATACATTGTTTCATGCTCAATTGTTCGCGACGGGTCGCTTTGCGCCGCAGCCTCTTTTGTGCCGTTCATTCGGTGCGAGCAGCCTTGTCGGCAGGCCAGTGGCAGTACATCAGATGTGCGATAATTAGTGATTAAATCCAGATCGCTAGATATCGAGGGCCGCGCGAGCCTATTCCGAAGAAAGGTTCCTCGGGAAGAGAAAAGGGCTTAATCTACCCCCTATTTACAAGGTCGGAGGCTGCGCTTCAGCCTTGGCCTCGGAATTACTGAATAGTGTTACATCTCAGCTTTCACTCCCCGTTGGCTACCCACATGGCTCAGGTAGTAGGGTGTTGTGTGTTCAATGCTCTACCCCAAATCAAAAATGAGGTAGAGGTGGATGTTGAAGACAAATTAAAAAAAGTTTGTTTTGTGAATTATTTTCAAAACACTTATTTGAATTTTGAATTGAATTTCTGAAAAAAAAGAAAAAGTGGTTGGACGCTATATTCTTTGAGATAGAGCAAAACCGAAGGCCCAAAAATGTTCCTTGAGGCTGTGCAACTCTAACCTAGACTTTCGTCGGACACCCCCGACCGAAATGTAACGAATCAGTTGTTGTTGGGGGTTGTACTCAACCGTACTGCCGGTGTTACTGCACTGCCAAGACCCTTCCGGCAGAAACTCCGGGGAGGAAAGCTGTACCCAAACATTTGTACCCAGTGGGTCTTTGAAAGGGCTTTGTTTCGGGCGAGGGAGGGCCGTAGCACGTCCGAGTAAACCTGGTGAGCGACCTGAGGGAACCCCAGAGGAAAAAGAGCAGGGGGTACGGTTGGGGACTTGCGGTCCCCACCAGTGAGATAAACCCAAAGCGGAGGAGGGGGGGGGGGAACGGATGTGTTGGGCAACGGATTAGCAACAAAATCTGTGGTGGGGATTGGAGGGCATGAGGCGCAACCAGCTGAGCCGCGGGGTGCGGAGTAGGCACCAGGGAGCGATAAGAGAGCGGATAGATATAGGAGCCAGGAGTGGGGAGTCCGGGTTGGATATAGAACAGAGATATATATAGGGTATATCCTGGAGTATAGATATCCAATGTAGTGATAATCCTGGTGGTAGTGTTAGATACGCCCCCAGGGTACTACAATAGCGCGCAATTTTGGGCAGGCGCGAGTTGGGGCGCACGGGGGGGCGCCCCACTTGGTCGCGGGGCATCGCAGGGGGGGCAAACCCCGGGGTGGCTCGGGCAAAGCCACCCCCCGCGCGGCAAGGGTTGGCGGCGGCCCCCGTCAGAGAGAGGCGCAAGCAACCAGAGGAGGTCAGGGAGAGGCGCACAGAGAGGCGCACCAGAGCGAGCGCGCACGAGGCGCAGCAGAGAGGCGAGCGCGAGCGGCGCAGCAGAGGGCGCTAGCAGAGTGCGCAGCAGTACAGGATGAGCATAGAGGCGCACAGAGAGGGCACCCGGCGGCGCAGCAGAGAGGCTCAGGAAGAGCGGGGCAGCAGGGAGGCGCATGCAGATAGGGCGCACCAGAGAGCGAAGAGAGAGGGCGCACCAGAGCGAGCACCATGATGATGGCGCCAGCAAGGGGAGCAGCAGAGAGGGCGCACCGAGAGGCGAGCCGCGAGGTCGCACCATAGGTGCGCACCAGTAGAGAAGCGACCTCGAGAGGCCACCAGAGAGGCGCAGTCAGAGAGGCGCACCAGAGAAGGCGCCGCCGAGAGCCAAGCACAGAGGCGCAGGCCGCAGGAGCAGCATGGAGGGGTGCACCAGAGAGCGCAGCAGAGAGGCCAAGCAGAGGGCGCAGAAGAGACGCAGACCAGAAGCGACAACCGGAGGCGCACCAGAGACGGCGCACCAAGATGGGCAGCAGTAGGGGCGCCGCAGAGAGGCGCAGCAGTCGGGCAGCAGAGAGGCGCAGCAGCGAGGCGCAGCGGAGAGTCTGGAGCATGCTAGGGGCATCGGGGGCAGAGAGCGAGCAGGAGGGCGCACAAGTATGGCCGCTAGAGAGGTCGCAGCAGAGAGGCGCAGCAGAAGGGCCGCGTGAGACGCGCAGCAGAGAGGCGCCGCAGATGGAGGGCAGCGTCGGCGTCAGCCAGAGGCGCCCAGAGAGAGGCGCAGCAGGAGGGCGCAGCAGAGAGGGCGCACTCATAGAGGCGCACCAGAGAGTAGGAGCAGGCAGAGGTAGGCTGCAGCAGAGAGGCGAGCGGGGAGGGTAGCAGAGCGAGCACCAGCTAGGCGCAGCAGAGAGGCGCACCAGAGATGCGCAGCGTGAGAGGCGCAAAGAGTAGGCGCAGCGGAGAGGAGTGCGCAGCAGAGAGGCGCACATGTAGAGGCTGCAGCAGAGAGGCGCACCGAGGGCCGCAGCAGAGAGGCGCACCAGAGAGGGCACGCATGACGGCGATCGGAGAGCGGCGCCGCAGAGAGGCGAGCAGTTAGGCGCACCAGCGGAGGCGCACCAGAGAGCGGCGGCAGCAGAGATGGAGCAGCATAGAGGCGCACCAGAGAGGGCGCCACCAGATGAGGCGCAGCGGAGAGGGCAGCAAGAGCGCACCAGCTGAGGCGAGCGAGAAGGCGCAGCAGAGGGCGCAGCAGAGAGGCGCACCGAGAGAGCCACCACCGGAGAGGCGCAGCAGAGAGGGCGCATAGAGGCGCACCAGATAGTCGCATGGATGAGAGGCGCAGCAGAGATTCCACCCGAGAGGCGCACGTCAGAGAGGCGCAGAGAGAGGCGCAGCCGAGAGGGCGCACCAGCTATGCGCAGCGGATAGGCTCAGCAGGAGAGGCGCCACATGAGGGAGCGGGAAGCGGAGCAGGAGAGCCGAGAGGCGCATCCATAGATTGCGGAGGAGAGAGGCGCAGCCGAGGCGTGCAGCGAGGCGCGCAGCTAGGCGCAGCGTAGAGGCAGCAGCGAAGCTGCACCCGAGAGGCTCATAGTATAGAGGCGCAGCAGAGGGTCTCAGATGAGAGTGCCACCAGAGAGGCCGCACCCAGAGATGCTCAGCATAGCTGATAGCCGTAGAGGCGCACAGTAGGCGCCGCGTAGAGAGGCTCAGCTATAGTCTTGCACCAAGAGGCGCAGTGGAGAGAGGCGCAGCAGAGCGGCGCAGGCAAGATGGGACCAGAGCGGCGGCAGGGAGGAGGGCAGCAGCGATGGCGCAGCAGCGAGGCGCACCAGAGAGGCGCAGCGGGAGAGGCGCAGCGGAGAGAGGCGCAGCAGAGAGGCGCAGCAGAGAGGCGACCAGAGAGGCCGTCAGCGGAGCGTAGGCGCAGCAGAGAGGCGCACCCTGACAGGGCAGGGAGCTACGCGCGCAGAGGCGCACCAGAAGCGAAGCAGAGAGGCGCACAGCGAGGCGCATGCAGAGAGGCGTCACCAGATAGGCGCACCAGCGAGGCGCACAGAGAGCTCACAGCGGAGGGGACCAGAGATGCGCAGCCCGAGAGGCGCAGAGAAGGCGCAGCAGGAGGCGCACCAGATAGGCGCAGCCGAGAGGCGTCCCCAGAGCGCGCATCGGAGGGGGGCGCAGCAAGAGGCGCACCCGAGGAGGGCGCAGCGGAGAGGCTGGGCACATCGAGAGGCCAGCCAGGAAGGCGACAGGGAGGCGCACCCAGCTAGAGGCGCTACCCATTAGAGGCGCACCAGAGAGCGCACCCGATCGGCGCAGGCAGAGCGGCTCAGCAGAAGGCGCAGTATAACCAGCGCATGCAGAGGGGGCACCAGAGAGGCGCAGCCGTAGAGGCGCACCAAGATGCGCTAGGCAGAAGTGAGCGCATAGCGGCGCAGCGGAGATAGGCGAGCAGAGAGGCTCACAAGTAGGCGTAGCGGATAGAGGCGCTAGGTGATGTTTGCTAGCAGATAGGCGCACCAGAGAGGCCCACCATATATTGCCAGCATAGATCTCATTTCATACCATTAGCATCATTATAGGAGCACCACAAATGCCACAACCTATATTCGCAATTCATGTATTTCTGTATCATGGAGTTGTATCAATATATGGTCTCACCATTATATGTATCATTCATATATTCTCACCATATATTCTCATCGTATACATTCTCATCATATATTTTCACCAAATATTCCCCATTCTATGATATACATCCACAGAATGATACCCATTGTATATATCCCCATAGAAAATATGCCTACATTAGGATATTTCGTTTCCAGGCGCTTGCTCTCTTAGAGGAGACCAAGTGTCGCCAGCATTTGCTCCAGAACCCCTTCTGCCAGGCTTACTTGCAAAATGTCCTGTGTGTCGCATACCCTTTCTATATATTCCCATAGAATAATACCCACAGAATGATCCCTATGGAATATCCCTGCAGAATATAAACCTGCATTAGGGTATTTCGTTTCCAGGCTCTGGCCCTCTGAGAGAAGACCTCGAGTGGCCAGCATTTGCTCCAGAAACCCCTCTGCCAGGCTTGCTTGCATCACGCCCAGTGCGTCGCATACCCATAGAATAATAACCATGTATGTATGTTACAGTCCAGGGGTTGGCCAAATAGGCTAAAGGGACTTGCCCAACTGTAGGAAGAGCTTTAAAAGAAGAAGCACTGATGAACTGAACCCCAAACAATCGTTGAACCAACGAGGGCCCTGAATTTGTGCTACAGTGATAATTTAACTCTACAATATCTACCTATAGAATGATAACCATAGAATATCCCCACAGAATATGGACCTACAGTAGGATATTTCGTTTCCAGGCTCTGGCCCTCTGAAAGGAGACCTTGAGTGGCCAGCATTTGCTCCAGAACTCCCTCTGCCAAGCTTGCTTGCACCACGTCCAGTGCGTCGCATACCTCCACACCAGTGGTACAGATGATGCCTGATTGCCTGCTGCTGATGAGCTTCTCCTTCTGCAGGGTGTGTGTGTGTGTGTGTGGATGTGGACGTAGGTGTGTGGATGTGTGATTATCTGCTGCTGATGAGCTTCTCCTTCTGCAGGGTGTGTGTGTGTGTGGATGTGGACGTAGGTGTGTGGATGTGTGATTATCTGCTGCTGATGAGCTTCTCCTTCTGCAGGGTGTGTGTGTGTGTGTGTGGATGTGGACGTATGTGTGTGGATGTGTGATTGTCTGCTGCTGATGAGCTTCTCCTTCTGCAGGTGTGTGTGTGTGGATGTGTGGATGTGTGTGTGTGGCCAGCATTTGCTCCAGAACCCCCTCTGCCAGGCTTGCTTGCACCACGTCCAGTGCGTCGCATACCTCAACACCAGTAGTACAGATGGCGCCTGATTGTCGGCTGCTGATGAGCTTCTCCTTCTGCAGGTGTGTGTGTGCGGATGTGTGATTGACTGCTGCTGGTGAGCTTCTCCTTATGCAGGTGTGTGTGTGTGGATGTGTGATTGACTGCTGCTGGTGAGCTTCTCCTTCTGCAGGTGTGTGTGTGTGGATGTGTGATTGACTGCTGCTGGTGAGCTTCTCCTTCTGCAGGTGTGTGTGTGTGGAGTGTGGATATGGATGTGTGTCTGTGTGGATGTGTGGATGAATGGATGTGTGGATGAGTGGATGTGTGATTGTCTGCTGCAGATGAGCTTCTCCTTCTGTAGGTGTGTGTGTGGATATGGATATGGATGTGATTGTGGATGTGTGTGTGGATGTGTGCGTGTGGATGTGTGTGTTGCTTGCTTGCACCACGTCCAGTGCGTCACATACATCAACACCAGTGCTACTAATGACGACTGATTGCCTGCTGCTGATGAGCTTCTCCTTCTGCAGGTGCGTGTGTGTGGATGCGAGTGTGGATGTGTGTGTGGACGTGTGTGTGTGGATGTGTGTGTTGCTTGCTTGCACCAAGTCCAGTGCTGCATATGACGCCTGATTGTCGGCTGCTGATGAGCTTCTCCTTCTGCAGGTGTGTGTGTGCGTGGATATGGATGTGTGTGTTGATGTGTGTGTGGACGTGTGCATGTGGATGTGTGTGCTGCTTGCTTGTACCACGTCCAGTGGGTCGCATACCTCAACCCCAGTGCTACTAATGATGTTTGATTGTCTGCTGCTCATAAGCTTCTCCTTCTGCAAGTGTGTGTGTGTGTGTGTGTGGATACGTGTGTGGATGTGTGTGTGTGTGGCCATCATTTGCTCAAGAACCAGCTCTGCCAGGCTTGCTTGCACCACGTCCAGTGCGTTGCATACCCTAACCCCAGTGCTACATATGACACCTGATTGTCGGCTGCTCATGAACTTCTCTTTCTGCAGGTGTTTGTGTGTGTGTGCGTGTGCGTGTGTGTGTGTGTGTGGATGTGTGTGTGTATGGACGTGTGTGTATGGATGTGTGTGTGTGTGTGTGTGGATGCATGTGTGTATGTGTGTGTGTGTGTGTGTGTGTGTGGATATGGATGTGTGTGTTTATGGACGTGTGTGTATGGATGTGTGTGTGTGTATGTGTGGATGCGTGTGTGAATGTGTGTGTTTGTGTGTGTGTGTGTGTGTGTGTGTGTGGAGTGTGTGTGGACGTGTGGTGTGTGTGGATGAGAGTGTGTGTGCGTGGAGTGTGGATGCATGTGGATGTGTGTGGACGTGTGTGGACATGCATGTGTGGATGTGTGTGTGTCTGTGAGTGTGTGTTTATATTTGTATGTATGTGGGTATGCTTGTGCACGTGTAACACCTAGCTAAGATTACAATAATTATATCACCTACCATGAAAAACATGCCATGCTGTTCCAAACTCCTTTTAGCAGTAGACCACAAACGCTTCCTTCATAAATAAACAACTACTAATTAAGTAATAAATAAATGAATAAATAAATAAATAAATAAATAAATAAATAAATAAATAAATAAATAAATAAATAAATATCTTTCTAGGTGCCTAATTATTGGCCTTTTGGGACAGACGGTTTTGACCCATGGACTCCAGTCCAGTGAAAGAAAAAAAAATGCTACAAGTTACTTAACCACATCGCCTCAACACATAAATACTTGGATTTGGGTATGCTCAGGGTTTGTGAACCAGATGAAGTAAAACCTTTTATTTTTTTCACTATGGGGTTGCCTAATTCAGGACAGATTTAAAACAAATGTGGGACGGAGCCAAACGCAGTCAATTTTTATTTTTTTGAAAATTGAATTAGGTAGGCCTGTTTTTCACATCTTCCCTTACAAGTCATTGTCACAGCAGGTTGTGGAAGATACTGTGCAGGCAGTACAGGCTGTACAAAGCCAACAATCACTGAGTATTTGCACGTTTTGGGCCAATTTAGGAGTCCCTAATTGTGTTACAATCTACACAGCCGCAACAGCATTGTTTTGTGTCTTCGTCTTTTCAAGGGTGCGGAATCACTTTTTAAACATTTTTGAAATTTCAAATTTCAAATCCCACTTTCAAAAAATATCCAAAAAACAAATTATTTTTTCTTCTTGCATTATCTCCATAGGTGCCTAAGTCCAAAAACGCCCTAAGTTGGTACAAGATTGTGGTACAGAGCCGTACAGGCCCCAAAAATGCTCGGAATCGAATTCAGTCTGGCCCACCTTCCGCGCAATTGTGTCAGCTACGCGCACATGTATTTCCGGTCCGCATTCGCATGCGGTCGCGAGCAGCCTTGTACGGAAGGCCGGTGGCAGTACATCAGATGTGCGATAAATTGTGGTACAAATCAAGATCGCGCCAGACACGAGGCCGCGCGAGCTATTCCGAATCATGTTACCGCGGAACGAAAGGCTTATCAAACCCCTACCACAAGGTTGGAGGCTGCGCTTCAGCCTTGGCCTTGGAATTTACCGAGATAGCAGTACAACTCGAAAATTCACCTGATCACCTCCCAATCCCACCTCCCAACTGGAGATTCCACACCCTTTTCCAAATCAAAAACTAACTTCAGATGTGGATGTTTGAAACAAAGTTTCAAAAAAGGTTTTTTTTAAATATATTTTGAAAATAAATTTGAATTTTTAAAGTTCAAAATTAAAAATAAAAAAGTAAAGTTAGTCTCCCTGCTACGAAGCAAAGCTAAGACCCATAACGAAAAAATTCAGCTTGTGCAGCGTTGTACCACACTTAGGGCACCCACAATATGTAAATAATTAGTATTTTTAGGGTCCATATTCACCCATACTGCCCATGTACTGCCATCCAAAGCCTGATGTAACAATTACTGATGAGGAAAGATGTGCACAATAGGGCTACCTACTTTTATTTTACGAAAACATGTTTTTGATAGCGATAGGCTCCGTTCCACTTCTACGTAAAATCCGTACCGACTTAGGGAGCCCCATTGTGAAAAAAATCAGATGTTTTGCTTTGCTTGCGTCCCACAACCTGAGAGAACCCAACTGAGTATTTATATGTTTAACTGATGTGGTTAGGTAACTTATTAGCAAAAAAAAGTTTTCTTTGGACTTGAGGTAATAAGTGAAAACCATCCGTACCACTCAGGGTCGGACTTAGGCACTTACGAGATAATCATCCACATCTGAAGTTAGATTTTGATTTGGGAATTTCCAGGTATAGGCCGAAATGGCAGGTGGAATGCTGGTGTAGGCCGAAATGGCAGGTGGAATTGCTATTGCAGTTCACTCAGAAGCCGAGGCTGAAGCGCAGCCTCAGACCTTGCGGTAGGGGCTAGATATGACTTTCGTCCCACGGAAACTTGATTCGTGATAGCTTGCGCGACCTCGTATTCGACGCGGATTGGATTTGTCCCAAAATATTTCGTACATCTCGTGTACTGCCAACTGCCTGCCGGCCTGGGCTGCTCGCGACCGAATGCCCATCGGAACAAAAAATAGCTGCGCGTCTAGCTTAAACACTCACGAGAAAGGCTATCTACTCAGAATTCGATTCTGAGCATTTTGGGGTGTGTACGGCTCTGTCCCACACTCTTGTCCCGAATTAAGGCGTTTTGGGGATTAGGCACCTATGGAGATAAATAAAAAAAATGAATAAAAAAATAGATAAATACATATGAGATAAATAAATATAAAAGTAAACAAATAAATACTTAAATAAAATAAAATCTCCTTCCCTGTGCCGCCCAAAACATGTACCATGACAAACATGCCATGCTGTTCCAAACTCCTTTTAGCAGTAGACCAAAAATGCTTCCTTCATAAATGAACAAAATACTAAATAAATAAATACATAAATAAATAAATACAATAAATACCCTTCCCTGTGCCGCCCAAAACTCTTACCATGTAGAACATGCCATGCTGTTCCAAACTCCCTTTAGCAGTAGACCACACATGTTTCCTTCCGGAGGGGCTTGCCACCTCTGATAGTGACCCCCTCCCCTGAGTCGCCGAAAGCACGGGGATGTCCCGCATCTTGTCATGGCTGTACTGCTCTGCAAGGGTGTGCTGCACTTTCTCAAGTACATCTTCGCCAAGGCTTGTACTGCCCACATGCAACAGGGTTACACCCTGTAAAGTGCAACATCAAGATATGACGTTAAATGTGTGTGTACCATGTGTGTATACCGTATGTGTGTACCGTATGTGTGTAACATATATGTGTGCATCGTATGTATGTACCGTTAAAAAAAAGTGTACCATTTGTGTGCACCATACGTGTGTACTGTTTGTGTGTACCGTTAAATATGTGTGTATCATACGTGTGTATCGTTCAATGTGTGTGTACCATATGTGTGTACCGCTACATATGTGTGAACCGTACGTATGCACTGTATGTGAGTACCATGTGTGCGCACTGTATATGTGTGCCGCTAAATATGTGTGTACTGTACATCTGAATTATGCCGTCTATGAAAGCGTTGAACGCCTTTGCATGACCTGCGATGTCAGGTGAGGCCTATCTATGACAAAGTTTTTACCGTACTGTACTTCATTGTACTTAGCTTCACTGTGCTGTACTGATCTGTACTTCATTGTACTGCACTGCACTGTACTGTACTTTGTGCTCACCTTGTACACTTGAATCATGCGGTCCATATAGGAGGTGAACGCCTTTGCATGCACTGTGATGTCAACAGTGGCGTGTCTATAGCAATGTATTGCCCCGTACTTCACTATGCTCTACTGTAATTTGGGCTTAAATTGTACACCTGAAAATGCGGTCCATGAAAGCATTGAACGCCTTTGCATGAACTGCGATGTCAGGTGAGGCATGTCTTTGTCAAAGTATTTTACCGTGCTGTACTTCATCGTACTTAGCTTCACTGCGCTGTACTTAACTGCACTTCATTGTACTGTACTGCACTGTACTATACTTGTTGGTCACCTTGTACACCTGAATCGTTCGGTCCATATAGGAGGTGAATGCCTTGCCATGCACTGCGATGTCAACAGTGGCCTGTCTATGACAATGTACTGCACTATATTTCATTGAACTGCATTTTACTGTGCTGTACTGCACTGCACTTTACTGTACTGTACTGCACTGCAATTTGTGCTCACCTTGTACACTTGAATCATGCGGTCCATATAGGAGGTGAATGCCTTAGCATGCACTGCGATGTCAGGAGAGGTGTTGACATGAGGGTAGGGCACAAAGACATTGGGGAGGCGGGACCACAGCGCCGGGGAAGATGAGCGGACCTGGATGCAGGTACACAATATAAATATGTTGGGTTGAATGTAAATAAAATATGTATGGGGTTAATGTAAACAAATATATGGGGTTGAGGCATTCAGACATTTGGGAGGCGGGACCGCAGTGCTGGGGAAGCTGAGCGGACTTGAATGCAGGAACACAATATGTACGTGGGGTTGAATGTAAATAAAATATACATGGGGTTGAGACAAAAAGACATTGGGGAGGCGGGACCACAGGGCAGGGGATGATGAGCGAACCTGGAGACAATAAATGCATGGGGTTGGATGTAACAAAAACAAATATATGGGGTTGGATGTAACCAAAACATATATATGGGGTTGATTGTAAATAAAATAAATATGGGATGGCTGTAAAATATATATATATGGGTTTGAAAGTAAACAAAATATGGGTTGAGGCACGAAGACATTGGGGAGGCGGGACCACAGGGCAGGGGAAGATGAGCGGACCTGGACACAATAAATGCATGGGGTTGGATGTAAACAATATATATATGTATGGGGTTGGATGTAAACAAAAAATGTATATGGGGTTGGATGTAAAACAATATATATATATGGGTTTAGATGTAAACAAAATATAATATAATGGGATGGATGTAAACTATATTCTATGGGTTAGCTGTCAAACACCCTCTCTATATGGGCTTGGATTAACATATATTATATGGGTTTCGCTGTCCACCCCCCTCTTCTGGGACTTGGATCACATCTCCTCTCTCTGGGTGTTCGCTGTTAACCCACTATATATATGGATTGGCTTGTGAGAACCGATATATATGGGTTAGAATGTCACCAACTAGCGTCTATGGGTTGGATGTAAAACATATATATATACTGGGTTTCGCTGTCACCCACTCGATTCATGGGGTTGGATGTAAACAATATATATATATGGGTTTAGATGTAAGCAAAATATATATATGGGATTGGATGTAAAACATATATATATGGGTTTAGATGTAAACAAAATATATATATGGGGTTGGATGTAAAACAAATATATATATAGGTTTAGATGTAAACAAACAATATATGGGGTTGGATGTAAACAATATATATATGGGGTTGAGGCACAAAGGCATTGGGAAGGCGGGACCACAGCGCCGGGGAAGATGAGCGGACCTGGATGCAGGTACACAATATATGCATGGGGTTGAATGTAAACAAATATAAATGGGGTTAATGTAAAATAATAAATGGGGTTGAATGTAACCAAATATATGTGGGGCTGAATGTAAAATAATAAATGGGGTCGAATGTAAACAAATATATATGGGGTTGAATGTAAATAAATATATATGGGGTTGAATGTAAACAAATTATAATGGGGGTTTGAATGTTACAAATATACACGGGGTTGAATGTAAATAAATATATATGGGGTTGAATGTTAACAAATATATACGGGGTTGAATGTAAATAAATATATGGGTTGAATGTTAACAAATATATACGGGGTTGAATGTAAATAAATATATGGGGTTGAATGTTAACAAATATATACGGGGTTGAATGTAAATAAATATATGGGGTTGAATGTTAACAAATATATACGGGGTTGAGGCATTAAGGCATTGGGGAGGCGGGTACACAGCACTGTGGAAGATGAACGGACCTGGATGGATGTACACAAAATATGAGATTGGAGGTACAACGCAGATGAGATGAAGGTACAACACATATGTTGATTAGGCACCCTCATACCCCCCCCACCCCCACCCCCACCCACCTGTCTCCCTCTCCCACCCCCTCCTTCCCTTTTACCTCCCTCTTCAACTCCAATCACCATCGCTTACCTGAACATGCTAGAAGGTAGCCAGATCAGGCACCCTCATACCCCCCCCCCCCCCCCCCCTGGTTCCTCCCTTCCTCCTTCCCTTTTCCCTCCCTCTTCAACTCTAATCACCATCGCTAACATGAAAATGCGAGAAGGTAGCCAGATTAGGCACCCTCATACCCCCCCCGCCCCCTCCCCAAGTCCCTCCCTCCCCCCCCCCCCCCCCCCCCCCCCCCCCCTCACGCCCCAGTCCCTCCCCACCTCCTTCCCTTTTCCCTCCTCCTCAACTTCAATCACCATCGCTTACCTGAACATGCGAGAAGGTAGCCAGATCAGGCACCTCAAACCCCCCCCACCCCCCCACCCACCACCATTCCCTCCCCCCCCCCTTCCATTTTTCTGCCAGCCTCAACTTCAATCACCATCGCTTACCTGAACATGCTTGAAGGTAGCCAAATTAAGCACCCTCATACCCCCCCCCTCCCCCCCCCCCCCCCCCCCCACACACACACACAAACACACACATCCCTCCCCCCCCCCTTCCATTTTCCTGCAGCTTCAACTTCAATCACCATCGCTTACCTGAACATGCGAGAAGGTAGCCAGATTAGGCACAGGCTTAGAATCATCCTTCTCACTTTTTTGTCCCTCCCCAGTGCCCTTTGCTGAGCTTTCCTTAGCCTGTGCTGAGCTGTCCTCATCTTTGGCTGAGCTGTCATTGCTATCGGGGGCAGGCCCCCCCACGGGTGTATCCTCGGGCGGTGAGTTTTGTACTGCCAGTCGTACCTCCAGTTCCTCTGTGTGAGCAGCGTTGCCCTGAGGGGGTAGGTCACCAGAGGGGTGCGGTTTCAGGGTTCTGGATTCAGATCTCAGGGTTCGGGGTTCAGGGTTCAGAGTGTGGACAATGAGGGGTAGGTCATCAGAGGGGTGAGGTTTCAGGGTTCTGGATTCAGATCTCAGGGTTCAGGGTTCAGGATTCAGAGGGTGGCCAATGAGGGGTAGGTCATCAGAGGGGTGAGGTTTCAGGGTTCAGGGTTTGGATCTCAGGGTTCAGGGTTCAGGTCTCAGGATTCAGGGTTCTGGGTTCAGATCTCAGGGTTCAGGGTTCAGAGTGTGGCCAATGAGGGGTAGGTCACCAGAGGGGTGAATTTCAGGGTTCTGGGTTCAGATTTCAGGGTTCGGGTTCAGCATCCAGGTTTCAGTTTTTATAACCTGAGGGGGTAGGCCACTTTAGTGTCAAGGATTGAGGGGTTATAGACATACAGGAATAGGGTTAAGAGGCCACGCCATGGGGATGTAGCTGTGATATATTTTAGGTTTGGGGCCTAAACTATAATAATCGGTCTTCGAGATTCCCAGGTCTGGGGGTTGAGGAGCAAAACCTGGTGTTGGTCACCAGGGTACTACAAAGCACGCGAGGCAGCGTGATTTCGCACACGCTTTTTGAGCCCAACTGTGCGTTTCGCGCAGTTTTTTCAACCCCCTGTGGGCACAGAGCGCAGTTTTTGCGCTTGTTGCACTAAAAAGCGCTGACCAATTTGAAGTTTGTGCGCTTTAGGCGCCGACCAATTTGACAAATGTAGTACCCTGTTGGTCACCAGAGGTCAGCTGAAGAATGAACGAGTTCGATGCAGCGTCGCCTGCGACGCTAAAAATTGGCGGAGAGTGATCGCGACGGAGCAACAGGTGGCAACGAAAGTGAGTTAGTTGCGAGACCGTTGGCTGACGTGTCAGGCTTCATCGCGGTCAGACGGATGGATGGATGGTCGGTCAGACGGACAAATGGGTAAACATGGGGGCTCCCGCCCCCTTGAAGAGGGGGCTCCGCCAAAAAATCCCAGGTATGGGGTTAAAAGCCCGAGGGTGAAAACCCGGTTTAGGCACCAGAGCCCCTGGGTAAACCCAGTGTAGGTCACCAGAGGTCTATGGGGAGTGCTCAAGGGTGGACTGATGGGGGGTGTGCTGAAGGGGGTGGTGTGTGGGGGGAGGACTGAAGGGGTGTGCGCTGAAGGGGTGGGAGGGGGTGTGTGGACTGAAGGGGCGTGTGCTGAAGGGGTGGGGGGGTGGGGTGGGGGTGGACTGAAGGGGTGTGCGCTGAAGGGGTGGGGTGGGGGGGGGACTGAAGGGGTGTGCGCTGAAGGGGTGGGAGGGGGTGTGTGGACTGAAGGGGCGTGTGCTGAAGGGGTGGGGGGGTGGGGGTGGGGGGGGGGGCTGAAGGGGTGTTGCGCTGAAGGGGTGGGGTGGGGGGGGGGGACTGAAGGGGTTGTGTGCTGAAGGGGTGGGGGGGGTGGACTGAAGGGGTGTGCGCTGAAGGGGTGGGGGGGGGTGGGGGGGGGGGGACTGAAGGGGTTTGTGCTGAAGGGGTGGGGGGGGGGGGGGACTGAAGGGGTGTGTGCTGAAGGGGGGGGAGGGGGGGGAGGGCTGAAGGGTGGGGTGGGGGGTGGGAGTGGCTTAAGGGGTGTGTGCTGAAGGGGGGGGCTGTTTTTTTTTTTTTTTAAGGGGGGGGGGGGGCCTGAAGGGGGGGGAAAGGGGGACGGAGGGCTGAAGGGGTGGGTGGGGGTGGGTGGGGGTGGGGGCTTAAAGGAGGGCTTACTACCTCTCCAACCACTCACCTCTTCATCCAACCCACACCTCCACCATCGTGACCCTACACACACACACACATTCACACTACCCTTTCAGCCCCCCCCCCCCCCCCTCCCCCCCTGCCCCCCCTTCAGCACACCCAGCACCTCTCCACCCAACCCCGCCCTTCAGCACTCCCCACCCCCCGCTCCCCACCCCCTGTTAGAGTGGTTGGCGACTGAGGGTGAATACCACCTCTCCAACCACTCACCTCTTCATCCAACCCACACCTCCACCATCGTGCCCCTACACACACACACACCACCCTTCAGCCCCCCTGCCCCCCCTTCAGCACACCCAGCACCTCCCCACCCCCACCCCGCCCTTCAGCACTCCCCACCCCCCGCTCCCTACCCCCCGTTAGAGGGGTTGGGAACTGAGGGTGAATATCACCTCTCCAACCACTCACCTCTTCATCCAGCCCACACCTCCACCATCGTGCCCCTGTGTGTGCGTGTGTGTGTGCTGGGGTTTGCTGAAGGGGGGGGGACTGAGGACGCTGTGTGTGTGTGTGCTGGGGTGTGAAGAGGGGGGGTGGAGGGGGGTATAGCAGTACCACCTCTCAAACCACTCACCTCTTCATCCAGCCCACACCTCCACCATCGTGCCCCTGCCCGGCTAGCTGCCAGCCTGCCGATGACAGTTATGCAGGCTTGAAGCCTGGTTTCGGAGCCGGTGGATTCAACTGCCTCTCCTGCAGCCTGATCAGGTATGTTTAGCTTGACCTGAGGTAGCTGACCGATGTAGCCAACCATGATAGGGAGAGCATATTCCTCTGCGCCTCCATCTGCGGGCAAGTTGCCGATGGTGTGTGTGTGTGTGTGTGATGGTGTGTGTAAGGTGATGGTGACGGAGCTGGTGTGTGTGTGTGTGCGAGAAGGTGCTGGTGCTGGTGTGTGTGTGTGTGTGTGTGAGAAGGTGATGATGATGGTGATGGTGTGCGTGAGCGAGAAAGTGTGCTGGTGATGGTGGTGTGAGTATTTTTACAGTTTCGGAGCCGGTGGATTCAGCAGCGTCTCCTGCAGCCTGTTCGGGTATGTATAACTTGACCTGGGGTAGCTGACAGATGTAGCCTACCATGATTGGGAGGGCATATTCCTCTGCGCCTCCATCTGCGAGGGACATGGAGTTGGTGTGTGTGTGCGTGTGTGTGATGGTGTGTGTAAGAAGGTGATGGTGACGGTGCTGGTGTGTGTGTGTGTGCGAGAAGGTGCTGATGATGGTGTGTAAGAAGGTGATCCATCTGCGAGCGACATGGAGTTGGTGTGTGTGTGTGAGAAGGTGATGATGATGGTGTGTGTGTGTGAGAGAGAGAGAAGGTGATGGTGAGGGTGTGAGTGAAAAAGTGTGCAGGTGATGGTGGTGTGTGTGTTTTTGCAGTCCAAGGGTAGCCAACCATAATAGGGAGGGCATGTTTCTCTGCGCCTCCATCTGCGGGCGATATGGTGATGGTGTAAAGGAGGTGATGGTGATGGTGTGTGTGTTTGTGTGGGGTTGTGTGTGTGTGTGCCTGTGTGTAAGAGGTGATGGTGAGTGGTGTATTGTGTATGTGTGTGTGTGGGTGTAAGAGGTGATGGTGTGTGTTGTGTGTGTGTGTGTGTGTGTGTGTGTGTGTGTAAGAGGTGATGGTGATGGGGTCGTGTGTATGTGTGTGTGTTGTGTGTGTACAAGGTGATGGTTGATGGTGTGTGTGTGTGGTGGTGTGTGTGGAAGAGGTGAATGGTGATGGTGTTGTATGTGTGTGTTGTGTGGGAAGAGGTGATGGTGATGGGGGTGGGTGTGTGTGTGTGTGTCTAAGTGTGTGTGTGTGTGTGTGTGTGTAAGAGGTGATGGTGATGGTGTGTATGTGTGTGTGTGTGTAAGAGGTGATGGTGATGTGTGTGTGTGTGTGTGTCTGTGTGTGGGTGTGTGTGTGTGGGTGTGTGTGTGTGTGTGTGTGTGTGTGTGTGTGTGTGTGTGTGTGTGACAGGTGATGGTGATGGTGTGAGTGAGGAAATGGTAGCCAACCATGATAGGGAGAGCATGCTCCTTTGTGCCTACATCTATGAGCCAGAGGGTGTGTGTGTGTGGAAGAGAAGATGATGGTCATGGTGATGGTGTGTGTGTAAGCGAGAAAGTGTGGGTGGTTGGTGGTGGAGACGTTTTACCGAACAGGATCAGTGTGTAAGCATGATGGTGATGGAAAGTGGCCAAGGAGAAGGAGGAGGATTGATCCTGATGATAATGATGATGATGAGATGCTGATGATGATGATGATGATGGGATGATGATGCTTAATGATGATGATTGCTGATGATGATTGATGTGATGATGGATGATGATGATGATGACGACGACGACTGATGATGATGATTGATATGATGATGATGATGATGATTGATGCTGTAATGATGATGATGATGATGATGATGATGATGCGGATGATGATGATGATGATGATGATGATGATGCTTGATTGATGATGATGATAATGATGATGATTGATGATGATGATGATGGATGTGATTGATGCTGTGATGATGATGATGATGAGATTAATGATGATGATGGTTGTCAGATTGATGTGGGTAGGAGTAGCGAGTAGCTGAGGGCGGGCATATTCCTCTGCGCCTCCATCTGCGAGCGAGATGGTGATACGAGCTGCAAGAGGATATTATGGGGGAAGCCAACTGGTTGATATGCAACATGCCATGGGTTTTGACACCCACCACCACCCACCACTCTACCCCACCCAAAGAACCAGCACCAAACCACCACGCTGAACCCACCACCAACCCACCACCACCATCCCACCACCTAACACACCAACCACCACCCACCACCAGGCACCCACCCCCTAAACCCATCCACCCACCCACCAATGCTACCAACCAACAACCCAAAGGCACCAGCAACCCACCCACCCACCCACCCACCACTCTACCCCACCCACCACCAGTCACCCACCCACCTAACCCATCCACCCACCACCACTCTAACCCACCCACAACCCACAAAAGGTCACATTCAACCCTCCCACCCACCCACCAACCACCACATAAACCCACCCACCACCAACCACCACCAGTCAACACACCCACCTAACCATCACCCAACACAACTATAACCCAACCAACCAAAAACAAAAAGTCACACAACCCAACAACAAACCAACCACCACCTAACCCACCCACCACCACACACCCACACACACAACACACCACCCACCAAAAACCAACACCACCACCTACAACCCCACCCCACCCACCAGCAAGCCACACAAAACCACCACCAACAACACCCCCCCACCCACATAGTACCGATTTGCAAGGGCGCAATTCCATGTTGAAGCGCTTGTCAGCTTGTTCCCACAGGCTGGGTGGCTTGGCTTGGCTGTGCTACTAGATGTTCTTGCGCTTTGATCGGACTGTTCGCTGAGCAGACTGGGGGAATTGCGGGTGTGTTGGTGTGTTGGGTAGGTGTGTGTGGGATGGGTGTGTGTGGTGTGGGGGGGGGGGGGGGGGGGGGTAGGTAGGTGTGTGTGTGTGGGGGGGGTAGGGGGGGGGGGGGGGGGGGGGGGGGGGGGTAGTAGGTGGGGGTGTGTGTGGGTGTGTGGGTGTGTGGGGTGGGGGTTGGGGTTGGGGGGTTGGGGTTGGGGGGGTAGGCGAGTATGTGTGGGTGTGTAGTGGGTGTGGGTGTGGCTTGGCTTGGCTGTTTCTACTAGATGTACTTGTGGTCTGATCTGACTGTCTCTGAGCAGACTGTGGGGAGTGCGTGTGTATGTGTGTGTAGTGTAGTGTACTGTGTGTGTGTGTATGTGTGTGTTTGTTTGTTTGTGTGTGTGTGGCTTGGCTTGGCTGTTGCTACTAGATGTACTAGCGCTTTGATCTGACTGTCGTTGAAACTTTTTGAAACACCAGAGAATGTGAAATAAAACATCAGAGAATGTGAAATGAAACATCACAGAAAGTGAAATGTAGAGGATGTGAAATAAAACATCACAGATTGTGAAATGTCAGAGAATGTGAAACATCACATAATGTGAAATGAAACATTAGATAATATGAAATGGTGTATCACTTACTTGTAGGGATCGGCAATATGATATCATCTCATCATATCATATCATGTCATCACATGATATCATATGATATAATATGATGCCGGCGGTCTGACTAGGTAACTTTGGCCTGGGGCATCATATCATATGATATTAAATCATATGATTTTTGAATGATTCCATATGATATCATATTCGTCTTTGGTCAACATCATATGATTTGCCGTTCCCTACTTACTTGAGTTAGATTGTCTTTGTAGCTGAAGTACATGTGAGCTCCGTACTTCTGTATATCAAAAGCTTCTTGTAGGAGCAAAGCTGTCCTGCAGTACAGGCAGTGTAAGTACTGGAGAGTTTATTTGATGTGTGTGTGTGTGTGTGTGTGTGTGTGTGTTAGGTGGAGGAGGGGGGGGGGGGGGGGGGGGGGGGGCATTACATAATCTGCCCCCGCCGCTGTCGTTTGCCCCCGTGAACTCCAGGTAGGCGTGTGCCCCTCACCAAAAGAGACAGCATCCAACAGAATCCAACAGACCAAACTGAATCCAATATAATCCAACATAATCCAACAGACCACACTGAATCCAATATAATCCAACATAATCCAACAGACCACACTGAATCCAATAGAATCCAACAGAATCTAACAGACCACACTGAATCCAATAGAATCCAACAGAATCCAACAGACCACACTGAATCCAATGTAATCCAACAGAATCCAACAGACACCACTGAATCCAACAAAGGCCAACAGAATCCAACAGAATCCAACAGACCACACTGAATCCAACGAAGGCCAACAGAATCCAACAGACCACACAGAAGCCCTCACCTGGTCACGTAGAGGGTAAGCCCCCCCAAAAGATACAGAATCCAACAGTGCCCAACAGAATCCAACAGACTGTTTGAATGTTGACTTGGATGCATTACAAGGTTCCCCCCCCCCCCCCCCCCCCCCCCCCCCCCCACACACACACACACACACACACACACAAAGAGACAGAATCCAACAAAGGCCAACATAATACAAAAGAATCCAACAGACACCACAAAGCCCTCACCTTGTCTCCTTGAATGTAGACTTGATAGCTTCATGAGTGACCAGCTGAGTTGCCTGTACTTTCCAAATAGGGTGGTCCAACACACACACCTACAGGGCAAGTGATTGGACTGGATTGTTATATAGTTTTTGATTGGATTGGACTGGACTGGTTTGGATTGACTTGGATTGATTTGCATTGGATTGGTTTGGATTGGATTGGATTGGATTGGATTGGATTGTTCCATGGTTTTGATCGGATTGGACTGGACTGGACTGGACTGGACTGGACTGGACTGTATTGGGTTGGGTTGGATTGGCCTGTTACATGGTTTTGGATTGGATTGGATTGGATTGGATTGGATTGGATTGGATTGGATTGGATTGGATTGTTACATGGTTTTTGATTGAATTAAATTTGATTGTTACATGGTTTTGGATTGGATTGGATTGGATTGTTGCATGGTTTTGTCTTGTCTTGTCTCGTTTTGTCTAGTCTTGTCTTGTCTTGTCTTTTCTTGTCTTGTCTTGTCTTGTATCATATCATATCACATCATATCATATCATATTGTATCATATCATATCATATTGTATCATATTGTATTGTATTGTATTGTATTGTTTTGTTACATGGTTTTGGACTATATTAAACTGGACTGGCGTGGTGCATGGCTGGTGTGTGGCACACAAGACAAGTGCTGCTGGTTACTTGCATGCTAGTGCATGATGGTCCGAAACAAAAATCTATATGATAAGACCTTATATGAGGTGCTTATATGAGCTCCCTGGTTTCCGTGGGTTTCGCACGGGGGGGCTGGGAATTGGAAGACGGTGAGTAGCCCAGAGTTGGCTGAAAAACATGTAACAATTCAGATTTCAATTATACGAGGTAATGCCTACCCCGCTCTGCACTAACTCACCCCCACTAATCTCCTATGCTTTTTTCCCCGGCCATAACCAGCAGCTTCTAGGCAGGTCCCTGAGCCAGCCACTGTGAGACACCCAAATATTCCAGCAGCTCAGGCCAGCTGAGTTTGCGAGCTTCGAGGTACACTAGCTTGTGTTAGGCTAGGCTGAATAGCCAGTCAGGGGAATTACCCAGAAGCTGCTGCTCGGAGATGAAAATAAAAGCTCTAACTAATCTCCCATGCATACATGCTACCTCTTGGTACATGGTATTAGCATTTAATTACAATAATATATAATGCATTTCTACTTGTATATGAGTGTATAAACATCTAACTAGCCTCCCATACCAGGGTACTTCCAAGCGCGCGCTGCCTTGTTGAGCCCCACTGCGCGTTTCGCGCAGTTTTTTGCAACCCCCTGTGGGCGCAGCAAGCAATTTTTGCGCTCTTTGCACTACAAAGCGCAGTTTTGTTTCTATCAAGTGCGCTAAAGCGCTGGCCAATTTGGTCAATGGAAGTACCCTGTCCCATACATGTCACAGTTAGGTGGCACAGTCCAGGGGTAGACCAAAAAGGCTGAAGGGACTCACCCAACCATGCCAGGAGGGGTTTATCGAAAAATAACCAATAAACTGAACCCCAAACAATCGTTTTACCAACGGGGGCCCTGAGTTCGTGCTACAGTGAAAATGTAATTAAATAATCAATCCAAAAATGCATGCAACCTCTTGGTATTAGGTATTGGCATTTAATTACAATGATATATAATACATTTATACTTATATATGAGTGTATAAACCTCTAACTAACCTCCCATGCATGCAACAGTTAGTTTTTACAGTCCAGGGGTAGACCAAAAAGGCTGAAGGGACTCACCCAACCATGACAGGAGTAAACCCATGCACATGCACATGCAAGTATGCCCATGCATTTGCAATTATGCGCACACCCATGCATGGTCATGCAAGTAAGTCCATGCACACGCATGGGGTCTTACCATCTCGACGTTGGTGATCAGTAGCATGTATGCAAGTGATCTCTTGCACATGCAAGTATGCCCATACCCATGCACATGTAGGACTTACTTACCTTCTTGGCCTTAGTTATCAGGATCAGCACTGCCCCATGCTCCATTTTCAGCAAACCTGCGACTCCCAAAACGACGGGCGCATCTTCGGGGAGAAGATTCTCGCCGACGATCCTCGCAGTCCCAGCTTTCAGATCGATCTGCAGCGATTTGATGGATGATGTAGGAGCCCCAGGGGCAGGTTTGGGGGGCGCCCAAGGCTGTAGAATGACCATTGAGTTTCGAACTTCGAACTTGAGGGCTCCATCGGGGATTAACGGGGCGGGTTTCTGTATCGGAGTGCTCATGTAGGGTGAGGGGGCGAAGAGGAAGGTGCAATGTATGTGGGGGGGGGAGGGGAAGGGTGGAGGGGGGACGATCTAGAGTGGGCTTGTCAATTAAAGCGGCAGCACTTGATGGATGGTGGAATAGGAAAAGGAGGTAAGGATGGGGGAGGGAGGTCCAGTTCGAAAGGAGAGAGAGATAATGAGTAAAGTCGCGATTCGAAGAAATCAAATACCGCGATCCAGAGGTTACGTGACTGTGGTAGCTCGCCGGTCACCTACTGCCCGACATTTACCGGTTGACAAGCCACGTCAAAACCAAGATCGGCCAACTCAGCAAGCTCCACGCTCCTCCCCACCCGCACCCGTCCCTACCTCCCGAACTTTCTACCGGAGTAGTTGCTCCCGCGCCCCCCAGCCCCTCCCCCTACCAACAGCACCCCCAGGCCCCAATGCTGCTAACAACTAACTCCATTCCAATAGTTATATTCATTCATTACCAACTCTGCCATACGCACCTCAAGACATACAAACACGACATCGCTTCGACCCCCAACTCCAACCTCTTCGCATCCTTCGTCTTTGTTTCCGTCCGCCCTCACGCAAGGCTTGTAAAACAGCGACTGCATTGCAACAAATTCCCCCTCTGCGTGTACGTCACCCCGTTGCAGAACTGCAACAGCACTTGAGCTCCCCAGCCTTCTGCGCGCTCGTCACCCCCATTGCAAAACTGCGACAGCACTAGAGCAACCCGGCTGTCTGCGCGCTCGTCTCCCTCGTTGCCGACCTCCCTCGCGGAGACAGAGCGTCCAAGCACTGATTCTTGGGTGCTTCTAATTCCCAGGCAGCAGGCTCCCCTGCCTATCACGCCATGGAGCCCGTCAATTCCAAAACCATCGCCGATGCGAGCCATGACCTCATGAAGCGATGCTGCACCTGGATGGAGAAGGCAAAAAAACGCAGCCCCATACCTCTCATATTCCCCAACCAGAAGGTTGAACAGCGGTCCCAAGTTAACTGTGGCATTTCCATAGACTACTTGAAAATGTTTTCCAAGAGTCTTCTAGATGAGCCCAGGCTTCCAACCAGGACGAGGCATATTGTGCGCCACATTGTTGCCTTCGCCACACAGACACAGAATTGCCGCATGGTGGATATCGTACCCAAGGTGTGGCGTGGGGTGGGGTGTGTTTGCGTGTGTTAGCGTGTTTGTGTGCATTTGTGTGTGTGTTTGTGTGTGTACATAGCAAACCAGCCATGATCCCCCCCCCCCCCCCCCCCCCCCCCCCACACACACACACACACACACACACACACACACACAACACACACACACAAACACACACACACAAACACACACACACCACTCCACACAAACAAACACACATACACACACATGCGCACCCTCTCTTACCCACACCACTTGCCCACAAAAAATCCCAATCCCTGTACCCTACAACTACTCCCTATCCTGCAAGAGCATGTGTGCATGTGAACCACCACCACCACCACCACCACCACGTCCACCACTACCACCACCACCACCACCACACACAAACACACACAAACAAACAAACAGACAAACAAACAAACAAACACACACACACAATCACGAGCCCACAATTACTCCCAACCCCTCAACTCTCTTGCACCTCACCTAAACCTGAACCTCTAAACTACCTCTAATCTACCTCCAAAACATAAACTTAAACATACACCTAAACCTGAACATGCACACGTAACCTAAACCTGAACATCTAAACCTAAACACCTAAACCTAAACAGCTAAAAAGCTAAACGCCTAAACCTAAACACCTAAACATAAAGACGTAAAGACCTAAACACCTAAACACCTATACCTAAACACCTAAACACCTAAACATCAATCCTACAGGAGCATGTGGGCACCGCTGCAGTCTTTGTAAGCCATAGCTGGGACTTCGACTTGCATGGTGTGGTGAACTCCCTGGTGGCCGACTTCGAGCGGCGTTGGCCTAGACAAAAAACACCTAAACCTAAACACCGAAACACCGAAACACCTAAACACCTAAACGCCTAAACGCCTAGACAAAAACACCAAAACCTAAACACTGAAACACCTAAACACTGAAACATCTAAGCACCTAAACACCAATCCTACAGGAGCATGTTGGCACCGCCTCAGTCTTTGTAAGCCATAGCTGGGACTTCGACTTGCATGATGTGGTGAACTCCCTGGTGGCCGACTTCGAGCGGCGATGGCAGATCTATCTGACCTACCGAAACCGAAACCAAAGGGGTATTGATGCAGCGATGGTGACTGAGGTGGTTGACGCTGATAAAAAGAAGAAGCAGGATGCGCTAGTGATGGAAGAACGGAAGAACCTGGCTGGGTACTATGTGTGGTGAGATGGGGTGGTGGGGGTGGGGTGGGGTGGAGGGTAATGGGGTTGGGATGGGGAGTGTATGTGGGTGTGTGGGTGGATGGGATGGGGTGGGTTGGTTTATGGTAGTGGATGGGTAGTTTATGGGGGTGGGTGGGTGGGTTGGGTGTTTTTTGGTAGTGGGTGGGTGGTGAGATTTGATGGTGACAGAGGAGGTTGGCGATGATAAAAAGAAGATGCAGGATGCGCTACTGATGGAAGAACGGAAGAACCTGGCTGGGTACTATGTGTGGTGAGATGGGGTGGTGGGGATGGGGTGGGGTGGAGGGTAATGGGGTTGGGATGGGGAGTGTATGTGGGTGTGTGGGTGGATGGGATGGGGTGGGTTGGTTTATGGTAGTGGATGGGTAGTTTATGGGGGTGGGTGGGTGGGTTGGGTGTTTTTGGTAGTGGGTGGTGGTGAGATTTGATGGTGACAGAGGAGGTTGGCAATGCTAAAAAGAAGATGCAGGATGCGCTACTGATGGAAGAACGGAAGAACCTAGCTGGGTACTATGTGTGGTGAGATGGGGTGGTGGGGATGGAGTGGGGTGGTATATGGTAGTGGGTGGGTGGTTTATGGTCCTGGCTGGGTGGTTGGGCGGTTGGGTGGGGTGTTTTTGGTAGTGGGTGGGTGGGTGGGTGGTGAGATGTGGTGGGGGTAGGGGTGGGGGTTCGTAGAGTTGGTGTTGGCAGTGGTGTTAGCGGTTGGTGGTCGGTGGTTGTTGGAGGTGGGAGGGAGGGGGTGAGAAGGGGGGTAGGGAGGGGGTGAGGAGGGGGGTAGGGAGGGGGCGAGGAGGGAGGGGGGAGGGGGGTGGGAAGAGGGGAGGGAGGAGGGGGGGGGCTGAAAGGGGTGGGGTGGGTGGATGGGTGGGGGGTGGAGTGGGTTGGGGGAGGGGGGGATATCTGTGGTGAGCATAAACCGATTGCATCTGATCCAACCTCTCCTTGTATCCCCCGTATCAGGATGGACGTCTTTGCATTGCAGCAGGACAGCCACACTAGCCCCCCTGAATTGCCCCTTATCAATCGATTGTTTGGGTGGGGTTGAGGGGTTGGGTGGGAAGGGGGGAGGAGGGAGGGGGGAGGGGTGGAAATGTGTGTGTGGGTGGGTGGGTGGGTGGGTGGGTGTGGTGTGTGGGGGGGGGGGGGGGGGGGGGGGGGGGGGGGGTATCTGTGGTGTGAGCATAAACCGATTGCACCTGATCCAACCTCTCCTTGTATCCCCCTGATCAGGATGGACGTCTTTGCATTGCAGCAGGACAGCCACACTAGCCCCCCTGAATTGCCCCTCATCAACCGACTGATCATGGTTATCGGAAGGACGGTGCTCATGATTGATGAGGATGCGGCAGTTCTGGACCGCACGTGGTGCCTGTGGGAGGTGCGTACAACAGAGGGTGTGGATGGTGTGGGGACAGAGTGGTGGGGGGAGGGTGGGGGGGTGAGGGAGGGGAGAGGAGGAGGGAAGGAGGGTGATTGGGGAGACGGTGCTCATGATTGATGAAGATGCTGCAGTTCTGGACCGCTCATGGTGCCTGTGGAAGGTGCGTGGATGGGGTGGGGGAGGAGAGTGGGGAGGGGAGGGTGGGGTGGGGGAGAGAGTGGGGAGGGGAGGGGGGGGGGGGGGGGGGGGGGGGGGGGGGGGGGGGGGGGGGGGGGGGGGGGGGGGGGGGGGGGAGAGTGGGGAGGGGAGGGTGTGGTGGGGAGAGAGTGGGTAGGGGGGGGAGAGAGTGGTGAGAGTGGGGGGAGGGGGGGGGGGGTAGGGGGGGGTCTTGCCAGAAGGAATGCAGGTCTGGGCGACAACCAAATGCAACCGGCCACTGAACACCCTTGGGATAGAAGGTCCAGACGCATACACTTAACCCACCACCACCACCACCACCCAGCTTTCACCCATCCCCCCCACCCACCCCATCCCCCTACACCCACACCCAGACACCCACTCAAACCCACTCACACCACCACCCCACCCATGCAGTCCTGGGCGACAACCAAATACAACCAAACTCTGATCACCCTAAGAATCCCAGTGGGCAACTATGGGTTAGAAGGGCCAGGCGCATCCACTATACCCACCACCACCACTCAGCACACTTTACCCACCACCACCACCACCCAGCCCCCCCCTACACTCACACCCACACCCACTCACCCCCACGCCCAGGCCTGGGCGACAACCAAATGTAACCGAACTCTGAGCACCCTCGGAATCCCAGAGGGCAACTATGGTCTGGAAGGGCCAGACGCATACACCCCTTCAGACATCGACATTGCTGTTGACCCAGCAGAGCAGGTGGGTGGTTGTTACAGTCCAGGGGTAGCTGATAGGCATAGATGGCCCAGATGCCTACACCCCTTCTGACATCGACATTGCTGTTGACCCAGCAGAGCAGGTGGGTGGTTGTTACAGTCCAGGGGTAGCTGATAGGCATAGATGGCCCAGATGCCTACACCCCTTCTGACATCGACATAGCTGTCGACCCAGAAGAGCAGGTGGGTGGTTGTTACAGTCCAGGGGTAGCTGATAGGCATAGATGGCCCAGATGCCTACACCCCTTCTGACATCGACATAGCTGTTGACCCAGCAGAGCAGGTGGGTGGTTGTTACAGTCCAGGAGTAGCTGATAGGCATAGATGGCCCAGAAGCCTACACACCTTCAAACATCGACATTGCTGTTGACCCAGCAGAGCAGGTGGGTGGTTGTTACAGTCCAGGGGTAGCTGATAGGCATACATGGCCCAGATGCCTACACCCCTTCAGACATCGACATTGCTGTTGACCTAGCAAAGCAGGTGGGTGGTTGTTACAGTCCAGGAGTAGCTGATAGGCATAGATGGCCCAGATGCCTACACCCCTTCAGACATCGACATTGCTGTTGACCCAGCAAAGCAGGTGGGTGGTTGTTACAGTCCAGGGTTAGCTGATAGGCATAGATGGCCCAGATGCCTACACCCCTTCAGACATCGGCATTGCTGTTGACCCAGCAGAGCAGGTGGGTGGTTGTTACAGTCCAGGGGTAGCTGATAGGTATAGATGGTCCAGATGCCTACACCCCTTCAGATATCGACATTGCCGTTGACCCAGCAGAGCAGGTGGGTTGTTGTTTTATGATACCATAACGATATAGATAAACAAATTATCTTGAAAATGTATAAAAATAAATATGTATTATATATTATAAATATATAAGATATATGAGATACAAATAAACAAAATAATATGGAAATACATCAATAATCTGGAAATAAATCATATTTTCACCCCAGGAGGTTTGTATGTTGTTACAGTTTAGGGTAGTCGATAGGCATAGATGGGTAGGGTTAGAATCAGAGTTTCATTTTTCGACGACGCGTCGCCATTCCGACGCCATTCCGTAGAATGCTACAGCCCCCGACCCCCCCCCGATATCAGCACACGCTGCCCCCCGACCCCACCAGGCTCCACGCTTCGCCATGCGATGGCTACGCAACTACCCTGAAATCAGGGTTGAGTAGCCCAAGTAGCTACTCAACCTGGACTACAGAAATCTGAAATAAAAAACACTGGTTAGAATGGCACATCGACATTGCTGTTGACCCAGCAGAGCAGGTGGGTTGCTGTTTTATTATATAAATACATAAATAATATAAGAATATACATATAATATACGAATTTACAAAATAATATGGAAATATCTAAATAAATGAAATAAAATAAATAAATATTGTATTTCACCCCATGAGGTGTGTTTTTGTTACGGGCCAGGGTAGCCGACAGGCATAGATGGGTAGGGTTAGAATGGCACATCGACATTGCTGTTGACCCAGCAGAGCAGGTGGGTGGTTGTTACAGTCCAGGGGTAGCTGATAGGTATAGATGGTCCAGATGCCTACACCCCTTCAGATATCGACATTGCCGTTGACCCAGCAGAGCAGGTGGGTTGTTGTTTTATGATACCATAAAGACATAGATAAACAAATTATCTTGAAAATGTATAAAAATAAATACATATTATATATTATAAATATATAAGATATATGAGATACAAATAAACAAAATAATATGGAAATACATCAATAATATGGAAATAAATCATATTTTCACCCCAGGAGGTTTGTATGTTGTTACAGTTTAGGGTAGTCGATAGGCATAGATGGGTAGGGTTAGAATCAGAGTTTCATTTTTCGACGACGCGTCGCCATTCCGTCGCCATTCCATAGAATGCTACAGCCCCCGAACCCCCCCGATATCAGCACACGCTGCCCCCCGACCCCACCAGGCTCCACGCTTCGCCATGCGATGGCTACGCAACTACCCTGAAATCAGGGTTGAGTAGCCCAAGTAGCTACTCAACCTGGACTACAGAAATCTGAAATAAAAAACATTGGTTAGAATGGCACATCGACATTGCTGTTGACCCAGCAGAGCAGGTGGGTTGCTGTTTTATTATATAAATACATAAATAATATAAGAATATACATATAATATACGAATTTACAAAATAATATGGAAATATCTAAATAAATGAAATAAAATAAATAAATATTGTATTTCACCCCATGAGGTGTGTTTTTGTTACGGGCCAGGGTAGCCGACAGGCATAGATGGGTAGGGTTAGAATGGCACATCGACATTGCTGTTGACCCAGCAGAGCAGGTGGATTGCTGTTTTATCATATAAATAAATAAGATAAAAATAAATCTATAATATACGAATAAACAAAATAATATGGAAATTATAAATAATAAATAAATAAAAAAAAAAATTCACCCCATGAGGTGTGTTGTTGTTACGGTCCAGGGTAGCCGATAGGCATAGATGGGTAGGGATAGAAGGGCCAGATGCCTACACCACTTCGGACATCGACGTTGCTGTTGATCCAGCAGAGCAGGTGGGTTGTTGTTACAGTCCAGGGTAGCTGATAGGCATAGATGGGTAGGGATAGAAGGGCACATCGACGTTGATGTAGACCAAGCAGAGCAGGTGGGTTATTGTAAATAAATAAATAAATTATGTGGAAATAGATAAACAATATATCCGAATATATACATAATTAAATAATACCAATAAATAAATAAATAATATGGGAATAATTAAATAATATAGACACGAATAAACAATACAGAAAAAATGAATAATAAATCAATAATATGGAAATAAATAAAGTATCTCCTCTAGTGCCTAAGTCCGACCCTGAGTGGTACAGATGGTGTTCACCTATTACCTCCAGTCCAAAGAAAACTTTTCTTTGCCAACAAGTTGCCTAACCACATCAGTTCAACATATAAATATTCAGAGTTGGGTTCTCTAAGGTGGTGGGAAGCAGGCAAAGCAAAACATGTGATTGTTTTCACTATGGGGCCCCCTAAGTCGGTACGGATTTTACGATAAGTGGAACGGAGCCTATCGCTAAAAAAAACAAGTTTTCATAAAATAAAAAGTAGGTAGCCCTATTGTGCACATCTTTCCCCATAAATAATTGTAACGTCAGGTTTTGGATGGCAGTACATGGGCAGTACGGGTGAATATGGACCCAAAAATACTGATTCTTTACATATTGTTGGTGCCCTAAGTGTGGTACAACGCTGCACAGCCTGAATTGTTTCATTTTGCGTCTTAGTTTTGCTTCGTAGCATGAAGGCTTTTTTATTTTTGAAATTTCAAAATTCAAAATTATTCTCAAAATATATTAAAAAAAACTTTTTCAACTTTATTTGAAACATCCACATGTGAAGTTAGTTTTTGATTTGGGAAAGGGGGGTAAAATCTGAAGTTGGGAGGTGGGATTGGGAGGTGATCAGGTGAATTTTCGAGTTGTACTGCTATCTCAGTAAATTCCGAGGCCAAGGCTGAAGCGCAGCCCCTGACCTTGTGGTAGGGGTTTGATAAGCCTTTCGTCCCGCGGTAACATGATTTGGAATAGCTCGCACGCCTTCATGTCTGGCGCGATCTGGATTTGTACCACAATTTATCGCACATCTGATGTACTGCCACCGGCCTTCTGTACAAGGCTGCTCGCGACCACATGCGAATGCGGACCGGAAATACATGTGTGCGTAGCTGACACAATTGCGCGAAAGGTGGGCCAGACAGAATTCGATTCCGAGCATTATGGGGCCTGTACGGCTCTGTACCACAAATTTGTACCAACTTAGGGCGTTTTTGGACTTAGGCTGTAGTGGATATATATATATATATATATATATATATATATAAACATAAATAAAAAAATAAAATAAAAATACATAGTATTTCCACCCCAGCAGGTATGTATGTTTTTACAGTCCAGGGGTAGCTGATAGGCATAGATGGGTAGGGATAGATGGGTAAGAATAGATGGGCCAGATCATCTGCCCAGCCAGATCATCTGGGTTGTTGTAATAAAATATAAATAAATACACAAATAATATGGATTTTCACCCCAGGAGGTATTTATGTTTGGATTTGTTACAGTCCAGGGGTTCATCAATGCTTTTTCTTTTTAGCCCTTCCCGTCACAGTCGGGCAAGTCCCTTAAGCCTATTTGGCCTAATCCTGAACTGTGGTTATGTGATATACATACACAGACCAGGAGCCCCTTTCAGTGATATACAATGGTCTAGTGGTACACCAGATCGCTTGAGGATGAAGAGTCGGGGGGTTGACTCCCCCTTCGGTCGCTCCTGGCGTTGCAGGTCGTTGTCAACCGCGATGGTAGCTTGTCCAGTTGAGGTAGGAGACCGCTCCCCACCCGCGTACGACGGGCTCCCTTAACACCACGCCCCACCAGGCGTTATCATTACACAGTCCAGGGGTAGCCAATGAGGCTGAAAGTATAGGCTTGCTCATAAGTTCCAAAGCATACACCCATGGGCGATACACCCCTTGCCTATATCCATGTATTGCCCATTAATAAATATGGGCGATGAATAATAAATAATAAATATAACACCCATGGGCGATACACCCCTTGCCTATATCCATATATCGCCCATTAATAAATATGGGCGATGAATAATAAATAATACATATAACACCCATGGGCGATACACCCCTTGCCTGTATCCATGTATCGCCTATAAATAAATAATTTAGAAATATTTACATAATATTTTCACACCAGGAAGTATGTACGTTGCTACAGTCCAGGGGTAGCCAATAAGGCTGAAAGTATAGGCTTGCTCATAAATCCCGATGCTGTTGGAAATTAATTTACCTTAAAAGCTTTTATGTTGAGTGGTTTACATCTGCCTTGTCAAGGCTTCTTACAATATAATGGGCCATGCATTAAACAAGTCATCACACGAGCACTCATTTTGAATACTATCTTATATATTGTATATGTCAGGTATATGTCCTATCTAATATATTATATATAGTGTATATGTCAGGTATATGTCCTATCTTATATATTATATATAGTGTATATGTCGTATTTTGTATATCCTGATTTACAATTTGGTGTCCTACCCTGCAGGACTATGCTCCACTGCCAAAGCTTAAACTGGATGCGAGCAAGGTATGTATGTATGCTTGTATGTATGTATGTATGTTTGTATGTATGTATGTATGTATGTATGTATGTATGTATGTATGTATGTATGTATGTATGTATGTATGTATGTATGTATGTATGTATGTATGTATGTATGTATGTATGTATGTATCTATCTATGTATCTATGTATGTACTAGTACAGTAGCCGTGTGGCCGTTGGCCACCCCTACCTGCCCCCCCACCCTTCTTCCTTCTTCACCCCTCCCTCCCTGTGTCCTACTTCCTACCCCCTCTATATTTTCTGTTTCCTATCCTCCTCTACTTCCTCTTCACCCTCCCTCCATCTCTCCCCATTCCCTGTTTTCTTACCCTTGACCCTACCCCCATGCCTCCCCCTCCCCTCTGTCCCCCTCCCCCTTCTCCGTCCCTCTTCCCCCCCCCCCCCCCCATTTTCTGAACCCACCATCCCTCCCCCCATGCACCACCATAAACTCACATTCTTCCCTACCTGCCCCCCACCCCCACCCTTTCACCTTTCACCCCCACACCTCATTCTCTGAACCCACCATCCCTCCCCCCATGCACCACCATCAACTCACATTCTTCCCTGCCTGCCCCCTGTGTGTGTGTGTGTGTGTGTGTGTGTGTGTGTAGGACGATAGTCGTAGTCATTGTGTGGCACTCTGTATTTTTGCAGTCCAGGGGTAGCATACAAGTTTAGGTATGCAGCACCTCTTTCATGTTAACAATAGTTAACGTGCATTCTTGTGCGTGTGTGTGTGTGTGTGTAGGACGATAGTCGTAGCCATTATGTGGCACTATGTATTTTCGCAGTCCAGGGGTAGCATACAAGTTTAGGTATGCAGCACCTCTTTCATGTTAACAATAGTTGATGTGCATGCTTGTGCGTGTGTGTGTGTTGCTGTGTTGTAAATGATTAAATAATTAAGACGGCTAGCTGATCAAGTACCCAGCCGCGGTACATCATATTGGTGACATACTTGGTCCCGGATTCACATTTTCATAGATTCAACACTCCTCCATATACTCAGTTAAAAATCTCCAATCTGCACTTTTTGAATTTGTTACCAAAGCCTGCGGACTATATGCACCTTAAGGTGGGGCTGCAATCAAGCTTGCTGTCCAATTTTGCAGGCTCAGCCTATCGCACTTTCATTTCTAGCTACCCCCAAAAGACCAGCTACCCCCAAAAGAAGACCAACTAGGTGGCTCATGCTATGTGCATCACTTTATCATTTTAAGCCACATGTACATCATGTACCTTCATCATCATAAGAACCTCGTACATCATGTACCTCCTCATTTGAAGTCTAAGACCCTTGTACAGCATGTAATTTTATCATTATAATAACCTTGTACATCACGTACCTTCATCATTTTGAGCTCCCTGTACCTCATGTACCTTCATCATTCATCCCCATCACATGTATGTCATGTACCTTCATCATTTTAGTCCCCATGTACATCATGTACCTTCATCATGTACCTTCATCATTTTAATCCCCATGTACATCATGTACCTTCATCATGTACCTCCATCATTTTAATCCCCATGTACATCATGTACCTTCATCATTCCTCCCCATCACATGTACGTCATGTACCTTCATCATTTTAATCCCCATGTACATCATGGACCTTCATCATCTACACAGACCAGCTACCCCCAAGAGAGGACCAACTTGGTGGCTCAGTTCAGCGCTGAGGTGGCGTCCATCAACAACCGCATGACAAATATAAACCAGCTGGTGCAAGGCTTATGGGAAGCTGTTTCTGCAGCTAGAGTGGTGGAGCGCCGCATTCCTCGCATGCAGCTGAAGGTGTGTGAGGTGGTGGGGCTGGGAGTGGGGCCTGGAAGGTGTGTGAGGTGGTGGGGTTGGGAGTGGGGCCTGGAAGGTGTGTGAGGTGGTGGGGCTGGGAGTGGGGCCTGGAAGGTGTGTGAGGTGGTGGGGCTGGGAGTGGGGCCTGGAAGGTGTGTGAGGTGGTGGGGCTGGGAGTGGGCCTGGAAGGTGTGTGGGGTGGTGGGGCTGGGAGTGGGGCCTGGAAGGTGTGTGAGGTGGTGGGGCTGGGAGTGGGGCCTGGAAGGTGTGTGAGGTGGTGGGGCTGGGAGTGGGGCCTGGAAGGTGTGTGAGGTGGTGGGGCTGGGAGTGGGGCTGGAAGGTGTGTGAGGTGGTGGGGCTGGGAGTGGGGCCTGGAAGGTGTGTGAGGTGGTGGGGCTGGGAGTGGGCCTGGAAGGTGTGTAAGGTGGTGGGGCTGGAGTGGGGTTTGGAAGGTGTGTGAGGTGGTGGGGCTGGGAGTGGGGCCTGGAAGGAGAGGGGGTCTAAAGCGGGGGGGGGGGGGGGGGGGGGGGGGGGGGGGTCAACAAGGGGATGACAAGTATTAGCCAGCTGGTGCAAGGCGTATGGAAAGCTATCTCTGCAGCTAGAGTGGTGGAGCGCCACATTCCTCGCATGCAGCTGAAGGTGTGTGAGGTGGTGGGGCTGGTGGATGTGGTGCTGGTAGTGGGGCCTGGAAGGAGAGGGGGTCTGAAAGGGGGGGGGTCAACAAGGGGAAGACAAGTATTAGCCAGCTGGTGCAAGGCGTATGGGAAGCTGTATCTCCAGCTACAGTGGTGGAGCGCCGCATTTTTAGCATGCAGCTGAAAGTGGGTGGGTGGTGGAGGTGGTCAGTGTGTGTGTGGGTGGGTGAATGGGGTGGGGTGGGGGGGTGGGGGGGGGGGGGTCAACAAGGAGATGACAAGTATTAGCCAGCTGGTGCAAGGCGTAAGGGAAGCAGTCACTGCAGCTAGAGTGGTGGAGGTGGTCAGTGTGTGTGTGTGTGGGTGGGTGGGTGGGTGGGTGGGGGTGGGGGTGGGGGGGTTCAACAAGGGGATGACAAGTATTAGCCAGCTGGTGCAAGGCGTAAGGGAAGCAGTCACTGCAGCTATAGTGGTGAGCGCTGCATTCCTTGCATGCAGCTGAAGGTGGGTGTGGTGCTGCTGCTGGTGCTGCTGGTGCTGCTGGTGGGAGTGGGGTCTGGATGGAGGGAGGGGGAGCGGGCCCAAGAAGACCACCCTTTGAGTCGATTTGTTTGTCTGTAAAACAACAAAAGATTCGAATTGCGTGAACAATGGCAGTGCATGATGCAGGGGGGCTTTGGCCAATGGAAGAGGGTTCGCGCAGTGAGACCCACCCATTGAGGCGAAATTCGTTTTTGTAAAAAAAAAAAATTGAAGTGTGATAATAATGGTGGTGCATGATGCAGGGGGGCTTTGGACAATGGAAGAGGGCTAGCACAGTGAGACCCATCCTTTGAGGCGAAATTCCTATTTACAAAAAAACGAAAATTGAAAATGCGAGAACAATGGTGGTGCATGATGTAGGGGGGCTTTGGACAATGGAGGGCTAGTGCATGGAGACCCACCCTTTGAGGGGATTTGTTTGTCTGTAAACCAATAAAAGATTTGTAATGCGAGAACAATAGTGGTGCATGATGCAGGGGGGCTTTGGACAATGGAAGAGGGCTGGCGCAGTGAGACCCACCCTTTGAGGCCATTTTGTTTGGCTGTAAAAAATACAAGATTTGAAATGCAAGAACAATAGTGGTGCATGATGTAGGGGGGCTTTGGACAATAGAAGAGGGCTGGCGCAGTGAGACCCACCCTTTGAGGCCATTTTGTTTGGCTGTAAAAAAATACAAGATTTGAAATGCAAGAACAATAGTGGTGCATGATGTAGGGGGGCTTTGGACAATGGAAGAGGGCTGGCGCAGTGAGACCCACCCTTTGAGGCCATTTTGTTTGGCTGTAAAAAATACAAGATTTGAAATGCAAGAAAAATAGTGGTGCATGATGCAGGGGGGCTTTGGACAATAGAAGAGGGCTGGCGCAGTGAGACCCACCCTTTGAGGCCATTTTGTTTGGCTGTAAAAAATACAAGATTTGAAATGCAAGAACAATAGTGGTGCAGGATTCAAGGGGGGCTTTGGACAATGGAAGAGGGATAGCGCAGTGAGACCCTCTTTTTCAAAAAAATCATTTTTGCAAAACAAAAAGAAAATTTGGAAATGCGAGAACAATGGCGGCGCATGATGCAGGGGTGCTTAGGACAATATAACTGCACTCTAAACCCTGAACTCTACACAGAGCTTTCCAGTGTGGACAACAAATATTGCAAGTACATCACTGCGTACTGCACTGCACTTCATTGCATGATGTACTTTACCCCGTATTTTCCATCAGCACACCACTCTGTGCTGTACTCTGCTAATTACTGTACTGCTGTACTTCACCCCATGCAGGTCTGTGAGGCCCTTATTTTGACAAGTAAGATGTACAGCAATTCGTACAGTCAGCCGGTGTACAAGGATGTGGAGGCTGCTAGAGGTGCATGTCGCTCCATCATTGACCGCTACTTTGACAAGGTAGGGTTTAGCGCCTAGGGTTTAGTTTTTTTTTTTTTTTTTGACGTGGAGGCAGCCAGGGGCTCATGTCGCTCCATTTTCGACCGCTACTTTGACAAGGTAGGATTTTGGTTGTTGGGTTGTTGACGTGGAGGCAGCCAGGGGCACATGTCGCTCCATCATCAACCGCTACTTTGACATGGTAGGGTTTAGGGTTTTGGTTGTTGGGTTGTTGACGTGGAGGCAGCCAGGGGCACATGTCGCTCCATCATTGACCGCTACTTTGACATGGTAGGGTTTAGGGTTTTGGTTGTTGGGTTGTTGACGTGGAGGCAGCCAGGGGCACATGTCGCTCCATCATCGACTGCTACTTTGACATGGTAGGGTTTAGGGTTTTGGTTGTTGGGTTGTTGACGTGGAGGCAGCCAGGGGCACATGTCGCTCCATCATCGACCGCTACTTTGACAAGGTAGACTTTAGGGTTTTGGTTGTTGGGTTGTTGACGTGGAGGCAGCAGGGGCACATGTCCGCTCCATCATCGACCGATACTTTGACATGTTGGGTTTAGGTTTTGGTGTTGGGTTGTTGACGTGGAGGCAGCCAGGGGCACATGTCGCTCCATCATCAACCGCTACTTTGACATGGTTGGGTTTAGGGTTTTGGTTGTTGGGTTGTTGACGTGGAGGCAGCCAGGGGCACATGTCGCTCCATCATCGACTGCTACTTTGACATGGTAGGGTTTAGGGTTTTGGTTGTTGGGTTGTTGACGTGGAGGCAGCCAGGGGCACATGTCGCTCCATCATCGACCGCTACTTTGACAAGGTAGACTTTAGGGTTTTGGTTGTTGGGTTGTTGACGTGGAGGCAGCCAGGGGCACATGTCGCTCCATCATCGACCGCTACTTTGACATGGTAGGGTTTAGGGTTTTGGTTGTTGGGTTGTTGACGTGGAGGCAGCCAGGGGCACATGTCGCTCCATCATCGACCGCTACTTTGACAAGGTAGGGTTTAAGGGTTTTGGTTTTTGGGGTTGTTGACGTGGAGGCAGCCAAGGGCACATGTCGCTCCATCATTGACCACTACTTTGACAAGGTAGGGTTTAGCGCATAGGGTTTAGGGTTTTGGTTTTGGGGTTATTGTCATGGAGGCAGCCTGGGGCGCATGTCGCTCCATCATTGACCGCTACTTTGACAAGGTAGGGTTTAGCGCCTAGGGTTTAGGGTTTTAGTTTTTGGGTTATCGTCATGGAGGCAGCCTGGGGCGTATGTCCCTCCATCATCGACCGCTACTTTGACAAGGTAGGCTTTAGCACCTAGGGTTTAGGGTAGAAGGTTAATGACGTGGAGGCAGCCTGGGGCACGTGTCGTTCCATCATTGACCGCTACTTTGACAAGGTAGGGTTTATGGTTTACTGTTAATGGCATGGAGGCCGCTAGAGGCGCATGTCCCTCCATCATTGACCCCTACTTTGATACGGTAGGGTTTAGGGTTTCCGGTTAATGACATGGAGGCCGCTAGAGGTGCATGTCCCTCCATCATTTGAGCATCCCCCTACTGTTTTGAAAACGGTAGCGGTTGGTTTTTTTGTAGGGGAGCAATAGAATAATACTAAGCACACCACTACCATCACGACCACCTACGACCACTACCACGCACCACGTGCCACCACTAACACTAACACCACCAGCACCAACACCAGCACCAACACCACGCCACCAACACCACCAACACCACCACCATCAACACCACCAACACCACTACCACCAACACCACTGCCACCATCGCCACCAATACCACCAACACTACCACCAACACCAACACTATCATCACCACCAACACCACCACTACCACCACCACTATCACTACTGCCACCAACACCACCATACTACCACCACACCAACACCATCATCATCACCATCATATATCCATTAAACTCCTCCCATCTAACTCCCCCCAACGTTTTGTCCATGCTGCCCCAGTGTTGCAGGAAGACAAAGCCGCCAAGCTGATGACTAAAAGGCAGCCAACCCATTAACCTATGAGGATGACTAAATCGCAGCCAATCCATACAACTCAGATAACGATGCATCAACATTCCTGGTGCAAATTCCCCCCCTCTTCCCCCTACCCCCGCCACCTCCCCCCACCCCCCCCCCCCCCCCCCCAGGACCATGCCACCTCTACCCCTACCCCCTTATCCCCACCCCCTACACCAACACCGCAGCGCCCGACCCCACCCACCACCGGAAACCCCCACAAACCAACCCAAAAAACAGAAAAAAGGAACCAAAACAAAAAACAGGGAAGAAGATAAAAAAAGAACCCAACCCCTAACCCCTAACCCCTTAACCTCCACCCACACACCATTTAACCCCCCTTACACACCCCCCCCCCCCACCCCCCTGCCTACCCCCCCCACCTCCCCTACCCCCCCCTACCCCCTAAACCTACCCAACGCCCCCAAATCATGACCCACCCGCCCCCGGTCCCCGGTGTTGCAGGAAACACCACAACGGTTATAAAGATGATGGCTAAAAGCAGCCTACCTATAAAACTTAGAATCCACTGACCGGATGCCATCGACATCCCCCACCCCCTTGCGGACGACACATTCCTCCCCCCCCACAACCACCCCACCTCTACCCCGCCACCTCTCCGCACCCCGCCCCACCTCTCCCCCCCCACTAACAATGAGGATGACTAAAAGGCAGCCAACCCATAAAACTCAGTTAAGGATGCATCAACATCCCTTGGTGCAATTCTCCCCACTCCCCCTACCCCGCCACCTATCCCCCCCCACCCTTTTCCCCCCTACCCTGCCACCCCTACCCTCTACCCCCTACCCCCGCACCAAAATTTCTGCCCATGCTGTCCTCCTTTGCAGGATAAAAAAGATGCCAAGCTGTTGAGCAATCAGGACGTAGAGCTAGAGCTGTGGGAGTGTCTCACCTTCCTTCATAAGCAACTTTCACGCATGCGCTACGATCCGTTTTGGCTCAAGGTGTGTGGGTAAAGGACTGTGTGTTGTGTATACCATAATTATATGTAATGTACTAATATGTGAGTGCCTCACATGCCTTCATAAGCAGCTTGCAAGCATGCGCTACAATCCGTTTTGGCTCAAGGTGTGCGGGTAAAGGAATGTGCATGGTACAGTAGATGTTCCGTACATATATGTGGGTGTCTTGCCTCCCTACACAATCAGCTTGCGCACATGCTCTAGGATGTGTGGTATGCACCGGAAGTATATGTAATATGTGAGTGTCTCGCCTTCCTTCATAAGCAGCTTTCATGCATGCGCTACGATCCATGTTGGGTCAAGGTGCGTGAAGGACTGTGTGTTGTATGTACTGTAGATGGGAAGCTGTGTAAGTGCCTAACCTCCCTGCATGACCAGCTTGCAGGCATGAGCTACGATCCATGTTGGGTCAAGGTGTGTGAAGGACTGTGTGTTGTATTTACTGTAGATGGAAAGCTGTGTAAGTGTCTTACATTTCTACATAAGCAGCTTTCATGCACGCGCTACGATCCATTTTGGGTCAAGGTGTGTGGGTTAAGGAATGCGTGCTGTGTGTACAGTAGATGCACCATAAGTATATGTAATATGTGAGTGCCCTACATTCCTTCATAAGCATCTGCACGCATGCCATATTGGATCAAGGTTTATGGGTAAAATAGTGTGCGTGGGATATACCGTAAGTTTATGTAATACCTGAGTGCCTCACATTCCTTCATAAGAACCTAGCAAGCATGCCATATAGGCTCAAGGTGTGTGGGTAAAGAAGTGTGTTTGGTATGCACCATAAGTATGTGTAACATGTGAGTGCCTCACATTCCTTCATTAGCAGCTTGCAGGCATGCGCTACAATCAAACTATGTGGACATCTTGCTGCACCAGGCTATTTTTATATTTTAAATTATTTTACTATTTAAAAAATATATCCTATAAATGCAGCTACGCCCATACCCACACCAACACCTGCACCCACACCCACAACCACACCCATACACACACCAACACCCCCCACACACACCAACAGGAAATTGAGGGCTTTGCCAAGCTGTCACACCGCTCCTTTGCAACGCGCTTCTCTGGCAAATATGTGGACAACCTGATGCACCAGGCTTTTTTTTGTTAACTACTTATAAAATATCATTACACCACAGCACGCACCGACTCACAAATTCCCAACCAACCCCTGCCGCACATGAGGCGCTTTGCACAACGATGTCGCCACCCCCGCCTCATTTGCAAGCGCTTCTTGGCACATATGTGACAACATGACCCTGGCACCAAGCAGGCACATTCGAAGACATGAAGACACGTGCCAGCACCAGCCCCCCCAGCTCACCCCCGGCACCAGTACAGCCGCACCACAATCGGCAGCCGGAGTTCCAGCGGAGCCCCCCAGTGACCGTCGCCCGGGAGGAGGGGAAAGGCGACCCCGCACCCGATGGGGCACCTGATTGGTGCAGTACGTGCACAGTCCATTGCACGCCACCCTCGGCTGCCGCGTTCTCGGGCCGTGATCGCGCCGGGCGGGGACACAGACAACCCGCCCCCCCCCAGTGCTGCGGCCTCCGCTTGGGCCCGTCCGTTGTGTGCACCCCCCCGTCCATGCCGCCCCCCCCACCCCCCCTCCTCACGGCCACACACCCGCCGGGCAACCCACACCTCCAACCCTCGGCCCGCCCGCCGTGCCCACACCCCGCCCACGCCGACGCCCGGGCCCCCCCCCCCCCACCCACCCCCCACCCCCCACCCACCACATGCCGGGCTGGGGGCCAACACCTGTCCTTGGCCCGCCCAGCACCCCCGCTAGTCACAACGCGCACCGCCCTACCTGGCCCCCCCCCCCTCGGCGCCCACCCAGGGTCTTGCCCCCACCCTCAAAACCCCCACACCCCGTGCCCCCCCGCGTGCCGCCCCCCGGGCCCGCCCGTGCGGGGCCCGAACCCCTCCTTGGCAAGCTGCCACCCAAACCCCACGTGCCCCCGCGCCCCCCTGCCCCACCCTGCCCACCCCACCACAAACCCACCCCCCCTGACGCGCACAGTGGTATGGAGGTGATAGCAACGAGGAGGGGGATGGCAGTGATATGGAATGAATTCATGGATGGCTGAATGATCATTGGGTCGGATTTTCATTTTTTTTTTTCAATTTTGGGGGGTGGATTGGTTGGGTCGGGTTTTGGGGTTGGATTGTTTAATTTGTGTTTGTTTTGTTTTTATGAGGCTGTATGAGGTGGTGAAAAATGAAAGGTACTTCAAAAATGGTTAGGAAAGCATCTCACACTCCTTATCTTTTCTCTAACTTGGTTGCGTGGTTGCATGGTTGTCTTGTCTTGACTTGACTTGACTTGCCCTGTTGACTTCAACTTGGTTGCGTGGTTGCATGGTTGACTTGACTTGACTTGACTTGTCATGACTTGCCCTGTTGACTTCAACTTGGTTGCGTGGTTGCATGGTTGTCTTGTCTTGTCTTGACTTGACTTGACTTGACTTGACTTGACTTGACTTGACTTGACTTGTCATGACTTGTCGTGACTTGCCCTGTTGACTTCAACTTGGTTGCTTGGTTGCATGGTTGTCTTGTCTTGACTTGACTTGACTTGACTTGACTTGACTTGACTTGACTTGTCGTGACTTGTCTTGACTTTCCCTGTTGACTTCAACTTGGTTGCGTGATTGCATGGTTGTCTTGACTTGACTTGACTTGACTTGACTTGACTTGACTTGACTTGTCATGATTTGTCATGACTTGCCCTGTTGACTTCAACTTGGTTGCTTGGTTGCATGGTTGTCTTGACTTGACTTGACTTGTCATGACTTGACTTGACTTAACTTGACTTGACTTGACTTGTCATGACTTGACTTGACTTGACCTGTTGACTTCAACTTGGTTGCATGGTTGCATGGTTGTCTTGTCTTGACTTGACTTGACTTGACTTGACTTGACTTGACTTGACTTGACTTGACTTGACTTGACTTGACTTGACTTGTCATGACTTGACTTGTCTTGACTTGACTTGACTTGACTTGACTTGACTTGACTTGACTTGACTTGACTTGACTTGACTTGACTTGACTTGTCATGACTTGTCTTGACTTTTCATGATTTGTCTTGACTTGCCCTGTTAACTTCAACCTGGTTGCTTGGTTGTATCGCCCCCCTCTTGCCGTCTTATATAATTGGATTGTGCTGTACTGTGCTGTACGGTGCTGTGCTGTACTGTGATGTACTGTGATGTACTGTGCAACTTGGTTGCATGGGCCCCTCTGCCCCTCTTCTAAGATTGGATTGTGATGTGGTTTTATTACGAGGCGTGAGGTTGAGGGGGGCAGCCCGTTTGCTTGCACTGGGGCCAACTACCACCACCACCACCTGAACTCTCAACACCACCTCCATCACCAGCTAACTATTTATGGGGTGAGGTTAGAATAGTATCATGCAATCCATCGTGCACCTCTACCTCTCATGAGTCGACATGCAAGGTGCTTGGATTGAATTGGATTGTGTCATGGTTTTTCAGCCGACTCTGTGTACTGCTGGCTGTCTTGTTGAAGATTTGATTGTGGCAAGGTTTTGGGTGCCATACATACATACATACATGCATACATACATACATACATACATACATACATACATGCATACATGCGTACATACATACATACATACATGCGTACATCCATCCATACATACATGCGTATATACATACATACATACATACATACATACATACATACATACATACATACATACATACATACATACATATATACATGCGTACATACATACATACATACATGCGTACATACATACATACATACATGCGTACATACATACATACATAGACATACATACATACATGCATACATACATACATACATACATACATACATACATACATGCGTACATACATACATACATACATGCGTACATACATACATACATGCATACATGCTCCCTGGTCTCTCTCTTCATGAGAAAGGGCTGTTTCTTTACCTGGACAGTGCTACCATGGTGGTTGACAGCGACCGCGAACACTTAAGTGCACCCACAGGGATTCCAACCCAGCACCTTCTTGTTTAATCTAAAGCGTTTTGTCAAAGATACTGATGTAGGATGACGTCTTTATTTCGTTTGATAACGTGTTGATACAGTATTGATAACTATTGGGGGGGGACAATTTGTTGCCACGTTAGTTGATTGGTTAGTTTTAGGAGTTCGAGCCCCACTGCCGGAAGACAGTGGGTGGTTTCTCGAGTCTGATTATAGGGCGGTGTTGTTTCACTGCTAGGACATGAGCCCCTTGTAATATTGTTTCTTCTTCCTAGTTATTTGTCACAGTCCAGGGGTAGACCAAATAGGCTAAAGGGACTTGCACAACCATGATAGGAGGGGCTTTGAAGAAGAAAAACTGATGAACTGAACCCCAAACAATCGTTTTACCGACGGGGGCCCAGAGTTCGTGCTACAGTGAAATTTTAATTCGATGATGAATCCTAATAAGTGAAACTCGCAAGTGGCAAGAATAGGTTAAAGCTGCTGATGTAGGATGACGTGTTTATTTCGTTTGATAACGTAGTCATACAGTGTGAATAAATAGCTTATTATGAAGCGTGGAGTTGAGGGGGCCAGCCCGTTCCCTTGCACTGAGGCCAACCACCAATTATTTGATTGATATAGTATCACTTGTAAAGCATAACTTCATCACTCTGTACTAAAGGAGGAGGGGGGGGGGGGGGGGGGGGGGGCAAAAACGCTAGGAAGCGCCTTGCCGAAATCAACTAAGGGGGACCCAATGACTCAAGATAAAGGGTGCCCCCTAATTCTCAAATATGCGGCGGTGGTGGGGTGTGTGAACCCAAGATGCAGTCTAGGAGGCCAGACCCGAATAATCCAGTTTACCCAATACATCCACCGGATCAAAAACAATAGGACGTGCTAACTAAGTACTAGAGGACATACATGCCCTAACCTAGAGAGCGACCACCATGGAGGGTTAACCAAGGCAAGGGTACGTCGTCAACATGGCACGCACGTAGACTACATGCCCAACCAGGGGCAAAGAGGTGCTGGTACTCAACAAAGAAAACGGACTTCACTGAAGGATGAGGGCCTGGAGGACCACATGAACAAGCAAACGAATAAAGTCATACAAATAACAAACAAACTAATAAAGACAAACACAAACAACACAAACAAACACAAATAAACACAAATAAACACAAACAAACACAAATAAAGACAAACAAATAACAAACAAACAAATAAAGACAGACAAATAAAGACGAGGTGGGGAGTATGCAGATACCGAGCCAGGATGGTATGAGTCCGAAGACTAATTGAAATTGAAATTGAAATTGTTACATCCGTGTAATACAGTTACTCACAGGACGTGAAGTTAAGGACACCACAGCATAAGCCGGAGCTAGCTTTAGTCACCGTATAGCCTTAGTACGTCCGAAGACTAACCAAACCAGGGTAATACATTTTGTCAAGTTGGGCGGCGCTTAAAGCGCACAAACGTCAAATTGGTCAGCGCTTTGTAGTTCAAAAGCGCAAAGACTGCGAGCTGCGCCCACAGGGCGTTGAAAATACTACGCGAAACGCGCAGTGGGCCCCCAAAAGCGTGCGCGAAATCACGCTGCCGCGCGCGCTTTGTAGTACCCTGAACCAAACTAGCCAGAGCATGAATCCGAAGACTAGACAAACTAGCCAGAGCAAACAAAGTCCACAGCTGGCCATGTGCCAAGCCCCAAGCAGGGCGAACAGGGTCATCGAGATGGTCCACATTGACGAAGGCAGGTATCCACCATCGATGATCCAGGGCATGACCATGCATGCCTCAATCGAGGAGGGGTTTCGGGAGGAGGCACGATCTCTCTGACCCCCGCGTCTTTAGGGGCGGAGTCTGCTAAGGAGGATATTGTTACATACTCAGCACAAATGAATGCTGGTGGCTGCTCAGAGAGAGAGAGAGAGAGAGAGAGAGGGTATCAGTATTTATTTTTGAGGTCTCGGTATTCCAATTCCACGCATGTCCGTTTCATATAATGTTATTTCTCATGAAAGGCATCAGATCGGACCGATTGGCCGAGCGGGCTAGGGCGGTACGTTAAGGAATATTGCGGGCATGTCTCGCAGAATACACTCGAATTCCGAAAGGGCGTGTGTTCGAACCCCACATCGGTCAGAATCGTCAATATCTTTTTGCCCTCACTTTGGTGAATGTGACAGTGCATCAGTAATTATGACTTGCAAGAAAAATAAATTACATGCATATTACAATGACACGAAACTGTAACGTTCGTCTTTGGCCGCGACGCAATCCCTCGGTAAAGCGAATCCTGGACCAACGAATCGGCAGGCGGCATTTCTCCCCGCTCTCGCACCGATTGTCCTGTGTTCCATTCCGCAGAACCCGCTGTCGACCCCTTCGCCGCGAAAACGTCGAATTGGAATTGAAATTTATATTTGAATTGCAAGCACCTTGGCCACATTATGTCAGTGCACCGTACTACGGGTTTTGTTCACCCCGGTTTGGAAGCACCAACACAAAGTAGCTGGCAAAAACTAAAAATGAGGGGGGGCACGGTCTGGATGCTAGTTCCCGGGTATCGACCCGGGGTGTGCTTCCATAAAACGGCGGCACTGTAAAATACTCTGAAAGCTAGAAATAAAGTGGGAGTGGACTGTGTCCGCCAGTTTAAGGGCACACAATCTGTTAAGTCCAAGTGTGGTCATAGAAGTCAGAAAAGAGGTTGGGATAGTACCCGTTGTTCCAATAGTGATGCCTACGTAGTGAACAAGATATCCAGCCAGGGTGAGGCCGTTCACTAGTCTAACATGCTGGGCATGTTTAATGATACATTTGGTAGCATGGTTGGAATCAGAGCAGTACCCAAGCTCAAGGAGCCAAATTTATGTATCAGTTAGGCAGGTAGGATGTGGATGTCTCTTGATATAGAGCCCCCAAGCTCAAGTTGCATTAATAATGATAACGCATTAGTAATGATAACGTTACCGAGCTCAAGTTGCATTAATAATGATAACGCATTAGTTACGAAAACGCATTAGTAATGATAACGTTACCGAGCTCAGGTTGTATTAGTAATGATAACACATTAGTAATGATAACGTTACCAAGCTCAAGTCTTATTAGTAATGATAAAGCATTAGTAGCAATAACGCATTAGTAATTACATTACATTACATTACATTACATGTTAAAGTCTACTTGACACCGCGAGGGTGTATGAGACTCTGTGCTTTAAACAAAAAGAAAAAGCACCCACAAAGCAAAAACCCCATTACATCAGGGGTGTGTCGAAGACAAACAAACCAAACTCCCAACCACCGTTTTGGTGGCGTAGGTATTAAACCCCTTAGAGCCGGACCCAGATCTCAACCACTTACAGTGGCGGAGGTAAGAAGCTAACAAATGAGAAGTCACAAGAAGAAGAAAAAAAGGGATGATAAATTACGGTGCCACTAAGCAGTCCAGGGCTTCCTGTCTTGCTCTTCTACAAGTAGAAAGATAGTCGGCTAGGTTGCTCCAAAAAGACTTAGTGCCATTTCCATTCATAAAGGTTCTGAATGTGGAATCGCAGAATTCCACATTCCATACGGTTAAGTTGGTATCCTCATGGACATGCCTATAAATATCTGTAAACAGCTTCTGGTAGCGGAGGCGAATATCATTATAAAAAGGGCACTCAAACATATGCATTTCATCCTCAGGTTTTTGGAACCCACACATTTGACAGTGTCTCATTGAGCGAGGGATGTGTGCTCTATCCACCACCCTCATTCTTTCTGTGTTCAGCCAATGGGAACCCATTCTAAACTGTGCTATAGAACGAATCTGATTCTGCTTATGTAAGGCGGATGTAAAGGGAATCAAGCCATTCTCATCATTGCTGTTGGCTGCGAACCATTTTTGGTATCGGAGGCGTTTAAAGCCAACCCTTCTCTCATCAGGGATGTCTCTAACTGCATTGGTGTCACTTGGGTACTTAAACCTCCATGACTCAAAAACTTCAGACATAATACCTTCGACATCGACAGCCTCCAAAATGTTGATGTTTTTACTGGATCCTAGCTTGTGGAGAGCACAACGCAAGTCATGAACCCAGCCAGTGTTGGAGTCAAAAGATTCCTCAAGAGCCATTCTAATGAGATCCTCAGGTTCTTTATGTATGGTCTTGTTCCAGAAGCGCAAAGCTTGTTTAAGCCAAGCAAAACACAACGGGGTTCTACCCAGCTCTTCCATGATAATATTAGATGTAGTAGATTGGCAAACACCCAACATTTGTTTAAGTATACCTCTATGCCATTTCTCACAAGCATGGTCATTTGAGATAAGTGTGTTGTTCAGAATAGAAGGAGCCCACACCTCACAGCCAAAATTCAGGATAGGTTGTACAAGAGAATCAAACAGGTGGGTGAGAATATCAATATTGTATATCTCCATAGTATGGCATCGCCTACGGAGCATGTGGTGTGCCTTTTGGGCCTTAGTGAGCATCCTAGAAAAAGCAGCTTTTGCACGATTGCTTGAGTCACCATCCACAAAGAGGGATCCCAAGTAATGATAACGTTACCGAGCTCAAGTTGTTTTAATAATGATAACGAATTAGTAATGATATTGTTACCGAGCTCAAGTCATATTAGTAATGAATAGCATTAGTAATGATATCGTTGCCGAGCTCAAGTTGTATTAGTAATGATAACGCATTAGTTATGATAACGCCTGGTGGGGCGTGGTATTACGGGAGCCCTGTCTTACGGTGGTAGAGAACGGGCTGCTAGTTTACCTGGACAGTGCTACCATGGCGGTTGACAGCTGTAGTTTTCCGGAGTATGTGCAGAGCACAGAGACGAGGGGAAGACGGTAAGGATAAGATCTTTACAGTTAGATAAGCATTTGATCAATGCGCTAGGAGAAAGTACTGGGATGCCGCGGTACCTCATGGTACCGGCATCAGTGTCCGTGCCATAGCTGGCAGCGGCACAGCAGTACAGTGCAGCAGGGAGGAGTCCTGTGCACTCTAAGTCACTCTAGGTGAGCCGGTGAAACCCGGCGAATAACATCCCCCCCAATTCCTGGTATTCTTCATGTTGGAGAATTCCTGGAATTAGAGGAGTCTAAAGAAAAACTAGAGGGACTTCAAATATTCATAGGCTGTAATGCTATGTATAAGAAAGCTTAACTGACAGGTGGGCTGACTTAGGGGGGCAGGCAGAAACTAGACATGTAAAGGGCAGGACAGGTCTTAGAATATCCTGCAGGACAGGGTCTCTGCTCAAAGCTAAACTAAATAGAAGAAAGCAGTCAGCAAAAGTGCAATCAATCAATATCTAGGGAAAAGCTTGAACTTTTGGATCTGTCAGGAAAGTTAGCATTGGCTCAGAGGGGCTACAGAGGCATGACCAAGTTTAGTCAAGCTTGATCTTTCCAGTGCAGCCAATCTGCTGTCTGAATACACAGAACTTGGACCTGGGCAGAGCTTTGGTGAGCATGTCAGCCATGTTGGCAGCAGTGGGAATCCAGTTGAGCTTGATGCCTTCTTTCTTGGATTGCTCTTTGAGGAAGTGGAATCTTGTTTCCATATGCTTGAGCCTGGAATAGAGCTTCTCTTGGTTCCATGCACTGAGTGCAGCTTGGTTGTCACCATTAATGGTGAGTGCAGGGGGCATGGTACCTGTGGCAGAGAATTGCAGTTTCCTCAACCACATTCCTTCTTGGTCTGCAGAGGTAGCTGCCATGAACTCAGCTTCTGTGGTGTACAGGGCAGTGGCAGATGCTTGGATTTTGGATGCCCATGAGATGGCTCCCCCCTGGTTGAGGAAGACATAGCCTGTTGTGGACTTCCTTGTGATAGGGCAGGCAGCATGGTCAGAGTCACAGTAGCCAGTGAGGAGTTTCTTGGAGTGGGTGTAGGTGATCCCATGGTCAGGTGTGTTGGACAGGTACTTGAGGATACCTGTGGCAGCTTCCATGTGGTCATGGAGGGGGTGAGCACTGTGCCTGGCCAATCTGTTGACAGCTTGTGCAATATCAGGTCTGGTGTTGACTGCCAGGTAGTTGAGGGATCCTACAATCTGTGCAAGGGGCAGACCAGAGTCTGGTGTGTCCTTTTCAGGATAAGGTAGGGGGGCATCAGGCTGTAATGGGATGGGGAATCTGGTGCTGTTGGGCTCAGGGAGCATGCTGTGGGCCTTGAGCAGGTCTTGGGTGAATCTGGATTGGCAGATGTGCAGGGTTCCAGCAGTTGCATCTCTGGTGATTTCATAGCCCACAAAGACAGATGGTTCTCCAAGATCTCTGGTCTTGTATGTAGAGCTGCATGATCTTGGCTTTGTACTGCTGGAGAATGTCCTTGTCAAAGGATAGCAGGAGGAAGTCATCAACCCAGAGGAGGACCCAGATGAGGGGTCTTGTTGTTGGCCCAGGGAGCAGGAAGAGTCCTTGGTCAACATCAACTTCTCTGAAGCCAAGGGCTGTCATATCCTCTTTGACTTTTAGATACCACTGCCTTGATGCTTGCTTCAGACCATAGAGGCATTTCCACATGCGGCAAACCCTGTGGTCTCTCTCAAACCCTGGGGGTTGGGAACAGTACAGTTCCTCTTCCACTACTCCATTGAGGAATGCTGTGGAGACATCAAGTTGAGCAAGATGAGCTGAGGGGTCTGCAGCCATGGACAGGATGTACCTGATGGTGGCATGTTTGGCAACTGGTGCAAATACTTCATCATAGTCCATGCCAGGGCGTTGAGCATATCCTTTTGCTACTAGACGTGCTTTATTTGTACCTGACTAGCTGACCATCCACTGATTGCTTGATGTCAAAGACCCATCTAGTACCTATGGCTTTGGCTCCATGTGGGAGTTCTGCTAGGGTCCAGGTGTTCATTTCTGCTAGTGCTGCTAATTCTGCATCCATGGCAGCCTTCCAATCTTTTGCTTGAGGGCTAGCCAGTGCTTCTCTTTCATTTTTGGGTATGATGATTTGGTCTGCAGCTAGGAATGCTAGGTGGTTAGGTGCATGTCTTTCTCTGCCACTACGGCGAGGTTGAGTGAGGGCAGCTCCTGGTGGAGGGGTGGATGCCTGTTGCTGTGCTGGTGCAGGAGAGGTGATTGCATGTTCTGTTGCATTGCCTTGTGATGACATGAGGTTGGGGAGGTCACCTGCCTGGGACTGTGTGGGGTTGTGTTCATTTCCTTGTTCAACATCGTTGTTGGGTTGAGGTGCACTGTGCTGTGGGGCAATAGTACCTTGCTGGTGCACTGAACTGGGTAAATAGGTAGCTATCATCTATATCTTCTGGTGATCCCCATGCTCCCATGTTTGCCTTGTTTCTTTCACGCAATGCTTCAATGGCTTTGTTTTCTGAGGGAGAATGGGATGGTGAGGGAGTGTCTTCATCTTCAGGTTCACCAGGGGTGTCTTCCTCATACATGCCTAGAATTTCAGCATCTGCATTGGGGAATCCATTCTTTCCTGCCAGGTTCTCAGACTCATTGAAGGTGATGTCTCTAGCATCATAGATCTTATGGTTGGAGTCTACAACTCTGTAAGCTTTTCTGATGTGGGAGTAGCCAATGAGTCTAGTGATTTTGGCTGATGGTGCAAACTTCCATGCTCTGGATTTGGGTGGTATGTGGACATAGGCTGTGCACCCAATGGTTCTGAGGTGATCAATCTTAGGCTTGATGCCATGGAACATTTCATAGGGAGTTTTGTCTGAGTCAGAAGTGGGGCTGAGGTTTCTCAAGATGCTAGCATTCTTCACCATGTCAGCCCAGTAGCTGTTAGGAAATTTGGATGAGATGAGGAGGGCAGTTGCTCTGTCATGGAGAGTGCGGTTGAGACGTTCTGCTCCTCCATTAGTGGCTGGATTGTTAGGTACTGTGAAGTTGAGGGTAATGCCTTTCTTTTTGCACCAGTTTTTAAATGATGTGCAGATGTACTCTGATCCATTGTCACAGAAGATGGTGCCTATTTTGTTGTCTGTAAGAACTTCATACCGTTCCAGTTCATGCATGGTTTCTTTGGGCACTGTGTGTTTGTTTTTGTGGAATGTGACTATGGAGTACTTTGAGTGGTCATCTAGAATGCCTTGGAAGTATATGTTGCCATTAAGACTGGGTACTTTCATCTTTCCACTCATGTCAATGTGGATGATTTGCAAGGGTCTTGTGGCACGTGTGGATGATGTAGGATATGGGTTCTTGTCCATTTTAGAGAGGACACACACTTCACAAGTTTTCTTTCTCATTTTGTTGCAGGCTGCAGTGGTGACATCTGTGCCTGTGACCATGTGCTCAGAAATGAGCCTGACTAAACTGCTGTAAGAAAGGTGACCCATTCTGTTGTGGAGAGGTTCTGCTGTTTGTTGGGTATTTCTGGAAATGGCGGCCATTACTATGTTCAGACATGTCCCATGGATAAGGGTATTGTCAGGGACAAGGGTGGGAGTGAGGTATAGATTCCTGTCCTTTGACCCAGTGATGATGACTTTGTTATTGATGGTCATGGTGCAGGCCTGAGAATCAAACTGAACTAACATAGAAGGATTTGCTTTGATGGCTGCAGCCATTGACATGAGGTTAGGGGTGTTAGGGTCATCATTGAGATGAACATTTCTGAGTTTGTGAATCTTTCCATTGTCTCCTCTGATCAGAGCATTGCCAGATATAGTGATGTGTGTATATCCTGATGCTGTCTGTACTCTGATATGGGGGAATATGTCATGTATGTCATACAACAGGGATTCATTGCCTGTCAAGTGGGAGGTAGCTCCAGTGTCCATGATCCAGTTTACTGCCATGCGGTTTGTGCGTGGGGATGCATTAAGGGCATACGAAGGAGACTGAGGTGCAGTAGGGGTAGATGCAGGTTCGTCATATGCTGGCACACTTGGTGCGGCTGATTCGGCTGCGACAGGGGAATGCTGTCGGGGTGTGGGTCTGGTATCATATGTAGATCTAAGTGCTGCTAGGATGTCATCAGGATCGTTATGGAACTTGACCATCCGTCTGATAGGTTCTGAAAGGTGTGCAAGGATGTATTCAATCTGAAACTGAACTAGTTTGTGAGATCCGGGGGCAAAGTAGTAGTGGGATACCTTAAGTTCAGCTTCCATGGATGCAATCCAATCTTGGAAGAAGTAATGGGCGTTCCTGCTTCCCAACGGATTTCCAATCTTACGATCACTTTTTGGGGGTCTTTTGATACTTTCCAAATGCAATCTTACGATAAAAATCGTAAGATTGTAGTCAATTTTGACAAAATATGCTTGAAATGAGCTTGAAAGACGGAGAAACGTACAGATTTCGAATGTTACAACGTTGAAATGCCATATTTTGTAACAAAAGGTGTTAACATCAATTCGTGTCTTACAATTATAATTGTAAGAAATAAAGGGAAAGCGGACGGTTATAAGTCGGCAGGCAGAATTCAGCTTTTACATCTTACAATAAAAATCGTAAGTATAATTCATTAGTAAAAAACGGCTATGTGTCAAACATCTTACTCCTCCTCCTCCCCCCCCTCCTCGTCCTCCTCTTCCTCCTCCTTCTCCTCCTCCATGTCCCCATCCCCATCTTCCTCCTCCTCCATCTCCTCCTCCTCAGCAATGTCTGCATTGTCTCCATCCGATTGCACAGCCTCTGCCCTGGTGTCCTTCTCAATGGATTGACAAGCTAGGAGCATGCTTGTGTGGTACTTTCTCTGGATCTTCATACCCTTGGTGGGTTCGCAGCTAAATTGAAATGTGTCAATGGGAATATCGCCCGTCCATGTTGCTTTTCTCCTAACCCCCACGGTAATAGGCACAAGCTTGTGGTCCATCCAATCTTCTGGCCAAGTTGGGTATTGTGTTTCAGTGTACACCAACTTCTGAGCCCCAGAGTACAAGGGCTTTAAATACACACATTCCACTTCTCCATTCACTGGTAGTGATTTGACCTCCACCACGTCCCATCCTCTCAATCCGCTAGAGTCATCCATTTGTACCTTGACCACAGCGACATGACCAACAACCAAATCAGTAGTGGGCTCGTAGGCTATTCTTCTATCCGGCTTCGTCCCTTGTGAAGAATATAAGTACAACACATCCTCCTCCTCTGGCCTTTCCATATTAGTCTCCAAAGTGTGTGCGACCTTCATAGTCTTGGCAATCTCGTTACTTGCAGGTAAAATGTCTGACACATCCATGGACAAGTCATCCAATGCTGCTATCAAGCGCTTGGCCATTGATTTCTCAGACTGTGTCAGAACACGACTGGTTGCTGACAACTCCGATGGGAAGTCGACAAAATGTTGGTCTTTCGGGTACTCCCCAGTCACAGCATCATCTGGTTGAGTGCTCCAATAACTCTTCTCAACGTTGAAGAAATCAGTCCACCACTTATTGCTGGCTTCCCAAGTTTCACGAAGCTTCTCGGCAATATGTTTGAAGGACTGGGCATGGGATGGGCCATCGGCTGCTGGTTCATCCATCGGCTGCTGGTCATCGGCTGCTGGTTCTAGAAGGTCCTCCGCTGCGTGTCGTACACGGACATCAGCTACGGGTCCTGCACGGTCGTCACCGGCGGTTTGTACAGGACCATCGGCCATGTGGCCTGCAAGGACGTCACCTCCGGGCTTCTCGTTATGAATAGTCTTCCAGACAGCCGCCCAGTTTGCCTCGATATTCTCGAGCTCTTCAATCTTGATCTTGGGGGCTTCCTTAAATACTGTTCTGGTGTCCACCATTGGGAAGCCTTGGAGGACGTAAATAGGTTCAGCGTCATTGTCCCACTGTCCTCTCCAAGATCCTGACTCGTCATACTCCTTGTAATAGACCCCTGCAATTGTTGGTGTGCAAACATGTATTGTATATTAGTGAATCATTTAGGACACCCATATTCCTCCCGACTATACTCGGGAGCATCCCTTGGATAATACATCCTAGGTCCTAGGTACAACTTCCTTTGTATCATTTAATTTATATTGAAGACTGTACATGTAAATCAATGAGGACATGGCACACCCACATTCCTCCCGAGCATAATCGGGAGCATTGTGCAGACAGTACATACACGCTTGGTAGCATTTAATTTGTAAATATCAGTATATCAAGTATTCTTACCGACTCTCCCGTTGGGACCTTTCGTTATCTTGAATGCGTGTAAACGGCGATTAACTCCTTTGACGGTGCTAGTGCCATGACCGAACAACTTGTAAACGTTGTCTAGGAGGACAGCGGAGAAGTCCCCTATAGAGGTCACGACGTCTTGCCTTGTGTAAGGGCCCATTTTCTTGAATAAGTTACCAACAATGCCCATCAGATGGTCCAGGGTGTACACTTCCATGTTCTTTAACCCTTGCGAGATCACAGAGTACTTTTGGTCAAGATTGCTATGTGTGTGTCCGGGAGGGAGGAAATGGACGTACACTTCCTCAAACCAGTTCATCTCAACCAACAAGGACAAGTATGCGAACATGAAAGCGTTCTTGTTGTCCTTTGCCGCGTTGTCCATTTGCAAGAAGCAATACGGTGGAAGCTGCCCCTCTTCTTCAAGGACCCGGTTGAAGAAATGTTGGAAGCATGATATAGTCAGATTGATGGACTGCGAGTAGAATGGCAAAGCCCAATAACCAATGAAGCCTCTTCCCTGGGAGAATAATCCTGAGTTAACATAGAAGGAAACATGAAGTCAGAATATTAGCATTATTTTGTTAAGTAATCATTTCAAGTTTTAAATACTGTGTATGCTCCCGATTATGCTCGGGAGGACATGTCCTACATGCGCTGTATTTGTACTCACCCATGATGCGTGTCTTTAGAAGTTCACCTCCTGCGGTCTTCTTTGTATGTGAGAAGTGGCGTGACTGAGGAAGATTAGTCTTCTTGTTGTCCATTGCATCAGCGGATGCGTGCAAGAAGAGCTTCGGATACTGTTCAGACAGTTTTTCACGGATGTCATACCTACGCCGACCAATGGAAATCTGATTACGGTGCACAGCCTGACTCTGACGAAGTTCATCAACTGCTGGCTGAAACGTAGTGGTCAGGAGTCTGGCTCGGTACTTGACGCAGTCGTCGCACTTGGCAAAAGGCTGCCAAGTCTTTATCTTCACGTTCCACCAATGTGCATGCCATAGTTTACGCAAACTGCTGTATAATGTTCTGGGAGGAACCATGCCGTTCTTCTTCATGTCCCTAAAGACAGCTTGCTTGCTTGGAAATATGCCGCAATGTAAAAAAATCAAAGGGCGCATGACCTTAGATTTTTTCCTTCCTCTAGATCCTGGAGCATATGAAGTCTGGTGCGGCATTGACTCCCCAAACTCATCTACGAGAGATTTCATCGCAGCGTTGAAATTGTCCCTCAACACTGCGGGAGCACTCCTCTTCCTCCTCACCTTCACAGCAGGTTCAAACCTAGACAGGGTCCAATGGAACGAGGTTAGGTCGCTTATTGTTATGGATGCTCCCGATTATAATCGGGAGGGTAGAATGGATCATTATACGGTTGCCTGATGTATTGGTTTGTCCCGAGCATAATCGGGAGGAAGCAAAGTGCACTGTAACCACATGAGAATTCGGGATAACTTACTCTCTGTTGTTTTTGATCTGACCACTTATCGCAAGCCATACATTTGAACCGATTACGGATGCAGCCTGATAAAATGACTTGCAAACGTCAACGCCCAATATCCTGAACGAGCAAAATAATCGTTAAGTTCGAGTCATAATACATTTCAAAAATCTTTAGGCGCATCAGGCGCATCAGGCGCTTCAGGCGCAAGATCAAATTATTGACAACCTACCTTTGTGAGTAACGGTTCTACACGGATGTAACAATTTCAAATTTCAAATTACAACCTACCTTGTCGACACACTCCTTGTCCCTGTCTTGCGATCCCGCTTGCTTGCCAGTGCATTCAATTCGATGTAGCATCGACGTTGCCTTTCGGCAGGTTCGAGCTCGGCGAATTCATTTCGTCGTTCGCGAATTACATCCTGTGGGAGTACCAAGTGACATGTGTTCTTGCACTTACAGGTAATAAGCTTGTCGAATTGATTCACGGTATCAGAGTTGGTAACTATGTCGCTCTCTTCGGCTGGCACGGTTTCGATCGCATCGTCGCCACTGGAATTCTCGAAATCTAGTTGTCGACGTCGAGGTACCGGCAACATAGGCTCAACCCAGTGGTGTATGCCCAATCCAATTCCTGGGGAAGGGGTAGCGTCCATTTTGCCCCTTCCCCTCAAAGAAACTAAGCCTGCCAAGATGATAAGAAGGAATCGACAGTGGGCCTGCCGTCGGGTGAGTGATCGCGGAACCCGGGACCAGCCAAATGTACCGGGGTCGATCTGTACCGCTACCAGCAGACTAGACCGGGACCAGCAACTTCCGACTATACTCGGGAGCTTTGACATAGACCGGGCCTAGCAAACTGCAAGGGCTAATACTGTAAGAATCAATTCGGGAACACAAGACTGTATTTTGCAGTACGTGAATAACTAGAGGCCATAATTCGACGCTGTCCAAGGTCCTATCAGTTTGCTTGCTATGTCGGTATTATGCCGCCGAAGGACCCTGACGAGGTGAATTCTTTTAAGAGACCCCTTCTTCCTAACTTCCAACCTACGCAAACCGATTCACGTCGTAAACAAACGCGGAGAGACATTTTCTCCAACTTCGTAACAAACCATTCAAGGGTTGTTCCCGGGAAAATACCTAAGCAGCAGCCTGTGCAACCTAAACCTTTACGCTCTGGTGCTGTAGCTACCCAGCCTGCGCAACCTCGACGACCAGCTGCAGTGCATGCGCAACCTCGACAATCAGCTGCAGTGTCTGCGAAACCTCGACTGTTGCAACCTAGGACTCTGTCCTTCAATACAGTTGAGAGCTTTGCGAACAGTAGCATGTCCCCTCCAAAAGGTGGTGGTGTCACAAGCAAGTCTAAACAAGTCCGTGCAGCAGAAAACTTACCTGAGGAACGTACACCAGGAGCTGATGCGGTAACACGTGAAGGGGTAAGAGAGGGGCCACCACAACAACCACCTATTGGTTGGGTTGAAGGACCTCACAACCCTGATGGACCCCTTGGATTTACCGAGATCGCCAGAGATGAAAGTGATGCAGACTCCAAATTGTATTGGGCACCATATGTCACCTTCACCTACGTGGGTAATGAAGAGGATCGATTAGGCGTGCACAAGATAGGTATCGTCGCATGGGATAGTGAACGAGGTGCGCTTCTTCGCAAGGGTAGGAAGTCCCCCTATCAGGTCTGCATAGACGACTTGATGGACTATGGAGGAAGGACAGAACAAGATGGAAAGCAAATCTTTATTCCGTGCCCGGCTATAGTCAAGTAAGTTCAGATGGGTGTTGCTTATGAATTTGGACTGCATGTATTCTGAGTACATGTTTTCTGTATCATTCTCTTGTTGGGTCTGTCAATGCTCCCGATTATGATCGGGAGGACTGTGCGTATTCCGAGTACATGTTTTTTGAATCATTCGCTCGTTTGGTTTGTCAATGCTCCCGATTATGATCGGGAGGACTGTGTGTATTCCGAGTTCATGTTTTCTGTATCATTCGCGCGTTGGGTTTGTCAATGCTCCCGATTATGATCGGGAGGACTGTGTGTATGCCGAGTACATGTTTTCTGTATCATTCTCTCGTTGGGTTTGTCAATGCTCCCGATTATGATCGGGAGGACTGTGTGTATGCCGAGTACATGTTTTCTTAATCATTCGCGCGTTGGGTTTGTCAATGCTCCCGATTATGATCGGGAGGACTGTGTGTATTCCGAGTACATGTTTTCTTAATCATTCGCTCGTTGGGTGTGTCAATGCTCCCGACTACGATCGGGAGGACTGTGTGTGTGCCGAGTACATGTTTTCTGTATCATTCGCGCGTTGGGTTTGTCAATGCTCCCGATTATGATCGGGAGGACTGTGTGTATGCCGAGTACATGTTTTTGAATCATTCGCTCGTTGGGTTGTCAATGCTCCCGATTATGATCGGGAGGACTGTGTGTATGCCGAGTACATGTTTTCTGTATCATTCGCGCGTTGGGTTTGTCAATGCTCCCGATTATGATCGGGAGGACTGTGTGTATTCCGAGTACATGTTTCTGTATCATTCCTCGTTGGGTTTTGTCAATGCTCCCGACTACGATCGGGAGGACTGTGTGTATGCCGAGTACATGTTTTCTTAATCATTCGCAGCGTTGGGTTTGTCCAATGCTCCCGACTACGATCGGGAGGACTGTGTGTATGCCGAGTACATGTTTTCTGTATCATTCGCTCGTTGGGTGTGTCAATGCTCCCGATTATGAATCGGGAGGACTGTTTGTCTGCCGATTACAAGGTTTTCTGTATCATTCGCGCTTTTTGTTTTTCAAAATCTACATATTCTGATCCACGCTTATTATGGCTTCTCTTCCTTTTTTTCTTACCTCTTCCCCTTTTTTCATCACTTTCTGTATCCTTCGCGCGTTGGGTTTGTCAATGCTCCCGATTTACTATCGGGAGGACTTTGGTTTTTCTTACATATCTGAAAATCATTTGCTCTACAACCCTATTTGTCTTACGCACGTCCACAAATGACGTTACGTAGGAAGTAAAATCAACGCTGGCGAGCCAGTTTGGGGAGTGCGGTTTCATGGACAATGGACCAAGGCGCGCCAAGACAGCCAATGAGACATTGAAGTCGTTGCTGGGTGGCCTCCTTTTCCCCAACTGTTTACGTGCTAGCCCCTCACTGTTTGAGGTTTCCTCGCTGCGACTCGTCCAATGTGTGGAGCTGATGCTTTCTGTCGACCACTCACCCTTGCGGGATCCAAGCCAGCCCAGATGAAGTTACTAGCGTTCGGAGGCCCATGTATGGAGCCCTATCAAGCATACCAGTTCACATTCTCGCTCTACTCATGGTGGTATAAAATGCGCGGCCCTTCTGTTAGCGTCGGCAAGGGCGGATTTATCGCCGACAAAGACCTGGTGGAAAGTAAGGCGTGGGTTGAGACATGCGAAGGAAAGCTCGGGAACGATTTCAAGGACTTTGGTCCTGGCGACAGGAGGTCACCTCGATCTTTACAAAAAGAGCCTTCACCTGACGCCGGTAAGAGAGCAATCGAACGGACTGTACTGGTGCACCACGGCTCAGGTCGATTTTTCAAATCTGACAGGTACATTTTGAATATTACGTACGCTGTGAGATGTACACCGTTCGAAACAACCATTGTGTCCTGACCGCAACTGCCGCTTTCAAATTCGATAGGATATTGCGTAACTTCTGCACTCTTTCCATTTCCTTCAGGCTCCGCGAAGAAGGCAGGAAGGAAGCGACGAGATCAGCCCACTACAATCAACGAAGAGGGCAGATCGCCGACAACTTTGTAAGTTCATCGTATTCAAATTGTTATCTCCTTTCGCAATCGATCACTCGTTCAGCGTGAATGAACCATTGCAGTCAAGTCTATTCCCTGCATCGTAGTCATGTCGATCGCATCAACTTAAACACGCGCGTCACTGATTTTGAATACCGTCCTCCTTGGGCGTTCCGGTTATAGTCGGGAGGACTTCGGTCCTCCTTGGGCGTTTTGTTGTTATCTCCTTTCGCAATCGATCACTCGTTTGCGTGAATGAACCATTGCAGTCAAGTCTGTTCCCTGCATCGTAGTCATGTCGATCGCATCAACTTAAACACGCGCGTCACTGATTTTGAATACGGTCCTCCTTGGGCGTTCCGATTATAGTCGGGAGGACATCGGATGTCCAATGTTCAATCTTCCGCAATCTTATCTAATCAACTAAGTCAATGCTCCCGATTATAGTCGGGAGGACACTGGATGTTCAATGCTCAAACTTCCGCAATCATTCACTAATCAAGTATGTCAATGCTCCCGAGTATAATCGGCAGGACTCTGGATGTTCAATGCTCAATCTGCAGCAATAATTTACCAATCAACTATGTCAATGCTCCCGAGTATAATCGGCAGGACACTGGATGTTCAATCTTCAACCTTCCGCAATAATTTACCAATCAACTATGTCAAAGCTCCCGAGTATAGTCGGGAGGACATCGGATGTTCAATGTTCAATCTTCCGCAATCTTATCTAATCAACTAAGTCAATGCTCCCGATTATAGTCGGGAGGACACTGGATGTTCAATGCTCAAACTTCCGCAATCATTCACTTATCAAGTATGTCAATGCTCCCGAGTATAATCGGCAGGACTCTGGATGTTCAATGCTCAATCTGCAGCAATAATTTACCGATCAACTATGTCAATGCTCCCGAGTATAATCGGCAGGACACTGGATGTTCAATCTTCAACCTTCCGCAATAATTTACCAATCAAATATGTCAAAGCTCCCGAGTATAGTCGGGAGGACATCGGATGTTCCATGTTCAATCTTCCGCAATCTTTTCTAATCAACTAAGTCATGCTCCCGATTATAGTCGGGAGGACACTGGATGTTCAATGCTCAAACTTCCGCAATCATTCACTAATCAAGTATGTCAATGCTCCCGAGTATAATCGGCAGGACACTGGATGTTCAATGCTCAAACTTCAGCAATCATTCACTATTCAAGTATGTAAATGCTCCCGAGTATAATCGGCAGGACACTGGATGTTCAATCTTCAATCTTCCACAATAATTTACCAATCAACTATGTCAAAGCTCCCGAGTATAGTCCGGAGGACATCGGATGATCAATGTTCAATCTTCCGCAATCTTATCTAATCAACTAAGTCAATGCTCCCGATTATAGTCGGGAGGACACAGGATGTTCAATGCTCAAACTTCCGCAATCACTCACTAAACAAGTATGTCAATGCTCCCGAGTATAATCGGCAGGACACTGGATGTTCAATCTTCAATCTTCCGCAGTAATTTACTAATCAACTAAGTCAATGCTCCCGATTATATTCGGGAGGACATCGGATGTTCAATGTTCAATCTTCCGCAATCTTTTTCTAATCAACTAAGTCAATGCTCCCGATTATAGTCGGGAGGACACTAGATGTTCAATGCTCAAACTACCGCAATCATTCATTAATCAAGTATGTCAATGCTCCCGAGTATAATCGGCAGGACACTGGATGTTCAATGCTCAAACTTCCGCAATCATTCACTAATCAAGTATGTCAATGCTCCCGAGTATAATCGGCAGGACACTGGATGTTCAATCTTCAATCTTCCGCAATAATTTACCAATGAACTATGTCAAAGCTCCCGAGTATAGTCGGGAGGACATCGGATGTTCAATGTTCAATCTTCCTCAATCTTTTCTAATCAACTAAGTCAATGCTCCCGATTATAGTCGGGAGGACACTAGATGTTCAATGCTCAAACTACTGCAATCATTCACTAATCAAGTATGTCAATGCTCCCGAGTATAATCGGCAGGACACTTGATGTCCAATCTTCAATCTGCCGCAATAATTTACCAATCAACTATGTCTATGCTCCCGAGTATAATCGGCAGGACACTGGATATTCAATGTTTAATATTCCGCAATCTTTCTGTAATCAACTATGTTAATGCTCCCGACCATAGTCGGGAGACACTGGATGTTCAATGTTCTGACCCCTCACTAAGTCAAATATGTTTTATCAATCCCTTCAGGTTTGCTGATCCCAAGAAGAACCCTGCTGGACACGAGGGCAAAGGCAAGCGTGCTGCGTCGCAGGCTGCAGACAATGCACCAGCCGCAAAGAAACAAACTCCTGTACCCGAACACAAGATTCATTCCTTGGAGGAGGATTCAGACTTGAACTCAAGAAGTTCTGTCGACACTGTGCCCGGGCCATCTGACGACGATGATGCACCCAAAACCGCTCCTAAGAAAAGAGGTCACGGTCAGCCTGGTTCTCAGAAGACGACTATGACGAAGGCGAAGAGATCACCGGCAGGAGAGAAGAAAGGGGACAGCATTGGAAACATCAAAGGTGATTTGGCTAAGGCTAAGGCTTTCCTGACCGACAAGCATTTTGGTGGAGAGCATTCATTGGACTGCACGAAGTTCCTCCCTCCAAAGCTACCTGTCAGAACCGTGTGTTGGACCCTGTTCGAGTCGATCAACTCCTCGCCAATTTTTTGAAAACCACAATGGCCACTGGGAAGGTATTGTTCATGGACATCAGCAAGGACCTGAAGAATGTATCTCCAGGTTGGGCTAATATTGATCCAAGCAGGCTGGAACAGACGTTCAACAACATCTTAAATGTGAAAGGGGAGTTTGGCGAGCCATGGATCATCGGAGGGTACCACAGCTCCCAAGCCTTCATCACGTGGGCAGCAGACCGCCCTGGTGAAATTCCTCTGCGCAATTGCTTCGTGTACCGGTTTGTCAGAGGTGGAGGGTGCCACGTACGACGAGAAGCTTCAGAACGCTCGCCTCTTCCCGTTTGGACAACCCAAGCCGGTGATTGGAAATCCCGGTCGCCTGAGTTGATTACTTACCGGAATCCTTCGAGCCCGTTGAATGTGTGTTTTGTTTTCTTTATTCCATCGATATGAGCTGACACCGAGATGGAAGGAAAAAAGAAGGAGGAAAGATGATTACTAAATGCAAAACTGAAACGGGATTACAGATCGAAGGAGTACGAGACTAAATACGAGGTTTTGCATTGGTACAAGGAATAATCTGAAGCTCGGACTTAAACGCCTCGCAGAGTCTTAGCGTTCTGTAGCGTCTACTTGGGATACAGGAGGAATTCTCGGGACGTAAAGGAGGACCTTCTAACGAAGAGTCTCCCATCTGACGGGGGGCCTGAGAAGATCAGGACAGGACGGAACAAGAAGCAACAGAAGTCTCGCGCGGATCTTCCGCTACGAGAGAGGCGCTGAACGTCCCGAAGGGGTATGTTCAGACAAAAGAAAATCTGATTAAGGAGGAGAAAAAAAAAGAATAAGAAGTGCCGAGAAATCCCACGAGTGAACACTAAACCGATTCCCTCTGACTTCTATGGTGAGCGGATGTTCTCAAGAAAGCGATAAGTAGGGTTTGCTGGTACAGTTTGTTACCGGGAGAGGGAAAGGTAAGGGAGCCGGAAGGATCAGAGATCGAGACAAATAAAGCTGCGTCGCAAGGAGAGCGGGATGAAGGCAAAACAAAAAGAATGAGACAAAATGAAAGTGTGCGATCAATCCCTTCTATCTGATTCATAGAAAGCATGTACAGATTATAAGGTACGAGGAATAAGATGAAGAAAGAACCGAATGTCTACCAGAGGAACGAGGAGAGCTGAAGGCAAGCTTACTAAAAAAGAAGAAACGATTATTCAAATAGAGAAATGCTGAGTCTGAGAGAAAAGATAGTATTCCAAGCAGTACAAGCGCTCTGAGTAAACAATAAGTCTTTTAGCCTTCAGGCAGGCTGTCCCCCGCTCGGACTGAGAAGTGCATCATCAGACCAGTACAACACTTCAACACTCCTGTGTGTCAAACCGGACGAAAGTTGACGACGGCTGTTGCTAGCCAGGGTGTGGCCACCCTTTGCGTGCCACGCTTCAAGTCGTGAGCTTGGACGAAGAAGTCCTACAAGAAAGTCTCTTTCCCTGATCATGTCCTCCATTCGTAGCGATCGCGTCGAAGATCGCGGCCGACCACCTTTTGAGCGCCTACAGAACGTGAGTCCCCTCCGCCTCCGCACCATCGATGGGAGGAAGAGGAGGGGGAGACGAGTAAGCTGCCCTGGATCACATGGGAAAAGGGCTAAGGGAAAGTCTAAGGACCAGATGAGGTCGGTCCTCGTTGTAGGACCTGAAGGAAACTATGAGCTGCCACCTGGAGAGCTGACGTTCTTCCTGAAGTCCGTGACTCGCGACTTGCATGTCCACGCGTACTAAGCTTTCAAGATCCAGACGATTGGCAATGTTCCGTTCACCTCCCCGCGGGGTAGGTTCATGTTGTATTAGTTTAATATTTTTCAGACATGACGTTATTAAATGGTATGAAGTTAACGGTGGTGGGTCCATTTTTCGGTTATTGTAACAGCGATTCACTTCTTCACTTCTCGCCTTGAATTGACGATGCTTCGAGTATGATCGGGAGATCGTGGTGTGTCCATGTCTCGTTATTGACATAAATTTTCACTTCTCCACGCTTTGGACGATGCTGCGAGTATGATCGGGAAGACTGTGCGTGTGCCATATCTAGTTATTGACGGCGAATCTCCTTCTTTTCATTGTATGAATGGCTCGCCGATTATTATCGGGAAAGATGCTTCCTAGTATGATCGTTATATGACAATAAAACTCTTTTATTCGCAGACGTTTGCATCGGCATACAAGGCTTCGTTGGGTTCATTACAGACAGAAGTGTCCGCGGGCTCGTCATCCACAATACATCATCGACAGGCTTCTCAAGCAAACACATGTCTCGCCTGTCCTTTTCCGTTGTTTTTTCAACTTGTCTTCAAACCCAAGTCTAACTGACTTGTTACATATTTCGTGTTACTCTGCAGTGCGTGGCAACTGATCGACTTGGTTTCATCGACCCCTGTCCTCACTGGCGTAAAAGTGACCGTTTGTGCCGTCGATGAATAACTTTGGAGTTCGACTGATTTGATGCTACATTCTCTGCGGGAACTTAGCAGGCAAATCGGAAGTTTGCCTCAGTGTGCCATGTGGTCGTGTACACCAACCAAGAGGAAGGCAGCAGGTTCCTTGTGGCTTTCAGAGAAGCTGGCGTGGCTGACATTCGCCTTACCCACATTACACGCATGGGGCCAGACTTCAAGACACATTCCAGCAGCATCGCCATCTCTGGGATCTTGCATCAAGGTGCGGGACAAGCGGGCCCGTCCTCAAAAGCTTCCATTTCTTCTTCTGGTCTTACCGCTGCCATCACGGTCTTCCTACCGCCTATTGACGCACAGAAAAGTGCCATTGGACGCCCCGACATTAGCGGCTGCTCGATGAGTCCCAAACAAGTTGGATACCGCAGGAGAAGTGTCGCCGAATTCCGTCACTTTGTGCGGGAGCTTAGCTCCGTTGGCAACTATGTGATGTGCATGCAAGCTGGCGATGCCTCGGGCATGCTAGCGGCTTTGCTAGAGAGGAGGAACGCCATTGGCTTGGACTGTATCACTCAGAAGCTTGGGGCTGCTGCATGGCGTTTGAACATGTTTGCAAAAACGGAGCAGGCTATTCTATCACGTCTCGAAGCCTGTACTGATGCAGATGATGAAACAAGGGTGAGGACGGCGGTACTGGTTCAGGAAGACATTGACGCAGAGTTTCGCGACAACCCTGCTGAGCCCAGTGAGGAAATGATGCAAAAGCTAGAGACGTGTCTCCAGACATATCGCGAGAAGAAAGCCGCAGATTGGCCTGAGGACGAGTTCGAGGCCTGCAAGGAGAAGGTTCTGGAAAGCTGCATCAGTGCAGGAACAGTAAAAGGGCTGATGAGGACCAAGAAGTTAGATTTAGCCCTCGTTGGGTTGCGTGCCAAACTTGTTCCCAGAGCAAGACGAGTCAGTTAGCACATGATCTGTCAGCACTAAGTGCAGAAGTTAGCACCAATGGACTTGTTGGCAGCAGTGCAACATTAGCATTGTGCACAAGTTTCACGAGTGTACTTGTTTGCACCATCGAACACACATTTTGAGTGATTTCAGGATTCTAGGATGGCAGGTTGCAGATTTCAGGATTTAAATTTGTGTTATGTACATAATGAGCTTATGAGGTATGAAATTATGAATATAAGTCCTGAGTTAGGAGTTATTAGTTCTGACTTGTATAAGGTACATATAAGTTCTGAGTTGTGAGTTATAAATTATGAGGTACACATAAGTACAGATTTCCGAGTCGTAAGTACTAAGTTGTAATTTTGAACTGTTGAGTTGTGAGTTGTGAGATAAATAATTATGAGCAATGCGTTCAAGACTTTGTAAACAGCTTTCACCTTCCTCTTGACTGTCCTCTACAATTGATTTTGTATTCCAATACTTTCTCTCTCTCCAAACGAGCAAATCAATGTTACAATTGAAATTGAAGGGAATAGTCTCTTTCTCAGGAATACAACAAAACAATCTTACAAAATAAATTGTAAGATATTTTCGTAAAAGCCACCAAAAAAGCAAAATCAATTAATTTGCGAAACGATCTACATATTTATCGTACGATTTCAGTAATAAAAAATCCGTTCGGAAGCAGGAACGCCCCATTAAGTGTTCTGTGGAAAGATGAATGTCGGACGACGCTCAGGCTCAGCGGGTTGCAAGCGGCCGCATAGTGATAGCACGTAGTAGCTCTGCAGAGATGACGCAGGGATTGCGGGGGCAACGGATGGAGAAGTGGGAGACCAATCCGGGAGGTGAGGTCCAACTGGTGAGGGAGCCTGTAGTGGAGGTCAGGAGTGACGGAGATATCGGCTGAGTTGCGTAGACAACGGGACGTGGGGGAGAGGGAGTAGGGATTGAATGTTGTCAGGAGGGTGTTGGGAGTGGGGGGGGGGGGGGTGGGGGGGGGGTGGGGGGGGGGTTGTTCTTCTTTTTGTTTTGTCTTTTTCCTTTTTCTCCTTTTTTATTCGTTTTCTTTTTCTTTTTTTTTTTTTTCTTTTTTTCCTTCTTTGTTTTGTTTCTTGTCTTTTTGGACTACAGCTTATGCTCAATGGAGCAGAATCAATCCGGATACGCGGATGATATACCGCACAAGAGTGGTGTCCCAGCGGGGAGGTTCTTGTCGGGTGGAGCTTTCTTCACTCCTTTCAATTGATTCCACTCCGCGCGGACAACAATCAAAATGCCCTTCAGCTCGGAATACCGTCGAGCAAGGAACAATCTAAAGCGAAGGGACCGTAACCTGTAGTTTTCCGGAGTATGTGCAGAGCACAGAGACGAGGGGAAGACGGTAAGGATAAGATCTTTACAGTTAGATAAGTATTCGATCAATGCGCTAGGAGAAAGTACTGGGATGCCGCGGTACCTCATGGTACTGGCATCAGTGTCCGTGCCATAGCTGGCAGCGGCACAGCAGTACAGTGCAGCAGGGAGGAGTCCTGTGCACTCTAAGTCACTCTAGGTGAGCCGGTGAAACCCGGCGAATAACAACAGCGACCGCGGACACCTAGGTGCACCCGCAGGGATTTCAACCTAGCACCTTCTTCAGTCCAGCGAAATGATTCACCATTGAACCATTCGCTGAACCGGGATAAGTCGCATTACTTTCCTGAGACAGCCCGTTTGAGTGAATCAATTGGTATATTGGTACACCAGATCGCTTAAACGAAGCAGGGTCGGGGGTTCGATTCCCCCTACGGTCACCCTGAGCATTGTAGGTCTTTGTCAACCGCGATGGTAGCTTGTCCAGTTGAGGTGGTAGACCGTTCTCTGCCCGCTTACGACGGGTTCCCTTAATACCACGCCCCACCGGGCGTTATCATTACTACCTGAGACGCTTAGTGAATAAAACAATTCTGCGATCGCCGATAAAACAATGAATCCCCCAACCTGTTTATGCATACCTGAATAGTTAATTTTGAGCTGGGAGTAGCAGCTTATAGGCAGCGCCCTGGTCTCTCTCATCACCCAAACCTCAGACAACCTAGTGCACCTGGAAGCTGATATCATCAGCTTTCCAATGCCCTTGGAATCTTTGGGTTTGGCCAAGTGGCAGTCTCATGGAGCTCCTAGAAGCTGGTGCTCGTAGCCGAAAAGAAAAGCAGTGCATACCTGGGGCTGCCTGGGTGCCAGCAGAACATACTTAACGAATGTACTTATTGGACATCTGCTCAGATTGGTTGCACAGCCAGATTCTAGGCAGCTTCTAGGCACCTCTCTAGTCTCTCTCTTCATGACATCTGATCAGATTGTTTGCATTGCCAGCTTCAAGGCAGCTTCTAGGCACCACTCTGGTCTCTCTCTTCATGACATCTGATCAGATTGTTTGCACAGCCAGCTTCTAGGCAGCTTCTAGGCAGCTCCCTGGTCTCTCTCTTCATGAGAAAGGGCTGTTTCTTTACCTGGACAGTGCTACCATGGTGGTTGACAGCGACCGCGAACACTTCAGTGCACCCACAGGGATTCCAACCCAGCACCTTCTTGTTTAATTTAAAGCGTTTGTCAAAGATACTGATGTAGGATGACGTCTTTATTTCGTTTGATAACGTGTTGATACAGTATTGATAACTATTGGGGGGGGGACAATTTGTTGCCACGTTAGTTGATTGGTTAGTTTTAGGAGTTCGAGCCCCACTGCCGGAAGACAGTGGGTTGTTTCTCGAGTCTGATTATAGGGCGGTGTTGTTTCACTGCTAGGACATGAGCCCCTTGTAATATTGTTTCTTCTTCCTAGTTATTTGTCACAGTCCAGGGGTAGACCAAATAGGCTAAAGGGACTTGCACAACCATGACAGGAGGGGCTTTGAAGAAGAAAAACTGATGAACTGAACCCCAAACAATCGTTTTACCGACGGGGGCCCAGAGTTCGTGCTACAGTGAAATTTTAATTCGATGATGAATCCTAATAAGTGAAACTCGCAAGTGGCAAGAATAGGTTAAAGCTGCTGATGTAGGATGACGTGTTTATTTCGTTTGATAACGTAGTCATACAGTGTGAATAAATAGCTTATTATGAAGCGTGGAGTTGAGGGGGCCAGCCCGTTACCTTGCACTGAGGCCAACCACCAATTATTTGACTGATATAGTATCACTTGTAAAGCATAACTTCATCACTCTGTACTAAAGGAGGAGGGGGGGGGGGGGGGGGGGGGGGGGCAAAAACGCTAGGAAGCGCCTTGCCGAAATCAACTAAGGGGGACCCAATGACTCAAGATAAAGGGTGCCCCCTAATTCTCAAATATGCGGCGGTGGTGGGGTGTGTGAACCCAAGATGCAGTCTAGGAGGCCAGACCCGAATAATCCAGTTTACCCAATACATCCACCGGATCAAAAACAATAGGACGTGCTAACTAAGTACTAGAGGACATACATGCCCTAACCTAGAGAGCGACCACCATGGAAGGTTAACCAAGGCAAGGGTACGTCGTCAACATGGCACGCACGTAGACTACATGCCCAACCAGGGGCAAAGAGGTGCTGGTACTCAACAAAGAAAACGGACTTCACTGAAGGATGAGGGCCTGGAGGACCACATGAACAAGCAAACGAATAAAGTCATACAAATAACAAACAAACTAATAAAGACAAACACAAACAAACACAAATAAACACAAATAAGCACAAACAAACACAAATAAAGACAAACAAATAACAAACAAACAAATAAAGACAGACAAATAAAGACGAGGTGGGGAGTATGCAGATACCGAGCCAGGATGGTATGAGTCCGAAGACTAATTGAAATTGAAATTGAAATTGTTACATCCGTGTAATACAGTTACTCACAGGACGTGAAGTTAAGGACACCACAGCATAAGCCGGAGCTAGCTTTAGTCACCGTATAGCCTTAGTACGTCCGAAGACTAACCAAACCAGGGTACTACATTTTGTCAAGTTGGGCGGCGCTTAAAGCGCACAAACGTCAAATTGGTCAGCGCTTTGTAGTTCAAAAGCGCAAAGACTGCGAGCTGCGCCCACAGGGCGTTGAAAATACTACGCGAAACGCGCAGTGGGCCCCCAAAAGCGTGCGCGAAATCACGCTGCCGCGCGCGCTTTGTAGTACCCTGAACCAAACTAGCCAGAGCATGAATCCGAAGACTAGACAAACTAGCCAGAGCAAACAAAGTCCACAGCTGGCCATGTGCCAAGCCCCAAGCAGGGCGAACAGGGTCATCGAGATGGTCCACATTGACGAAGGCAGGTATCCACCATCGATGATCCAGGGCATGATCATGCATGCCTCAATCGAGGAGGGGTTTCGGGAGGAGGCACGATCTCTCTGACCCCCGCGTCTTTAGGGGCGGAGTCTGCTAAGGAGGATATTGTTACATACTCAGCACAAATGAATGCTGGTGGCTGCTCAGAGAGAGAGAGAGAGAGAGAGAGAGGGTATCAGTATTTATTTTTGAGGTCTCGGTATTCCAATTCCACGCATGTCCGTTTCATATAATGTTATTTCTCGTGAAAGGCATCAGATCGGACCGATTGGCCGAGCGGTCTAAGGCGGTACGTTAAGGAATATTGCGGGCATGTCTCGCAGAATGAACTCGTATTCCGAAAGGGCGTGGGTTCGAACCCCACATCGGTCAGAATCGTCAATATGTTTTAGCCCTCACTCTGGTGAATGTGACAGTGCACCAGTAATTATGACTTGCAAGAAAAATAAATTACATGCATATTACAATGACACGAAACTGTAACGTTCGTCTTTGGCCGCGACGCAATCCCTCGGTAAAGCGAATGCTGGACTGACGAATCGGCAGGCGGCATTTCTCCCCGCTCTCGCACCGATTGTCCTGTGTTCCATTCCGCAGAACCCGCTGTCGACCCCTTCGCCGCGAAAACGTCGAATTGGAATTGAAATTTAAATTTGAATTGCAAGCACCTTGGCCACATTATGTCAGTGCACCGTACTACGGGTTTTGTTCACCCCGGTTTGGAAGCACCAACACAACGTAGCTGGCAAAAACTAAAAATGAGGGGGGGCACGGTCTGGATGCTAGTTCCCGGGTATCGACCCGGGGTGTGCTCCCATAAAACGGCGGCACTGTAAAATACTCTGAAAGCTAGAAATAAAGTGGGAGTGGACTGTGTCCGCCAGTTTAAGGGCACACAATCTGTTAAGTCCAAGTGTGGTCATAGAAGTCAGAAAAGAGGTTGGGATAGTACCCGTTGTTCCAATAGTGATGCCTACGTAGTGAACAAGATATCCAGCCAGGGTGAGGCCGTTCACTAGTCTAACATGCTGGGCATGTTTAATGATACATTTGGTAGCATGGTTGGAATCAGAGCAGTACCCAAGCTCAAGGAGCCAAATTTATTTATCAGTTAGGCAGGTAGGAGAGTCTATGTCAGGTAGGATGGCAAGGTCAGGTCTCATTTAATTCCAGTCTTCTTCAGTGATGGAGGAGGGGCGTGGCCAGGCAGGGAGGCGTTTACCTAGGACGACCCCCCTGGGGAGGTCCTCTTCCTTGCCAGCATCCATAATTATTCTGCGTGAGCCCAGGCCTCCATTGCTGATGGCCTTGTGAATGAGTCGCACTGCGGCGTCATGTCTCTTGATATAGAGCCCCTTGAAAGTCCGGTGTGGGAAGCCCGCCAGGATGTGGCCCGCTCCGTCCTCACAGGTGTGGCAAATGGTGAAATGGGGCATAAAGGAGTTGTGGGCGGGTGGGTGCTGTTAATATAAGGAAGTTTCCATCGGTATGCAAGTTTACGGTTCCACAATCTACCCAGCGGGCATTAAGGATGTGGAATTTAGTTTTATGTTGGATGAGGGTAGAGGACCCGAATTTATTATTTGCATGGGAAAGTTGATGAGGAGTGTTATCGGCCCAGGACCCCAGGTGGTGGTATAGATCCCTTTAAGCGGGTGTTGGCCAAGGTGGCAGCTAGCGGGAAGGTTGGAGCTGATGCCCTGTGTGAGGTTGAGTGCTAAAATGCGTGGGGAGATATCGCCCATGGGTGTGCGAGGTGGTTGGACAGTGGGCCAGTAGCTGTCAGCGTATACTACTAGAACACGAGTGCCACACAGGCATCTGATCAGACGCAATAAGGTGTAGGGTGTAGGATGACGCATTTATTTCGTTTGATAACGTGTTGATACAGTGTGAATAAATAGCTTATTATGAAGCGTGGAGTTGAGGGGGCCAGCCCGTTCCCTTGCACTGAGGCCAACCACCAATTATTTGACTGATATAGTATCACTTGTAAAGCATAACTTCATCACTCTGTACTAAAGGAGGAGGGGGGGGGGGGGGGGGGGGGGGGGGCAAAAACGCTAGGAAGCGCCTTGCCGAAATCAACTAAGGGGGACCCAATGACTCAAGATAAAGGGTGCCCCCTAATTCTCAAATATGCGGCGGTGGTGGGGTGTGTGAACCCAAGATGCAGTCTAGGAGGCCAGACCCGAATAATCCAGTTTACCCAATACATCCACCGGATCAAAAACAATAGGACGTGCTAACTAAGTACTAGAGGACATACATGCCCTAACCTAGAGAGCGACCACCATGGAAGGTTAACCAAGGCAAGGGTACGTCGTCAACATGGCACGCACGTAGACTACATGCCCAACCAGGGGCAAAGAGGTGCTGGTACTCAACAAAGAAAACGGACTTCACTGAAGGATGAGGGCCTGGAGGACCACATGAACAAGCAAACGAATAAAGTCATACAAATAACAAACAAACTAATAAAGACAAACACAAACAAACACAAACAAACACAAATAAACACAAATAAACACAAACAACACAAATAAAGACAAACAAATAACAAACAAACAAATAAAGACAGACAAATAAAGACGAGGTGGGGAGTATGCAGATACCGAGCCAGGATGGTATGAGTCCGAAGACTAATTGAAATTGAAATTGAAATTGTTACATCCGTGTAATACAGTTACTCACAGGACGTGAAGTTAAGGACACCACAGCATAAGCCGGAGCTAGCTTTAGTCACCGTATAGCCTTAGTACGTCCGAAGACTAACCAAACCAGGGTACTACATTTTGTCAAGTTGGGCGGCGCTTAAAGCGCACAAACGTCAAATTGGTCAGCGCTTTGTAGTTCAAAAGCGCAAAGACTGCGAGCTGCGCCCACAGGGCGTTGAAAATACTACGCGAAACGCGCAGTGGGCCCCCAAAAGCGTGCGCGAAATCACGCTGCCGCGCGCGCTTTGTAGTACCCTGAACCAAACTAGCCAGAGCATGAATCCGAAGACTAGACAAACTAGCCAGAGCAAACAAAGTCCACAGCTGGCCATGTGCCAAGCCCCAAGCAGGGCGAACAGGGTCATCGAGATGGTCCACATTGACGAAGGCAGGTATCCACCATCGATGATCCAGGGCATGACCATGCATGCCTCAATCGAGGAGGGGTTTCGGGAGGAGGCACGATCTCTCTGACCCCCGCGTCTTTAGGGGCGGAGTCTGCTAAGGAGGATATTGTTACATACTCAGCACAAATGAATGCTGGTGGCTGCTCAGAGAGAGAGAGGGAGAGAGAGAGAGAGAGGGTATCAGTATTTATTTTTGAGGTCTCGGTATTCTAATTCCACGCATGTCCGTTTCATATAATGTTATTTCTCGTGAAAGGCATCAGATCGGACCGATTGGCCGAGCGGTCTAAGGCGGTACGTTAAGGAATATTGCGGGCATGTCTCGCAGAATGAACTCGTATTCTGAAAGGGCGTGGTTTCGAACCCCACATCGGTCAGAATCGTCAATATGTTTTAGCCCTCACTTTGGTGAATGCGACAGTGTATCAGTAATTATGACTTGCAAGAAAAATAAATTACATGCATATTACAATGACACGAAACTGTAACGTTCGTCTTTGGCCGCGACGCAATCTCCGGTAAAGCGAATCCTGGACCGACGAATCGGCAGGCGGCATTTCTCCCCGCTCTCGCACCGATTGTCCTGTGTTCCATTCCGCAGAACCCGCTGTCGACCCCTTCGCCGCGAAAACGTCGAATTGGAATTGAAATTTAAATTTGAATTGCAAGCACCTTGGCCACATTATGTCAGTGCACCGTACTACGGGTTTTGTTCACCCCGGTTTGGAAGCACCAACACAACGTAGCTGGCAAAAACTAAAAATGAGGGGGGGCACGGTCTGGATGCTAGTTCCCGGGTATCGACCCGGGGTGTGCTCCCATAAAACGGCGGCACTGTAAAATACTCTGAAAGCTAGAAATAAAGTGGGAGTGGACTGTGTCCGCCATTTAAGGGCACACAATCTGTTAAGTCCAAGTGTGGTCATAGAAGTCAGAAAAGAGGTTGGGATAGTACCTGTTGTTCCAATAGTGATGCCTACGTAGTGAACAAGATATCCAGCCAGGGTGAGGCCGTTCACTAGTCTAACATGCTGGGCATGTTTAATGATACATTTGGTAGCATGGTTGGAATCAGAGCAGTACCCAAGCTCAAGGAGCCAAATTTATTTATCAGTTAGGCAGGTAGGAGAGTCTATGTCAGGTAGGATGGCAAGGTCAGGTCTCATTTAATTCCAGTCTTCTTCAGTGATGGAGGAGGGGCGTGGCCAGGCAGGGAGGCGTTTACCTAGGACGACCCCCCTGGGGAGGTCCTCTTCCTTGCCAGCATCCATAATTATTCTGCGTGAGCCCAGGCCTCCATTGCTGATGGCCTTGTGAATGAGTCGCACTGCGGCGTCATGTCTCTTGATATAGAGCCCCTTGAAAGTCCGGTGTGGGAAGCCCGCCAGGATGTGGCCCGCTCCGTCCTCACAGGTGTGGCAAATGGTGAAATGGGGCATAAAGGAGTTGTGGGCGGGTGGGTGCTGTTAATATAAGGAAGTTTCCATCGGTATGCAAGTTTACGGTTCCACAATCTACCCAGCGGGCATTAAGGATGTGGAATTTAGTTTTATGTTGGATGAGGGTAGAGGACCCGAATTTATTATTTGCATGGGAAAGTTGATGAGGAGTGTTATCGGCCCAGGACCCCAGGTGGTGGTATAGATCCCTTTAAGCGGGTGTTGGCCAAGGTGGCAGCTAGCGGGAAGGTTGGAGCTGATGCCCTGTGTGAGGTTGGGTGCTAAAATGCGTGGGGAGATATCGCCCATGGGTGTGCGAGGTGGTTGGACAGTGGGCCAGTAGCTGTCAGCGTATACTACTAGAACACGAGTGCCACACAGGCATCTGATCAGACGCAATAAGGTGTAGGGTGTAGGATGACGCATTTATTTCGTTTGATAACGTGTTGATACAGTGTGAATAAATAGCTTATTATGAAGCGTGGAGTTGAGGGGGCCAGCCCGTTCCCTTGCACTGAGGCCAACCACCAATTATTTGACTGATATAGTATCACTTGTAAAGCATAACTTCATCACTCTGTACTAAAGGAGGAGGGGGGGGGGGGGGGGGGGGGGCAAAAACGCTAGGAAGCGCCTTGCCGAAATCAACTAAGGGGGACCCAATGACTCAAGATAAAGGGTGCCCCCTAATTCTCAAATATGCGGCGGTGGTGGGGTGTGTGAACCCAAGATGCAGTCTAGGAGGCCAGACCCGAATAATCCAGTTTACCCAATACATCCACCGGATCAAAAACAATAGGACGTGCTAACTAAGTACTAGAGGACATACATGCCCTAACCTAGAGAGCGACCACCATGGAAGGTTAACCAAGGCAAGGGTACGTCGTCAACATGGCACGCACGTAGACTACATGCCCAACCAGGGGCAAAGAGGTGCTGGTACTCAACAAAGAAAACGGACTTCACTGAAGGATGAGGGCCTGGAGGACCACATGAACAAGCAAACGAATAAAGTCATACAAATAACAAACAAACTAATAAAGACAAACACAAACAAACACAAACAAACACAAATAAACACAAATAAACACAAACAAACACAAATAAAGACAAACAAATAACAAACAAACAAATAAAGACAGACAAATAAAGACGAGGTGGGGAGTATGCAGATACCGAGCCAGGATGGTATGAGTCCGAAGACTAATTGAAATTGAAATTGAAATTGTTACATCCGTGTAATACAGTTACTCACAGGACGTGAAGTTAAGGACACCACAGCATAAGCCGGAGCTAGCTTTAGTCACCGTATAGCCTTAGTACGTCCGAAGACTAACCAAACCAGGGTACTACATTTTGTCAAGTTGGGCGGCGCTTAAAGCGCACAAACGTCAAATTGGTCAGCGCTTTGTAGTTCAAAAGCGCAAAGACTGCGAGCTGCGCCCACAGGGCGTTGAAAATACTACGCGAAACGCGCAGTGGGCCCCCAAAAGCGTGCGCGAAATCACGCTGCCGCGCGCGCTTTGTAGTACCCTGAACCAAACTAGCCAGAGCATGAATCCGAAGACTAGACAAACTAGCCAGAGCAAACAAAGTCCACAGCTGGCCATGTGCCAAGCCCCAAGCAGGGCGAACAGGGTCATCGAGATGGTCCACATTGACGAAGGCAGGTATCCACCATCGATGATCCAGGGCATGATCATGCATGCCTCAATCGAGGAGGGGTTTCGGGAGGAGGCACGATCTCTCTGACCCCCGCGTCTTTAGGGGCGGAGTCTGCTAAGGAGGATATTGTTACATACTCAGCACAAATGAATGCTGGTGGCTGCTCAGAGAGAGAGAGAGAGAGAGAGAGAGGGTATCAGTATTTATTTTTGAGGTCTCGGTATTCCAATTCCACGCATGTCCGTTTCATATAATGTTATTTCTCGTGAAAGGCATCAGATCGGACCGATTGGCCGAGCGGTCTAAGGCGGTACGTTAAGGAATATTGCGGGCATGTCTCGCAGAATGAACTCGTATTCCGAAAGGGCGTGGGTTCGAACCCCACATCGGTCAGAATCGTCAATATGTTTTAGCCCTCACTCTGGTGAATGTGACAGTGCACCAGTAATTATGACTTGCAAGAAAAATAAATTACATGCATATTACAATGACACGAAACTGTAACGTTCGTCTTTGGCCGCGACGCAATCCCTCGGTAAAGCGAATGCTGGACTGACGAATCGGCAGGCGGCATTTCTCCCCGCTCTCGCACCGATTGTCCTGTGTTCCATTCCGCAGAACCCGCTGTCGACCCCTTCGCCGCGAAAACGTCGAATTGGAATTGAAATTTAAATTTGAATTGCAAGCACCTTGGCCACATTATGTCAGTGCACCGTACTACGGGTTTTGTTCACCCCGGTTTGGAAGCACCAACACAACGTAGCTGGCAAAAACTAAAAATGAGGGGGGGCACGGTCTGGATGCTAGTTCCCGGGTATCGACCCGGGGTGTGCTCCCATAAAACGGCGGCACTGTAAAATACTCTGAAAGCTAGAAATAAAGTGGGAGTGGACTGTGTCCGCCAGTTTAAGGGCACACAATCTGTTAAGTCCAAGTGTGGTCATAGAAGTCAGAAAAGAGGTTGGGATAGTACTTGTTGTTCCAATAGTGATGCCTACGTAGTGAACAAGATATCCAGCCAGGGTGAGGCCGTTCACTAGTCTAACATGCTGGGCATGTTTAATGATACATTTGGTAGCATGGTTGGAATCAGAGCAGTACCCAAGCTCAAGGAGCCAAATTTATTTATCAGTTAGGCAGGTAGGAGAGTCTATGTCAGGTAGGATGGCAAGGTCAGGTCTCATTTAATTCCAGTCTTCTTCAGTGATGGAGGAGGGGCGTGGCCAGGCAGGGAGGCGTTTACCTAGGACGACCCCCCTGGGGAGGTCCTCTTCCTTGCCAGCATCCATAATTATTCTGCGTGAGCCCAGGCCTCCATTGCTGATGGCCTTGTGAATGAGTCGCACTGCGGCGTCATGTCTCTTGATATAGAGCCCCTTGAAAGTCCGGTGTGGGAAGCCCGCCAGGATGTGGCCCGCTCCGTCCTCACAGGTGTGGCAAATGGTGAAATGGGGCATAAAGGAGTTGTGGGCGGGTGGGTGCTGTTAATATAAGGAAGTTTCCATCGGTATGCAAGTTTACGGTTCCACAATCTACCCAGCGGGCATTAAGGATGTGGAATTTAGTTTTATGTTGGATGAGGGTAGAGGACCCGAATTTATTATTTGCATGGGAAAGTTGATGAGGAGTGTTATCGGCCCAGGACCCCAGGTGGTGGTATAGATCCCTTTAAGCGGGTGTTGGCCAAGGTGGCAGCTAGCGGGAAGGTTGGAGCTGATGCCCTGTGTGAGGTTGGGTGCTAAAATGCGTGGGGAGATATCGCCCATGGGTGTGCGAGGTGGTTGGACAGTGGGCCAGTAGCTGTCAGCGTATACTACTAGAACACGAGTGCCACACAGGCATCTGATCAGACGCAATAAGGTGTAGGGTGTAGGATGACGCATTTATTTCGTTTGATAACGTGTTGATACAGTGTGAATAAATAGCTTATTATGAAGCGTGGAGTTGAGGGGGCCAGCCCGTTCCCTTGCACTGAGGCCAACCACCAATTATTTGACTGATATAGTATCACTTGTAAAGCATAACTTCATCACTCTGTACTAAAGGAGGAGGGGGGGGGGGGGGGGGGGGGGGGCAAAAACGCTAGGAAGCGCCTTGCCGAAATCAACTAAGGGGGACCCAATGACTCAAGATAAAGGGTGCCCCCTAATTCTCAAATATGCGGCGGTGGTGGGGTGTGTGAACCCAAGATGCAGTCTAGGAGGCCAGACCCGAATAATCCAGTTTACCCAATACATCCACCGGATCAAAAACAATAGGACGTGCTAACTAAGTACTAGAGGACATACATGCCCTAACCTAGAGAGCGACCACCATGGAAGGTTAACCAAGGCAAGGGTACGTCGTCAACATGGCACGCACGTAGACTACATGCCCAACCAGGGGCAAAGAGGTGCTGGTACTCAACAAAGAAAACGGACTTCACTGAAGGATGAGGGCCTGGAGGACCACATGAACAAGCAAACGAATAAAGTCATACAAATAACAAACAAACTAATAAAGACAAACACAAACAAACACAAACAAACACAAATAAACACAAATAAACACAAACAAACACAAATAAAGACAAACAAATAACAAACAAACAAATAAAGACAGACAAATAAAGACGAGGTGGGGAGTATGCAGATACCGAGCCAGGATGGTATGAGTCCGAAGACTAATTGAAATTGAAATTGAAATTGTTACATCCGTGTAATACAGTTACTCACAGGACGTGAAGTTAAGGACACCACAGCATAAGCCGGAGCTAGCTTTAGTCACCGTATAGCCTTAGTACGTCCGAAGACTAACCAAACCAGGGTACTACATTTTGTCAAGTTGGGCGGCGCTTAAAGCGCACAAACGTCAAATTGGTCAGCGCTTTGTAGTTCAAAAGCGCAAAGACTGCGAGCTGCGCCCACAGGGCGTTGAAAATACTACGCGAAACGCGCAGTGGGCCCCCAAAAGCGTGCGCGAAATCACGCTGCCGCGCGCGCTTTGTAGTACCCTGAACCAAACTAGCCAGAGCATGAATCCGAAGACTAGACAAACTAGCCAGAGCAAACAAAGTCCACAGCTGGCCATGTGCCAAGCCCCAAGCAGGGCGAACAGGGTCATCGAGATGGTCCACATTGACGAAGGCAGGTATCCACCATCGATGATCCAGGGCATGATCATGCATGCCTCAATCGAGGAGGGGTTTCGGGAGGAGGCACGATCTCTCTGACCCCCGCGTCTTTAGGGGCGGAGTCTGCTAAGGAGGATATTGTTACATACTCAGCACAAATGAATGCTGGTGGCTGCTCAGAGAGAGAGAGAGAGAGAGAGAGAGGGTATCAGTATTTATTTTTGAGGTCTCGGTATTCCAATTCCACGCATGTCCGTTTCATATAATGTTATTTCTCGTGAAAGGCATCAGATCGGACCGATTGGCCGAGCGGTCTAAGGCGGTACGTTAAGGAATATTGCGGGCATGTCTCGCAGAATGAACTCGTATTCCGAAAGGGCGTGGGTTCGAACATATCGGTCAGAATCGTCAATATGTTTTAGCCCTCACTTTGGTGAATGTGACAGTGCATCAGTAATTATGACTTGCAAGAAAAATAAATTACATGCATATTACAATGACACGAAACTGTAACGTTCGTCTTTGGCCGCGACGCAATCCCTCGGTAAAGCGAATCCTGGACTGACGAATCGGCAGGCGGCATTTCTCCCCGCTCTCGCACCGATTGTTCTGTGTTCCATTCCGCAGAACCCGCTGTCGACCCCTTCGCCGCGAAAACGTCGAATTGGAATTGAAATTTAAATTTGAATTGCAAGCACCTTGGCCACATTATGTCAGTGCACCGTACTACGGGTTTTGTTCACCCCGGTTTGGAAGCACCAACACAACGTAGCTGGCAAAAACTAAAAATGAGGGGGGGCACGGTCTGGATGCTAGTTCCCGGGTATCGACCCGGGGTGTGCTTCCATAAAACGGCGGCACTGTAAAATACTCTGAAAGCTAGAAATAAAGTGGGAGTGGACTGTGTCCGCCAGTTTAAGGGCACACAATCTGTTAAGTCCAAGTGTGGTCATAGAAGTCAGAAAAGAGGTTGGGATAGTACTTGTTGTTCCAATAGTGATGCCTACGTAGTGAACAAGATATCCAGCCAGGGTGAGGCCGTTCACTAGTCTAACATGCTGGGCATGTTTAATGATACATTTGGTAGCATGGTTGGAATCAGAGCAGTACCCAAGCTCAAGGAGCCAAATTTATTTATCAGTTAGGCAGGTAGGAGAGTCTATGTCAGGTAGGATGGCAAGGTCAGGTCTCATTTAATTCCAGTCTTCTTCAGTGATGGAGGAGGGGCGTGGCCAGGCAGGGAGGCGTTTACCTAGGACGACCCCCCTGGGGAGGTCCTCTTCCTTGCCAGCATCCATAATTATTCTGCGTGAGCCCAGGCCTCCATTGCTGATGGCCTTGTGAATGAGTCGCACTGCGGCGTCATGTCTCTTGATATAGAGCCCCTTGAAAGTCCGGTGTGGGAAGCCCGCCAGGATGTGGCCCGCTCCGTCCTCACAGGTGTGGCAAATGGTGAAATGGGGCATAAAGGAGTTGTGGGCGGGTGGGTGCTGTTAATATAAGGAAGTTTCCATCGGTATGCAAGTTTACGGTTCCACAATCTACCCAGCGGGCATTAAGGATGTGGAATTTAGTTTTATGTTGGATGAGGGTAGAGGACCCGAATTTATTATTTGCATGGGAAAGTTGATGAGGAGTGTTATCGGCCCAGGACCCCAGGTGGTGGTATAGATCCCTTTAAGCGGGTGTTGGCCAAGGTGGCAGCTAGCGGGAAGGTTGGAGCTGATGCCCTGTGTGAGGTTGGGTGCTAAAATGCGTGGGGAGATATCGCCCATGGGTGTGCGAGGTGGTTGGACAGTGGGCCAGTAGCTGTCAGCGTATACTACTAGAACACGAGTGCCACACAGGCATCTGATCAGACGCAATAAGGTGTAGGGTGTAGGATGACGCATTTATTTCGTTTGATAACGTGTTGATACAGTGTGAATAAATAGCTTATTATGAAGCGTGGAGTTGAGGGGGCCAGCCCGTTCCCTTGCACTGAGGCCAACCACCAATTATTTGACTGATATAGTATCACTTGTAAAGCATAACTTCATCACTCTGTACTAAAGGAGGAGGGGGGGGGGGGGGGGGGGGGGGCAAAAACGCTAGGAAGCGCCTTGCCGAAATCAACTAAGGGGGACCCAATGACTCAAGATAAAGGGTGCCCCCTAATTCTCAAATATGCGGCGGTGGTGGGGTGTGTGAACCCAAGATGCAGTCTAGGAGGCCAGACCCGAATAATCCAGTTTACCCAATACATCCACCGGATCAAAAACAATAGGACGTGCTAACTAAGTACTAGAGGACATACATGCCCTAACCTAGAGAGCGACCACCATGGAAGGTTAACCAAGGCAAGGGTACGTCGTCAACATGGCACGCACGTAGACTACATGCCCAACCAGGGGCAAAGAGGTGCTGGTACTCAACAAAGAAAACGGACTTCACTGAAGGATGAGGGCCTGGAGGACCACATGAACAAGCAAACGAATAAAGTCATACAAATAACAAACAAACTAATAAAGACAAACACAAACAAACACAAACAAACACAAATAAACACAAATAAACACAAACAAACACAAATAAAGACAAACAAATAACAAACAAACAAATAAAGACAGACAAATAAAGACGAGGTGGGGAGTATGCAGATACCGAGCCAGGATGGTATGAGTCCGAAGACTAATTGAAATTGAAATTGAAATTGTTACATCCGTGTAATACAGTTACTCACAGGACGTGAAGTTAAGGACACCACAGCATAAGCCGGAGCTAGCTTTAGTCACCGTATAGCCTTAGTACGTCCGAAGACTAACCAAACCAGGGTACTACATTTTGTCAAGTTGGGCGGCGCTTAAAGCGCACAAACGTCAAATTGGTCAGCGCTTTGTAGTTCAAAAGCGCAAAGACTGCGAGCTGCGCCCACAGGGCGTTGAAAATACTACGCGAAACGCGCAGTGGGCCCCCAAAAGCGTGCGCGAAATCACGCTGCCGCGCGCGCTTTGTAGTACCCTGAACCAAACTAGCCAGAGCATGAATCCGAAGACTAGACAAACTAGCCAGAGCAAACAAAGTCCACAGCTGGCCATGTGCCAAGCCCCAAGCAGGGCGAACAGGGTCATCGAGATGGTCCACATTGACGAAGGCAGGTATCCACCATCGATGATCCAGGGCATGATCATGCATGCCTCAATCGAGGAGGGGTTTCGGGAGGAGGCACGATCTCTCTGACCCCCGCGTCTTTAGGGGCGGAGTCTGCTAAGGAGGATATTGTTACATACTCAGCACAAATGAATGCTGGTGGCTGCTCAGAGAGAGAGAGAGAGAGAGAGAGAGAGGGTATCAGTATTTATTTTTGAGGTCTCGGTATTCCAATTCCACGCATGTCCGTTTCATATAATGTTATTTCTCGTGAAAGGCATCAGATCGGACCGATTGGCCGAGCGGTCTAAGGCGGTACGTTAAGGAATATTGCGGGCATGTCTCGCAGAATGAACTCGTATTCCGAAAGGGCGTGGGTTCGAACATATCGGTCAGAATCGTCAATATGTTTTAGCCCTCAGTAATTAGACTTGCAAGAAAAATAAATTACATGCATATTACAATGACACGAAACTGTAACGTTCGTCTTTGGCCGCGACGCAATCCCTCGGTAAAGCGAATCCTGGACTGACGAATCGGCAGGCGGCATTTCTCCCCGCTCTCGCACCGATTGTCCTGTGTTCCATTCCGCAGAACCCGCTGTGGACCCCTTCGCCGCGAAAACGTCGAATTGGAATTGAAATTTAAATTTGAATTGCAAGCACCTTGGCCACATTATGTCAGTGCACCGTACTACGGGTTTTGTTCACCCCGGTTTGGAAGCACCAACACAACGTAGCTGGCAAAAACTAAAAATGAGGGGGGGCACGGTCTGGATGCTAGTTCCCGGGTATCGACCCGGGGTGTGCTTCCATAAAACGGCGGCACTGTAAAATACTCTGAAAGCTAGAAATAAAGTGGGAGTGGACTGTGTCCGCCAGTTTAAGGGCACACAATCTGTTAAGTCCAAGTGTGGTCATAGAAGTCAGAAAAGAGGTTGGGATAGTACTTGTTGTTCCAATAGTGATGCCTACGTAGTGAACAAGATATCCAGCCAGGGTGAGGCCGTTCACTAGTCTAACATGCTGGGCATGTTTAATGATACATTTGGTAGCATGGTTGGAATCAGAGCAGTACCCAAGCTCAAGGAGCCAAATTTATTTATCAGTTAGGCAGGTAGGAGAGTCTATGTCAGGTAGGATGGCAAGGTCAGGTCTCATTTAATTCCAGTCTTCTTCAGTGATGGAGGAGGGGCGTGGCCAGGCAGGGAGGCGTTTACCTAGGACGACCCCCCTGGGGAGGTCCTCTTCCTTGCCAGCATCCATAATTATTCTGCGTGAGCCCAGGCCTCCATTGCTGATGGCCTTGTGAATGAGTCGCACTGCGGCGTCATGTCTCTTGATATAGAGCCCCTTGAAAGTCCGGTGTGGGAAGCCCGCCAGGATGTGGCCCGCTCCGTCCTCACAGGTGTGGCAAATGGTGAAATGGGGCATAAAGGAGTTGTGGGCGGGTGGGTGCTGTTAATATAAGGAAGTTTCCATCGGTATGCAAGTTTACGGTTCCACAATCTACCCAGCGGGCATTAAGGATGTGGAATTTAGTTTTATGTTGGATGAGGGTAGAGGACCCGAATTTATTATTTGCATGGGAAAGTTGATGAGGAGTGTTATCGGCCCAGGACCCCAGGTGGTGGTATAGATCCCTTTAAGCGGGTGTTGGCCAAGGTGGCAGCTAGCGGGAAGGTTGGAGCTGATGCCCTGTGTGAGGTTGGGTGCTAAAATGCGTGGGGAGATATCGCCCATGGGTGTGCGAGGTGGTTGGACAGTGGGCCAGTAGCTGTCAGCGTATACTACTAGAACACGAGTGCCACACAGGCATCTGATCAGACGCAATAAGGTGTAGGGTGTAGGATGACGCATTTATTTCGTTTGATAACGTGTTGATACAGTGTGAATAAATAGCTTATTATGAAGCGTGGAGTTGAGGGGGCCAGCCCGTTCCCTTGCACTGAGGCCAACCACCAATTATTTGACTGATATAGTATCACTTGTAAAGCATAACTTCATCACTCTGTACTAAAGGAGGAGGGGGGGGGGGGGGGGGGGGGGGCAAAAACGCTAGGAAGCGCCTTGCCGAAATCAACTAAGGGGGACCCAATGACTCAAGATAAAGGGTGCCCCCTAATTCTCAAATATGCGGCGGTGGTGGGGTGTGTGAACCCAAGATGCAGTCTAGGAGGCCAGACCCGAATAATCCAGTTTACCCAATACATCCACCGGATCAAAAACAATAGGACGTGCTAACTAAGTACTAGAGGACATACATGCCCTAACCTAGAGAGCGACCACCATGGAAGGTTAACCAAGGCAAGGGTACGTCGTCAACATGGCACGCACGTAGACTACATGCCCAACCAGGGGCAAAGAGGTGCTGGTACTCAACAAAGAAAACGGACTTCACTGAAGGATGAGGGCCTGGAGGACCACATGAACAAGCAAACGAATAAAGTCATACAAATAACAAACAAACTAATAAAGACAAACACAAACAAACACAAACAAACACAAATAAACACAAATAAACACAAACAAACACAAATAAAGACAAACAAATAACAAACAAACAAATAAAGACAGACAAATAAAGACGAGGTGGGGAGTATGCAGATACCGAGCCAGGATGGTATGAGTCCGAAGACTAATTGAAATTGAAATTGAAATTGTTACATCCGTGTAATACAGTTACTCACAGGACGTGAAGTTAAGGACACCACAGCATAAGCCGGAGCTAGCTTTAGTCACCGTATAGCCTTAGTACGTCCGAAGACTAACCAAACCAGGGTACTACATTTTGTCAAGTTGGGCGGCGCTTAAAGCGCACAAACGTCAAATTGGTCAGCGCTTTGTAGTTCAAAAGCGCAAAGACTGCGAGCTGCGCCCACAGGGCGTTGAAAATACTACGCGAAACGCGCAGTGGGCCCCCAAAAGCGTGCGCGAAATCACGCTGCCGCGCGCGCTTTGTAGTACCCTGAACCAAACTAGCCAGAGCATGAATCCGAAGACTAGACAAACTAGCCAGAGCAAACAAAGTCCACAGCTGGCCATGTGCCAAGCCCCAAGCAGGGCGAACAGGGTCATCGAGATGGTCCACATTGACGAAGGCAGGTATCCACCATCGATGATCCAGGGCATGATCATGCATGCCTCAATCGAGGAGGGGTTTCGGGAGGAGGCACGATCTCTCTGACCCCCGCGTCTTTAGGGGCGGAGTCTGCTAAGGAGGATATTGTTACATACTCAGCACAAATGAATGCTGGTGGCTGCTCAGAGAGAGAGAGAGAGAGAGAGAGAGGGTATCAGTATTTATTTTTGAGGTCTCGGTATTCCAATTCCACGCATGTCCGTTTCATATAATGTTATTTCTCGTGAAAGGCATCAGATCGGACCGATTGGCCGAGCGGTCTAAGGCGGTACGTTAAGGAATATTGCGGGCATGTCTCGCAGAATGAACTCGTATTCCGAAAGGGCGTGGGTTCGAACCCCACATCGGTCAGAATCGTCAATATGTTTTAGCCCTCAGTAATTATGACTTGCAAGAAAAATAAATTACATGCATATTACAATGACACGAAACTGTAACGTTCGTCTTTGGCCGCGACGCAATCCCTCGGTAAAGCGAATCCTGGACTGACGAATCGGCAGGCGGCATTTCTCCCCGCTCTCGCACCGATTGTCCTGTGTTCCATTCCGCAGAACCCGCTGTCGACCCCTTCGCCGCGGAAACGTCGAATTGGAATTGAAATTTAAATTTGAATTGCAAGCACCTTGGCCACATTATGTCAGTGCGCCGTACTACGGGTTTTGTTCACCCCGGTTTGGAAGCACCAACACAACGTAGCTGGCAAAAACTAAAAATGAGGGGGGGCACGGTCTGGATGCTAGTTCCCGGGTATCGACCCGGGGTGTGCTTCCATAAAACGGCGGCACTGTAAAATACTCTGAAAGCTAGAAATAAAGTGGGAGTGGACTGTGTCCGCCAGTTTAAGGGCACACAATCTGTTAAGTCCAAGTGTGGTCATAGAAGTCAGAAAAGAGGTTGGGATAGTACTTGTTGTTCCAATAGTGATGCCTACGTAGTGAACAAGATATCCAGCCAGGGTGAGGCCGTTCACTAGTCTAACATGCTGGGCATGTTTAATGATACATTTGGTAGCATGGTTGGAATCAGAGCAGTACCCAAGCTCAAGGAGCCAAATTTATTTATCAGTTAGGCAGGTAGGAGAGTCTATGTCAGGTAGGATGGCAAGGTCAGGTCTCATTTAATTCCAGTCTTCTTCAGTGATGGAGGAGGGGCGTGGCCAGGCAGGGAGGCGTTTACCTAGGACGACCCCCCTGGGGAGGTCCTCTTCCTTGCCAGCATCCATAATTATTCTGCGTGAGCCCAGGCCTCCATTGCTGATGGCCTTGTGAATGAGTCGCACTGCGGCGTCATGTCTCTTGATATAGAGCCCCTTGAAAGTCCGGTGTGGGAAGCCCGCCAGGATGTGGCCCGCTCCGTCCTCACAGGTGTGGCAAATGGTGAAATGGGGCATAAAGGAGTTGTGGGCGGGTGGGTGCTGTTAATATAAGGAAGTTTCCATCGGTATGCAAGTTTACGGTTCCACAATCTACCCAGCGGGCATTAAGGATGTGGAATTTAGTTTTATGTTGGATGAGGGTAGAGGACCCGAATTTATTATTTGCATGGGAAAGTTGATGAGGAGTGTTATCGGCCCAGGACCCCAGGTGGTGGTATAGATCCCTTTAAGCGGGTGTTGGCCAAGGTGGCAGCTAGCGGGAAGGTTGGAGCTGATGCCCTGTGTGAGGTTGGGTGCTAAAATGCGTGGGGAGATATCGCCCATGGGTGTGCGAGGTGGTTGGACAGTGGGCCAGTAGCTGTCAGCGTATACTACTAGAACACGAGTGCCACACAGGCATCTGATCAGACGCAATAAGGTGTAGGGTGTAGGATGACGCATTTATTTCGTTTGATAACGTGTTGATACAGTGTGAATAAATAGCTTATTATGAAGCGTGGAGTTGAGGGGGCCAGCCCGTTCCCTTGCACTGAGGCCAACCACCAATTATTTGACTGATATAGTATCACTTGTAAAGCATAACTTCATCACTCTGTACTAAAGGAGGAGGGGGGGGGGGGGGGGGGGGGGGGGCAAAAACGCTAGGAAGCGCCTTGCCGAAATCAACTAAGGGGGACCCAATGACTCAAGATAAAGGGTGCCCCCTAATTCTCAAATATGCGGCGGTGGTGGGGTGTGTGAACCCAAGATGCAGTCTAGGAGGCCAGACCCGAATAATCCAGTTTACCCAATACATCCACCGGATCAAAAACAATAGGACGTGCTAACTAAGTACTAGAGGACATACATGCCCTAACCTAGAGAGCGACCACCATGGAAGGTTAACCAAGGCAAGGGTACGTCGTCAACATGGCACGCACGTAGACTACATGCCCAACCAGGGGCAAAGAGGTGCTGGTACTCAACAAAGAAAACGGACTTCACTGAAGGATGAGGGCCTGGAGGACCACATGAACAAGCAAACGAATAAAGTCATACAAATAACAAACAAACTAATAAAGACAAACACAAACAAACACAAACAAACACAAATAAACACAAATAAACACAAACAAACACAAATAAAGACAAACAAATAACAAACAAACAAATAAAGACAGACAAATAAAGACGAGGTGGGGAGTATGCAGATACCGAGCCAGGATGGTATGAGTCCGAAGACTAATTGAAATTGAAATTGAAATTGTTACATCCGTTGTAATACAGTTACTCACAGGACGTGAAGTTAAGGACACCACAGCATAAGCCGGAGCTAGCTTAGTCACCGTATAGCCTTAGTACGTCCGAAGACTAACCAAACCAGGGTACTACATTTTGTCAAGTTGGGCGGCGCTTAAAGCGCACAAACGTCAAATTGGTCAGCGCTTTGTAGTTCAAAAGCGCAAAGACTGCGAGCTGCGCCCACAGGGCGTTGAAAATACTACGCGAAACGCGCAGTGGGCCCCCAAAAGCGTGCGCGAAATCACGCTGCCGCGCGCGCTTTGTAGTACCCTGAACCAAACTAGCCAGAGCATGAATCCGAAGACTAGACAAAACTAGCCAGAGCAAACAAAGTCCACAGCTGGCCATGTGCCAAGCCCCAAGCAGGGCGAACAGGGTCATCGAGATGGTCCACATTGACGAAGGCAGGTATCCACCATCGATGATCCAGGGCATGATCATGCATGCCTCAATCGAGGAGGGGTTTCGGAGGAGGCACGATCTCTCTGACCCCCGCGTCTTAGGGGCGGAGTCTGCTAAGGAGGATATTGTTACATACTCAGCACAAATGAATGCTGGTGGCTGCTCAGAGAGAGAGAGAGAGAGAGAGAGAGGGTATCAGTATTTATTTTTGAGGTCTCGGTATTCCAATTCCACGCATGTCCGTTTCATATAATGTTATTTCTCGTGAAAGGCATCAGATCGGACCGATTGGCCGAGCGGTCTAAGGCGGTACGTTAAGGAATATTGCGGGCATGTCTCGCAGAATGAACTCGTATTCCGAAAGGGCGTGGGTTCGAACCATATCGGTCAGAATCGTCAATACTGTTTGTTAGCCCTTCAGTTAATTATGACTTGCAAGAAAAATAAATTACATGCATATTACAATGACACGAAACTGTAACGTTCGTCTTTGGCCGCGACGCAATCCCTCGGTAAAGCGAATCCTGGACTGACGAATCGGCAGGCGGCATTTCTCCCCGCTCTCGCACCGATTGTCCTGTGTTCCATTCCGCAGAACCCGCTGTCGACCCCTTCGCCGCGAAAACGTCGAATTGGAATTGAAATTTAAATTTGAATTGCAAGCACCTTGGCCACATTATGTCAGTGCACCGTACTACGGGTTTTGTTCACCCCGGTTTGGAAGCACCAACACAACGTAGCTGGCAAAAACTAAAAATGAGGGGGGGCACGGTCTGGATGCTAGTTCCCGGGTATCGACCCGGGGTGTGCTTCCATAAAACGGCGGCACTGTAAAATACTCTGAAAGCTAGAAATAAAGTGGGAGTGGACTGTGTCCGCCAGTTTAAGGGCACACAATCTGTTAAGTCCAAGTGTGGTCATAGAAGTCAGAAAAGAGGTTGGGATAGTACCCGTTGTTCCAATAGTGATGCCTACGTAGTGAACAAGATATCCAGCCAGGGTGAGGCCGTTCACTAGTCTAACATGCTGGGCATGTTTAATGATACATTTGGTAGCATGGTTGGAATCAGAGCAGTACCCAAGCTCAAGGAGCCAAATTTATTTATCAGTTAGGCAGGTAGGAGAGTCTATGTCAGGTAGGATGGCAAGGTCAGGTCTCATTTAATTCCAGTCTTCTTCAGTGATGGAGGAGGGGCGTGGCCAGGCAGGGAGGCGTTTACCTAGGACGACCCCCCTGGGGAGGTCCTCTTCCTTGCCAGCATCCATAATTATTCTGCGTGAGCCCAGGCCTCCATTGCTGATGGCCTTGTGAATGAGTCGCACTGCGGCGTCATGTCTCTTGATATAGAGCCCCTTGAAAGTCCGGTGTGGGAAGCCCGCCAGGATGTGGCCCGCTCCGTCCTCACAGGTTGTGGCAAATGGTTGAAATGGAGCATAAACGGAGTTCGTGGGCGGGTGGGTGCTGTCTTATAATATTACGGAATTTTTCCATCGGTATGCAAGTTTTACGGTTCACCACAATCTACCAGCGGGTCATTAAGGATGTGGAATTTAGTTTTATGTTGGCTGAGGGATAGAGGACCCGATTTATTATTTTGCAATGGGGAAAGTTGACCGAGGAGTCTAGTAGTCGTTATCGGCCAGGACCCAGTTACTGGACCCTTTACCCAGGTGGTATAGCTCCCTTTACGAGTCGCCAGTCGGACTGATTGGGCCCCCAAAGGAGTGGCCGCATCGCGGGAAGGTGGATGAGCTGCTGCCGTCTGAGGTCAGGTGCTCACAAGTGCGTGGGGAGATCTGGACGCCCCAATGGGGGCGACTGCGAGGTGGTCGGACGGTGGGCCTAGTGCGCCAGTCAGCGTCATCGCACTTCCCTAGAACCACGCGTGCCAAGCCAGG